>MCJB01019711.1:20281-80730 GCA_002018475.1 Nicotiana obtusifolia | reverse complement strand
CATCCCTTCTCGGGTCTCATCTCGGTTTTGCACAACCTCTGGAGTTTTAATTACTTCAGCAACATTAGGTTCTTCAACTTTGACTCCTTTTTCAAGTTCTTCCACATCAACTGCTTGCTCATTCTTTTCTTGCAATATCTTACCACTTCGGGTACTGATAGCCATGATATGGGAAGTTGGGCCACTTCCACTTCCCTTTGGATTTGCAATCGTATCACAAGGGAGTGTTCCCTTCTGCTATGGATATTGCTCACGAGAAAGATCTCTCATTTGCAATTCCAGCTTTTGAATCGCCGCAGTGTGAGAGCCAACCAACTCAGTCATGTTCTTCATGGAATTATCAGACTTTTCTTGGTTTTGTAATATCCTTTCAAGCATGCTCTCCAATTTAGACTCACTAGAGGATCCCTGATTCGAATACTAACCCTTTGGAGGAACATAAGGGTTGAAACTTCGATTTGAAAAATTATTATTGTTGTTCCAGTTTCCTTGGTTAGAGCCACTTTGGTCGTTTCGCCATTGATGGTGACCTTACCCTTGCGGGTTTGGTCTCCATTGATTTTGAGAGCCTTGACCTTGGTACTGCTGCCTTTGGTACCCTCCTTGAGAATTATTAACATAATTTGCCTCTTCATAATCGTCATTTTGCACCGGCTGCACATTCTCAACCACATTTACTTTCTTCCTCTGATTTTCTGTGAAAAGCTTTGTCAACACATTGACATTTGTGGCAAGTTATGCAATCACTTGGTCTCGTTCTTGATTTTGCTTGATCAGGTTGTTCATAGAAGGAGACTCAATTACAATTCCGCCTGTGGAATCCTCAGAATGCCAAGCTTGGTTGTGTTTTGCCATTTTATCTAAGATTTGAGTCACCCTAGCGAAGGTTTTATCCATAAAAGATCCAGCAGCTGCACTCTTCGCTATTGATTGGTTCATAGGATCCAAACCCATGTAGAATTTTTCCAGCAAGATGGAATCTGGAAAACCATGGTTTGGAGACCTCACCAAGTATAATTTGAAGCTATCCCACGCTTCATGTAACTGTTCACCAGGTAGTTGCTTAAAGAAGAAAATTTTGTCCCTAAGCTCGGACTTCTTACTTTGTGGAAACCATTTTGACAAGAATGCTCGGACAAGTTCAGGCCATGAACGTATAGAATTCGGAGGAAGATTCTGAAGCCATTTCCTCGCATCCCCAGCTAACGAATACTTAAAGCAGCTCAACCTCAGGGTATCGTCGGAGACATGGTTCTGCTTGTGCATCGTGCAAACACCCAAGAAATTTCTGAGGTGCTGTGTTAGATCGTCATCAGTCGAATTTATAAAAAATCCCTCCGCTTTTAGCATCAGAATTAGTCCATGTTCCACCTTGAAAGTGGCAGCACCGATAGCAGGAGGTACAATAGCGTTTGTATCCTCAATATACTCCTCGATATCTGCAAAAGGATTTCCTTCCTCCTCTACCTCCATATCATCTTCATGGTCTGACATATCTCCCTGTCTACAACAACCAAAACAAACAGCGTGTAATCAAGTGGAATTAGATGTGTAGTAAAGTATACACTAATTAGTAATATCAGAACCATATTCCCCGGCAACGGCGCCAAAATTTGATACGCTCAAATTACACCTTAAGAATAGTGTAAGCGGTCGGTGTCAAATATAATAACCCAACAAGGTTGGGGTCGAATCCCACAGGGAATAGGTGTGAAACATTTATCTAATTAGTGTAATACTCGACTAAGTCGTAATTCTATCGAGTAATTGTAATAAAGAAAAGGGATATTGAACGTAAGAGTAAACGAAAACTGATTGCAATATTGTGAATGTAAATAATATGAATTAAAGAAACTAAGGTTGTGTACCCCTTAATGTAGTAGAATGCTCTTGATATTAATATTGAATATTTCCAACGGAAGACTTTCTTGATATGCAATTAATGTTTAAATTACTATCCAATATTTCCCAATAGTTGGATAATATATCCTCTTTACGATTTTTCCAAATACAAAAGAGTTGTGATTAAGAACAATCAATTAATGCCAAATTAAAACCTACTTATTCCTAAGCGATTTCATTTAACAAGGTTTAAAGCCTTGAGTCTTTGTTATTTACTTCTACCAAATTCTATCCCACTTTTCCAAGATAAGATAGAATTAATTGGCATTCGTTAATGTATGCAACCAGTAACAATTGTTTGAAGAATAAGAAGTAAATAAATATCAATCTTCCATTGAATTCATATTCAATATCAAAATCTCAGCAACATTCTACCCATTTAGGGTTCACAACCTCAGCGTTTGAATTTAGCTACTCATGCTGAAAATTGAAGAATAAAGAATAGTAATTGTCATCATCTTACAAAATAAAAGGTAATTGATCCCAAAAGCTTCTAATTTAAACAGATGTTGTAGACTCTGGTGATCGGTGAAAACCTCACAAGGAACACCATATAAATAGTATCACCAGATCTTCAAGGCATGAACAATAGTTGCTAACTCAAGGTCGTGGACATGATTGTTCTTCTCATGCACCTTCAACTGTCTAGACGCGTAAGCAATCACCCTACCGTCCTGCATCAACATCGCGCCAAGGCCAATGCGTGACGCATCACAATATATAGGAACCTTAACCAGCAGGCAACACTAACACTGGGGCTGTAATCAAAGCAGTCTTGAGCTTTTCAAAGCTCTCCTCACAATCCTCGGTGTACTTGAACGGAGCACTCTTCTGGGTCAATCTGATCATAGGTGCTGCAATAGACGAGAAACCCTATACAAATCGACAGTAATACCCCGCCAAGCGAAGAAAACTCTGGATCTTTGTATTTGAGGACAGCCTAGGTCAACTCTTCACTGCTTCAATCTTCATCGAATCTACCTTGATCCCCTCACTCGGTACTACATGACCAAAAACTGCCACTGAAACTAGCCAAAATTCACACTTCAAAAGTTTTGCATATAACTTCTTCTCTTCTCAAGGTCTGAAGTACCATCCTCGGATGCTGCTTATGATCCTCCCGACTCCAAGAGTATACCAGAATGTCGTTAATTAACGCAATGACGAAAGAGTCAAGATAGGGCTGAAATACATTGTTCATCAAGTGCATGCTGCTGGGGCGTTGGTCAGCCCAAAGAACATCACAAGGAACTAGTAATGACCATACCGAATTTTGAAAGCAGTCTTCGGGATATCTAGCTCTCGAATCTTCAACTGATGATAGCCTGAATGCAAGTTGATCTTAGAGAACACACTGGCACCCTAAAGCTGATCAAATAGGTCATCAATACGTGGCAATGGATACCTGTTCTTCACTGTAACCTTGTGCAACTGGGGATAGTTGATACACATTCGCATAGAACCATCCTTCTTCTTCACAAAGAAGACAGGAGCACCTCAAGGAGACACAATGGGCCGAATATGGAGGATACGGTGGCACTCCTCAAGAAAACCCTGGACATCCTCTGACGCCAAGCCACTGAATGTAGGAGGGTGGTACTTCTTGTACCTATCGAGCCTGAGCTGCTCTGCCTCAGAAGTTGCTGCCCTAACCTCGGGCTGAACTGGAGCTACCGGCTGCATCGGTATGATCTTCTTGAACCTGGTCGATTCTGAACCCGCTGCTCTGGGGTACCGGCGATGGGAGTCTGTGCTCCTCCCCCCGCCTGAGATGTGGTAGGGCAAGGGTATCAATCCTGCTTGAGCCAATGTGCTAAACATGCTCAGAAACTAGGCTAGAGTCTCCTGGAGGCTGGTGCAGTAATAGGCACCTTAGGTGCCTGCCCTCCAACTGGAGCTACTGGTAGTTCCTCTGTAGTAGCTCATGCGAGTACTCTAGCTGCACCACGTGGTCTTCCTCGGCCTCTACCCTGGCCCTGGCCTCTCGCGACTCTAGCAGGGGGCGCGGGTATCTGGTCATCTGACCCAGCTGTACGTGTCATCACCATTTGTGGGAGAATAGAAAGATAGAATTTTAGAATCTAAAATGAAAATTTCACACGATAAGGAATCAAAGAAGTGAAGCTTCGCCTAACTATTTCATAGCCTCCCGAAGATAAGTACAAACATCTCCGTATTGATCCGCGAGACTCTACTAAACCTGCTAGTGACTCGTAGCACCTAGAACTAAGAGCTCTGATACCAACTTATCACAACCCCAGTTTCCCTCCATAAGATGTCATGATGGCACCTAGTCTTTACAACTAGGTAATCCTAACAATTTGTGGAGAAACTAAACTCCAATCTCAACACATGATATATAAATTAAAAACTGCTGTTTAAATAATGGTAACTCCCAAAACCTAGTAGAAATATGTCACAAGATTCTTAGAGAAAATACTAAGTGTCTCTATACATCAGAGTCTGAAGAGAATAAGGAAAATAACATAGTAAGGATAGAGGGGGACTCCGAGGTCTGCGGACGCTAGCAGATATACCTTGAAGTCTCTACGTGCGGTCCAACTCACTCGTATTTGGTCTGGTGGGAAGAACATGGATATGCACAACAAGATATGTAGAAGTGTAGTATGAGTACACCACAATGGTACCGTGTAAGTACTAAGCCTAACCTCGACAAAGTAGTGACGAGGTCAGGTCAGGGCCCTACTGGTTTTAAAGAAAAGTAAGGCAGAAGATATAATAATATTTTGAAATGACTGAGTATTTAAACAACGAGAGGTTTCAAAAAATAACAGCACAACAAGTAGAGGTAAACAACAGAGGCGCTCCCGAGGTACCGCCTCATAGTCCCTAATATTAATATGCACGGCAGGGGGGAATCCCAAAGTAAATATGCAAGACAGGGGGATCTCCCGAGTAAACGCCTCGTAATCCCAAAGTAAATATGTCTAGATAGGGGGATCTCTTGAGTAAACGCCTCATAGTCCAAAAGTAAATATGCAAGATAGGGGGATCTCCCGAGTAAACGCCTTGTAGCCCCAAAGTAAATATGCAAGATAGGGGGACCTCTCAAGGAACTGTCTCATAGTCCCAAAGTAAATGTGCAAGACAGGGGGACCTCTTGAGATACCACCTCATAGTCCCAAAGTAAATATGCAATACAGAGGGATCACTCGAGGAACCGCCTCATAGTCCCAAAGTAAATATACAGCAAATAACCGAAGGAACAACGTATTTACAGCAAGAAATCTTACAGCTAAAGATTTAATTCAAATCAAGGGAAGCAGGTTCATTCAACTAAGCATGTTGCACAAATTGTAAGTAAGAGTTAAGGCACGTAGACATGCGATACTAGGCTAAACATGATCACTATATATGCTAAGGCAACTCAGTTAAGGAATTTAAAAGAAGAAAACTCAGCAAGAACCGAAATTTCCACATTAGCTAGTGTATGCAGTTGTCACCTTGCGTACACAGTGCTCACATATCATAATTGTTACAACAGCACCAAATCCTAAGGGGATTTCCCTCACACAAGGTTAGACAAGTCAATTACCTCAAATCTTCTCAATCAATCGATAAGGATGCCTTTCCCTCGATTTTTCCGACTCCAAATTGCCCAAATCTAGCAAAAAGCAATTACATATCATGAATACAACTACAAGAAACTAATTTAAATCATAAATCTATGATTTTAGCAAAGAATCAAAAATTTTCCCCAAAAGTCGACCCGAGCCCACGTCTCGGAATTGGGTAAGTCACAAAACACGAACAACCCGTTCGATACGAGTTCACCCATACCAAAATTACCAAAATCCAACACCAAATCACCACCAAATCCAAAAATTTAACTCTCTAAATCCCTAGCCTCCAACTCCCAAATTCCACCTTAAACACACAACTCCCAAATTCCACCTTAAATCACAAGTGAGTACATGAGACTTATCTCAACAAATCCCTCGAAAATGCTCTCAAAAATTGTCAAGACCCGAGCTTTAAATGTCCAATAATGATAAAATCTCGAACCCTTGAATTAATAGAGTAGGCCAAGTGTTCTCACTTCTGTGGATCAGAGACCGCATTTGCGGCCCCATATTTGCAAAAAATGCACCGCTTCTGCAGTTTTTCCCAGGTTGCCTTGTCTCCACTTCTGTGATCTCCTATCCACTTCTGCAACCTCACTTCTGGGAGAATCAGTCCACTTCTGTGGCTCCTGCGCACCTGCGACCTCCTTGTCTGCATCTGCGGTCACACAGATACAAAATTTTCCTCGCATCTGCGACCTCTGCCCACACAACTCCAGCCTGCTTCTGTAGTCAACATGCCACTTCTGCAAGCTTGCACCTATGGTCAATCTTGCACAGTTGCGATTACTCCAGCGCTGGTGCCTTCACCATTCTCACAAGTCCAAATTTGTTCCACTAACCATCCGGAATCTACCCGAGGCCCCTAGGACCTCAACCAAAATTACCAACAAGTCCTACAACATCATACGAACTTTGTCAAGCCTACAAATCACATTAAACAATCGCTAAAAATATGAATTGCACATCGATTCAAGCCTAATGAACTTTAAAACTTCAATCTGCTGCATCCAACGCTGAAACCTATCAAATCAAGTTCGATTTACCTCAAATTTTGCACACAAGTCATAATTGACATTATGGACCTACTCCAACTTTTGGAATTGGAATCCGAGCCTAATATCAAAAAGTCCTCTCCCAGTAAAACTTCCCAAAAACCATCCACCTTTCTAATTGTCGCCAATTGAAGCTAAATTGACCTACGGACCTCCAATTCAACATCCGAACATGCTCCTAAGACCAAAATCACCCTACGGTGCTATTGAACCGTCGAAACTCTATTCCGGAGCCAAGTTCACACAATTCAAATTACGGTCCATTCCTACGACTGAACTTCCATTTTACGGACTATGTGTCCCATTTCACTCCAAAACCAAAACCAAATCCCCCGGAAAGTTACGTAACCACAAGATGAAATAAAGGGAGCAATAATCAGGGGTTTGGGGATAATACTCTCAAAATGACCGGCTGGGTCGTTACATGTTATGAGGTTTGGGAAAAAAGGCAAGTTGAGCCCTTTGTATATTGGGCCGTTGAGGTACTTCAGAGGATTGGAGAGGTGTCCTACAAGCTTGTCTTGCCACCTAGTTTGTCGAGTGTGCATCCAGTATTTCATATTTCTATGCTCCTTAAGTATGTCAGCAATTCGTCTCATGTTTTGGATTTCAGCACGGTTCAAAGGACATAGCTTTAGTGAAGGTACAGTGGAGAGGTCGGCCAGTTGAGAAGACTAGTTGGGTGACCGAGCGGGAGATATGGAGCATATATCCACGCGTATTTGAGACTCCAGGTACATTTCTAGACTCGTTTGAGGACGAACATTTGTTTAAGAGGGGGAGAATGTAACGATCCGGCCGATCATTTCGAGAGTTGTAGTCCTGTTTCCTCATTTACTGTTCATTCCCTGCTTAATTATCGTTATGTGACTTGTCGGGGTATTGGGTTCACGTCCGGAGAGGTTTCGAAATGAATTGAGACACTTAGTCTCAAGGTTGAAAGCTTAAGTGGAAAATGTTGATCGGATGTTGGCTTATGTGTAGACTACTCCCGAATGGAGTTTTGATGGTTTTGTTTGCTTTGTTGAGTGATTTTGCACTTAGGAGTGTGTCTGGATTGTGAAGTGGAGGTTCGTAGTTGAATTAGGCTTGATATGGCGAAAGTTGGAAATTTAGAAGTTTGTCCGAGAGTGAAATTTGTGGATATTGGGCTCAAAATGAGGTTCGAGAGTTGGAGTAGGTGTGTGGTATCATTTGTGGCTTGTGTGCAAAATTTGAGGTCAATCGGACGTGATTTGATAGGTTTCGGCATCGTTTGTAGAAGTTAGAATTCCTTAGCTTCAATAGGCTTGAATTTTGGTACGATTCGTGTTTCTAATGTTGTTTGATGTGATTCGAGGGCTCGAATAAGTTCATATTGTGTTTTCGGACTTGTTGGTGTGTTTGGTTAAGGTCCCGAGGGCTTCAGGTTGATTTCAGATGGTTAACGGATCGAAAATGAGACTTAGAAGATTGCTAAAGCTGAGAGTCTTTGGGTGTAATGACACACATGCAGAGCTTTAATCGCATGTGTGAGCACGCAGGTGCGAGCTGGGGAACGCAAATGCGGCCAGGATTGAGGAAGGTTATGGTCGCAGGTGCGAAGGATTTTCCGCACCTTCATGGTTGTAGATGTGAAGAGGATGAGAGCAGAAGCGGAGGCCAGTGCAGGGGCGGGAAAGAGGGCCGCACCTGCATTTGCGAGGTTCACCATAGAAGCGGAAGGATTTTCGCGTCTATGTTGCCGCAGATGCGGTTAAGTTTTGGCAGAAGTGAAAAGGGCTGGACAGAATCTTAATTTCAAGGATTCGCGATTTTTCTTCACTTTGAACATTCTAAGATCAGGATTAGGAGATTTTTGAGAGGATTTTCGAGGGGTTTTCTAAGGTAAGTCACTTGTGGTTAAATTTATTTAATAATTATGTTTTCCCATTGGATTTCCCACCTAGATTGTGTGGTTTGAGGTGTAATTTGGGGGTTTGAGGCTAGGGATTTGGAGAGTTTAAATTGGGGATTTGGGTGTCGATTTGGTGTTGGATTTTGGTAACTTTAGTATGGTTAGACTCGTGGTGGAATGGGCTTCCGGATTTTCTAACCTTTATTTGATTCCGAGACGCGGTCCCGTGGGCCAGCTTTTGAGTCGGCATTTTGACTTTTGATTAATAACTTAATATTTTCTTATGGAATTGATTCCTTTAACCCGTGTTGATTGTATCGAACTATTTGTGGCTAGATTCGAGGCATTTAGAAGCCGATTCACGAGGCAAGGGCGTGTTGGACTAGGGTTTTTTACGCTTTGAGATAAGTAACAATTCTAAACTTGGTTTTGAGGGTATGAAACCCCGAATTTTGTGTCATGTGATTGGTGTTGAGGTGACGCACATGCTAGGTGAGACAGAATAAACTACAACTTATAGTACTCTACAAGGTTATTTAAAGTTTAGAGTCGCCACCTAGTATTTAAGGTACTAGGACACCTATATTACATTATGTAATGTACATTTAATTATGGTACGCGAATCCATTGAGATTCTGAGTAAGGTTTCAAGTTATCTCGAGGGGAGGGTTTTAGGAATCCCTCAAGTTCCACAAAATGTTGTTCCTGCGGACTCGATCAAATAAGGGAAGAAAGGTTCAAAAGAATGATTAACTATGTCACAACGGATTTCTATCAAAGAATAGTTATCACGTAGTGAATAAATATACCAAGTATTATCATTTCATTTATGGTATAGTATATACAACAAGATATGCGAATCAATGTAATAAAAAAAATCTTTTTGGAATTTGATTAAAAGAATTGGGTTCAAAATATAGTATAAAGAAAACTTCGACTTACAATTAAAGCCAAACAATTTAACTATAAAAGGTTAGTCTTAATTTACCACATGTAATAAAAGAATAAAGAACTATCTTTGAATAAAACAACTATCAATTAGCTTAAAGAAATGATCAACTAAAGTAGGGAAAATTGTCGTAAATAGGAGAGTATAAAAAGAAAATTATCCACATAAATTTTACATATAACAATGGAGTAATTAAATCAAATATAAGTAATGTATATCAATAAGTGAAATGTTCTAAAAGAGTTTGAATAAACTTGAAGGAGTTAATTTAGAGTTATAGTCAAATAGT
Source organism: Nicotiana obtusifolia (assembly GCA_002018475.1). NCBI lineage: Eukaryota > Viridiplantae > Streptophyta > Magnoliopsida > Solanales > Solanaceae > Nicotiana > Nicotiana obtusifolia. The sequence goes on along the minus strand of MCJB01019711.1, from coordinate 71,075 downwards.
TTCTACAAAGGGGCTGTACAAAATGTACAAGAAAATATGTAAAAAGGAAGAATAAATAATAGAAAGAATTACCTTTAAAAATGAATAAGTGCTTTCCAATTGACTAAAATGTATGAAGAATAAAGCATGAAAATGTTTGTCAAAAGTGTATAAGTATAAAGGAAAATTGATTTTTTATGATAAAAGAAGATTAAAATCGTATAAGAATGACCTTAAACTTTAGTTCAAAAGAATTTAAATAAATGAATAAGTAATAATAAAGGACATGTAGACAATCAAATATCTAAAGAGACCAAGAGTATTACTAACCCTGTACAAGAATATCATAAAAGCTCATGCAGAATGTCGGCAATTATCAAGTTAGACCCAATATGTATGCAACAATTGAATTAATACTAATATGATAGACTCAATTACGATTTTTTACAAGTCATGTCTACATGAAGTAAAATAGTCAAACTTACAAATGATTGGTTAAAAAGAAATATCATGCTAATGTAGTTGTAAAAAAGGTAAGGTTATCTATTTTGAAAGGAAATGATATGCCTTTCATTTATTCAAATAGGCAGCTAATTCAATTAACTATTTGTTTGTTAATCCTAATTAATCGACTAAGTTAAAAATGTATATTTGACATTCTAAACTCATATGCACAACCTTGCAAGGATTACTTAACACACAATGTTATAGACTAACCAGATTATTAATTATATGCAATACACCTTAAGTGTAAAAAATAGATAAACAACCATAGAAAACAAACAACATGACATTTATTTACTATTTCACTATACTTGTGATTTTGGGTACATCCTAGAATAGGATGTGCGAAGGGGGGAGCTTTGACTAGAATTTGTCTTTTCGTCTTTGGGTGGCTTCTCCCGAAAGCAACTCCATGTGATAGTACCTCGCAAGACAAGAAAAGTAAAATTATTAGTAAAGTATAAACTAATCAAAAAACTAATGTATTTTGGAAATGATTTTATTTGAAAATTTTTGAAAGATTTTTTATTTTTTAAATGTTTTCGGAAAATTATTTTTTCGAAATAGTTTGAAAACGATTCAGAAATTGTTTTTGAAAAATAGTTTTGGAAAATAGTTTAAAATAATATAGGAGGCTCAGATACATGTAATATCCGATATCCGTCTAGACATGTAAACGGAAACTGCCTTGGTTGCGACTACGGCGGCCGACCTTGTCGCCCTCCAAAGGTTTTATTGGCTCATCGCATCCTAGTCTTTTATTTGTTGCTGTTTATCATCATCGCCTCAATAATTTAGGCCCAATCCAGAGGGTCATTCGGGGCTTCGTGGCTTCAAAAATTTATTCTCATCGGCCTCAACCACGTGTGTAGAAATTTGTTCAACATCAGTGTATATTCAATGAAAAAACAATCTCATAGCTTAAAAAATAGGTGCATTTCTGTAGGCAACCAAATACAGCAAGTGACATAACACAATTATTTCAACGATGGAATAACAGTGAATCAACATTTCACTAAATTTCAAAGTGCCTTAAAGGTTAGCAGCCAAAGAATAAACAGTGGAGAACACATCAGCCAAGAGGTCATATGCTATCCAAAATATAGAACATGATTAACATAGAACAGGTGAACAAGATCGCTGGAAAATATTTTCCGGTCCAGCCAGGTGTATCGTCGGCGAGCCCCTATTAACAACCAAAATCAAAAACTTGGAGTAAAAATACAACTTAAACCGTTAATAACATCAGCAGAACAAGATATCCATAACAAAACAGTAAGGTCGCCGGAAATGTTAAACACCGGCCAGATATAGTTTTATTCTTGTATCAATAATAAAACAAAGATGAAAAGAATATTAGACAGAAAGGAGCAGTGGCGTCGCCTATGATGGAGGGCATGGGAAAAACCATTCTCCAGCGAAGTTAGAAAAGTGACGGAGCCTCACCATATTTTATATCCATAACATTTTGGTCATGGTTTTGGCCATAAAGGTGTAGCATAAAGTACGACCAAAGTCGTCGGCCAGCTGGTGATTAAACCTAGGGTGGTATTGTGCAGCGGGGAAAGGGGGTGTGGAGAAGGGGGAAGGTAGTGGTGGTTCCAGACATGGCTCGTCGGAGCTAGCCTCAAGGAGTGGAAGACAAATTGTTCGAGGATGAAAAGGTTTGTGTGATCTCGCATTGCTTCAAAGATTGCCCCGGTGTCAGACTACACTGAGACATGAATGTTGGATGGACGGATAGATTGATTAAATGGATTTTGATATGGATGCGGCCGGGCTCTATGTTGCACTTTTCCACATATCTCGAATGTAACGAGAATCAGGACGGTTGTAGATCGAGAAGAAACGGATGATTTGATTTTAATTTTTGATTTGAGAATTGCCCTAGCATCAGGCTGTGATGAGACTTGGTGTTTTATTTTATCTATAGGAGTTTGGATTACCTACACACTCCATGTGAATGGGATGTGAGAATGATTCTTGGGGACATGTCGCCGATTGCTGAAGGAAAGCTTGACGTCCCTCCTCAAAATCTGTCCCAGTTTATTTGTTAGAAGATAATTCCACATTATGTCGCCTCTTTGATCAGTAGACCTGAAGATGTGTGGACTGTGCTTCTATTTGATTTGACAAAGATGGATATGTGAGTTTTGAATGAAATAGGGTCCAAAGTTGGAACACTAATTCGAAAGAGATTCGGGCTAGATACCGGTCCAAAATGATCAGAGCACTTTGATTGTTGAAGGAAATTCGGATTGTGTACCGGTCCGAAATGATCGGAGCATTTTAATTATTGAAAAAAGGAAATCCAGATTGTGTACCAGTCCGAAGTGATTTAAGCACTTGAGTAAAAAGAAAAATCCGGACCATGTACCAGTCCGAAGTGATATCGGAGCACTTGAAATGTAAAATACCTGTATTAGAAGGTGGACGCTTGTAAAATTTGAACTTGAAAGGAAATGTCCATTGTTCGGGAGGGCGCCTTGGAAATTTTTCTTTGAAATGAAATGCCCATTGTTCAGGGGGGCGCCTTAAAAATTTAACTTTGAAATGAAAGGCCCGTTGTCCAGGAGGGCGCCTGGAAAAAGCAAGAAGCTATTTTTTTTCTATTTAATAAAATTGATTAAGAGATTTCTGTTATTAACGATTCAAGCAGGCAATAAATGCAAAAAGATAGAATGTGAAATGATATGGTCGGGTCTGACTAAGACTGCCTACATATCCTAACGGAATCAGACCAAAGCGTAGTTTGATTGCAAAAGATGACTTAATCCGATGTGGATTGCCTACGTATTCCTACCAAAGGAAATCAAGTCGCTACTTAGTTCTGTATAGCAATGCTTTTTGTAGAAAATATTTGAAAATTTGAAGATTAGAGACAGACTATGATTTATTGATCAATCATCATCTCTCTTTTTTTCACTTGACTTTAGTTGGTACCAACAATTAGTTTTGTGCATTAGAATTTCCACCATATACTTTCAGCAAACCGAGATCAACTTATGGGTAATTCATATAGCTACAAGCGGTATCTCAGGTATACCTAGGTTTGACAAAATTTATTCGTCTTGCCTCAATCAAAGGTTTTGAATTCTTCCTAACTCATGCTTCAAGTGCCCTCACCATAAAGAAAGTCCTAATTCGCACACATTCTTTGAAGTATTTATGTTTTTCAACGACATTTTGAGAAGTACACTCACGCTCAGAAAGATGTTCAATGCATGCGATTGAGATATCATATGCTTGCATTTATGTGAGTATCCACTAATGTGAGAACACTTGGAATAAGATCATGCAGGGCTTGTTATTGTCTTGAATTGTAGGCTTGGGGACGGGTAGGATATTCATTTGAGATAAAGAGTGGTTGCTTCCTCTTTAAGTGCTGCACTGTATCCGTGTCTTCGGCATTCAAACCATGCCTCAACGCTAAATCTTGTTTGCCTCGATGTCCCTTTGTTTGTTTCGGCTTCTTTTGAGCTTGTAGGAGATTCTTCTTCCGTTTTTTGGAGGTTTTTTTTTCTTCTCTTTTTTTCTTTTGAAGTTTCTCCTGCTTTGCAAGAGTTTTTCCTTCTTTTGTTGGAGTTCCTCCTCTTTGAATGTGGACTTTTCTCCTCTCTTTTTGATTTACTTCTTCTTCTTTTTTTGATTTTGCGGAAGTTTTCTCCTTTTACTTGGATCCGCCTTTTGAATTTGTGGAGTTTTCTCTTTCTTTTCTTGAAGTCATGTCTCTGATTGTCTTAGACATTGTAATTTTCACCTTTTCATGCTTGTCACCTCCACTTTGGTCTTCGTCCGAAGTTACACGTTTTTAGTGTGCTGAATGAGGTTGGGCCAAGAGAGGGATGGTGCTCGTAAGCACAAAGAAGGGTATAGGCTAATATATGGTTGTCCAAAAAAAGGTTCAAGGCTCAAAAGGGGAAATGCTAACATAATTTGGTAATCTAGAAAGGTTCAAACGGGTCAAAGAAGGCCTACGATCCTTTCCTAAACCAAGTGTGACTTAGGATTTCGCCTCAACAGACATTCAGGCCAAGTTCTAGATATACAATGCAATGCAATGAATTTTAAATCTAGATCTCACCACACAATACGCATGAAATGATGAGGTCAGCTTTGTTCTCACCCTAATTGGAAGCATGATAATTTTCAAGTGTCACTAAGGTATAATTAAGAGTTACCACAAGAATGTATGGTTTATCCGAAGTTGATCATCTCCATCATACCAATTAACGTACTATTCCCCATGCACACTCCTAGCTATACCGGTACCCACCAAGTCAGTCTTTGGATTGATGATTCTATTTTCTTTTTCTTTTCCTTTTTTTTTAATTTTAGATAAATGGGACCAAACCCGAGGAATGGTTGCCCTTTCAATTCTTTTTTGGATTTTGAATTAATGACAACTTTTTCTTGTTTTTCTCTCTCTTTTTTTGACTTAATCAAATTCTTTTGTGATTTAAAAAAAAATGAGACAGAACCCAAAGGTTGCATATGTGAAATGCGACCGCATTCTCGACATCTGGTTTTCTGCAACTTTCTTTTCCAACGATGAATAGTTTGTTTAACCACCCAAAACTCACCCCGAGGCCACTAGAACCTTAACCAAACATGCCAACCTATCCCACAATATTACTCGAACTTGTTCCAACCTTCTGAACTTTCAAAACAACCTAGCAACACCGATTCGCGTCGGATTCAAGCCTAAGGATTTTAAAATCTTCTAAATCGCTCTTTTGATCTAAACTCAACCGAACCACGTTTGAATGACCCGAAATTTTACACGCAAGTCCTAAATCACATATCGAAGCTACAACAACTTTCGGAATTTCCTTCCGACCCTCGGATCAAAATTTCACCTACCAACCGGAAATCGCCAAATTCTAACTTCACCAATTCTAGCCTAGTTCTACACCGGACCTCCAAAACTAATTCTGATCACACTCCTAAGCCATAAATCATCTCCCGAAACTATCCGAACCAGTAGAACTCACATCCGGTCCCTCTATCCCGAAAGTCAACATCCGGTTGACTTTTCCGGTTTAAACCTTCTTGAAAGAGACTAAGTGTCTCCTTTCTTACCAAATTTACTCCGAACTCAACTACTCGACTTGGTTATGTAAAACACAGATTACCAAAAATAATGAGACAGAAAATAGGGAACACAGAGCAGTAACCCACGAGACGACTGGCCGGGTCGTCACATTCTCCCCCTCTTAGACAAACGTTCATCCCTGAACGAGTCAAGAAACATACCTGAAGTCTCAAATAGGTGAGGGTATCTGCTCCACATCTCCTGCTCGGTTTCCCAGGTGGCCTCCTCCATGGACCGAACCCTCCATTGAACTTTCACTGAAGCTATCTCCTTGGACCTCAACTTCCGAACCTGACGATCCAAAATGGCCACTGGCTCCACCTCATAGGTCAAATTTTCATCCAAATGAATCATGCTGAAGTCCAAAATATGAGACAGTTCCCCAATGTACTTCCAGAGCATAGAAATATGAAATACTTGGTGCACACTCGACAGACTGGGGGGCAAAGCAAGCTCATAAGCCACCTCCCCGATTCTCCGAAGTACTTCAAATGGCCCAATGAACCGACGACTCAATTTCCCTTTCTTCTAGAATCTCATAACACCTTTCATGGGCGAAACCTTCGGCAAGACCTTCTCATACCATGTAGGACACATCTCGAACCTTCCTATCGGCATAACTCTTTTGCCTCGACTGTGCTGTATGGAGCCTCTCCTGGATTGTTTTCACCTTCTCTAAAGCATCCTGAACTAAGTCAGTCCCCAATAGCGTAGCTTCACCGGGCTCAAACCAACCAACCGGAGATCTACACCGCCTCCCATACAAAGCCTCATACGGAGCCATCTGAATACTTGACTGATAGCTGTTGTTATAAGCGAACTCTGCAAGAGGCAGAAACTCATCCCATGAGCCTCCGAAATCAATAGCGCATGCCCGTAGCATGTCCTCCAATATCTGAATGGTACGCTCGGACTGCCCATCCGTTTGAGGATGAAATGTTGTGCTTAATTCCACCTGAGTACCCAAATCACTCTGCACGGCTTTATAGAACTGCGAAGTGAACTGAGTACCTCTATCTGAAATGATAGAAATTCGAACACCATGCAGCCGGACAATCTCTTAGATATAAATCCTTGCCAACCATTATGAAGAATAGGTAGTACGCATAGGAATGAAGTGTGCGGACTTGGTCAGCCGATCCACAATCACCCAAATAGCATCGAACTTCTTCAAAGTCCGTGGGAGTCCAACCACAAAGTCCATAGTGATCCGCTCCCATTTCCACTCGGGAATAGCTACCTGCTGAAGCAGACCACTCGGCCTCTGATGTTCATATTTTACTTGCTGACAGTTGAGACACCAAGCTACGAATCCCACATGTCTTTCTTCATTCTTCTCCACCAATAATGTTGTTTCAGGTCCTGATACATCTTGGTGGCACTCGGATGAATGGAATATCGTGAGCTATGGGCCTCCTCCAGAATCAACTCCCGAAGTCCATCCACATTGAGCACACAAATTCGGCCCTGCATCCTCAACACTCCATCGTCGTCGATGGTCACATCTTTGGCATCATTATGCTGAACGCTGTCCTTAAGGACAAGCAAGTGGGGATCGTCATACTGACGCTCCCTGATGCGATCGTATAACGAAGACCGAGAAATCACACAAGCCAACACCTGATTGGATTCCGAGATGTCTAATCTCACAAACCTATTGGCCAAGGTCCGGACATCGACTGCGAGGGGTCTCTCTCCAATTGGAATGTATGCCAAACTCCCCATGCTCACTACCTTTCGGCTCAAAGCATCGGCCACCACGTTGGCCTTTCCCGGATGGTATAGTATAGTAATATCGTAATCCTTGAGCAATTCCAGCCATCGCCGCTGCCTCAAATTTAGATCCTTCTGCTTGAACAAATGTTGAAGGATACAATGATCAGTGAACACCTCACAAGATACACCGTATAAGTAATGCCTCCAAATCTTTAGAGCATGAACTATGGCAGCCAGCTCCAAATCATGCACGGGGTAGTTCTTCTCATGGGGCTTCAACTGACGAGAAGCATAAGCAATAACTCTACCCTACTGCATTAGTACACAACCGATCCCAATTCTTGAGGCATCACAATATATGGTATACGAACCTGAGGCTAATGGTAGAAAAATACTGGAGCTGTGATTAAGGCTATCTTGAGCTTTTGAAAGCTCTCCTCACACTTGTCCGACCATACAAATGGAACACCCTTCTGGGTCAATTTGTTCAAGGGCGACGCAATGGATGAGAAACCCTGAACAAACCGGCGATAGTAGCCTGCCAACCCAAGAAAGCTACGAATCTCTGTGACTGAAGACGGTCTAGGCCAACTCTGGACCGCTTCTATCTTCTTTGGATCAACCTGTATACCCACCCCAAGAAAGCCACTGAGTTGAGCCAAAACTCGCACTTAGAGAATTTTGCATAAAGCTTCTCCTCCCTTAATCTCTGTAATACAACTCGCAAATGTTATGCGTGCTCTTCCTGATTACGCGAGTACACCAGAATATCATCAATGAATACCACCACGAATGAATCCAGATAAGGCTAAACTATATTGTTCATTAGATGCATGAACGCTGCTGGGGCATTGGTTAGCCCGAAAGACATAACAAGAAACTCATAGTGACCATATCTAGTTCGGAAGGCAGTCTTAAGAATATCTGCATCCCTGATCTTTAGCTGGTGATATCCTGAACGGAGATCAATCTTAGAAAACATTCGTGCTCCCTGAAGCTGGTCAAATAAATCATCGATGCGAGGCAAAGGATATTTGTTCTTGATGGTTGCCTTGTTCAATTGCCTATAATCGATGCACATTCTCATCGTGCCATCCTTCTTTTTCACAAATAGAACCGGTGCACCCCAAGGTGACATACTAGGCCGAATGAACCCCTTATCTAGGAGTTCCTGAAGTTTCTCTTTCAACTCCTTTAACTCTGATGGTGCCATACGATACGGTGGAATAGAGATGGGCTGAGTGCCCGGCACCAGGTCAATTCCAAAATTGATATCCCTGTCCGGTGGCATGCCCGGCAGGTCTGCAGGAAATACATCGAGAAAATCCCGCACAACTGCAATAGAATCGATGCTTAGAGTCTCAGCTCCAACATCCCTCACAAACGCTAGGTATGCCATGCAACCCTTCCTAACCATACGCTAGGCTTTCAAGTATGATATCACCCTACTAAGAATACACACGCCACGCCACTCGATCTGCGGCACACCCGGCATAGCCAAAGTAATTGTCTTAGCATGACAGTCTAAAATAGCACGACATGGAGATAGCCAATCCATGCCCAAAATGACATCAAAATCTACCATAATTAGTAGCAATAGGTCCACTCGGGTCTCCAGACCCCTAATAGTTCTACACATGACCGGTACACACGGTCTACAACAACAGTGTCGCCCGCCGGGGTAGACACATGAACAGGTAAAGCAAGAAACTCCCGGGGCGTACTCAAATAATGAGCAAAATATGAGGACATATATGAATAAGTGGAACTGGGATCAAATAGTATATAGGCATCTTTGTGGCAGACTGAAACAATACCTGTAATAACAGCGTCTGAAGCACTGGCATCTGTCCTGCCTGAGATTGCATAAAATCGAGCCTGGCCACCGCCTGCTCGACCTCCCCCTATGGGGCGACCTCTGGCTGCCTGACCTCCACCCCTAGTTGGCTGGGCGGGCGGTAAAGTAACTGGAGCAGAAGTCGAGGGCTGACCCCTCTGCTGGGACGATCTAGCACCACGATGAATACATTGCCTCCACATGTGGCCCATCTCACCACAATCATAACAACTGCCTGGTGCTCTAGCAGATGTACTTGGCATAGGAGGACCCTAGGCCGACGGACCATGAGCTAGAAGGGCACTGAGTGATGATTGGCCCTGCTGCAACCCATGATAACCACGGCCTGCGGATGCCCCAAGGTACTCTAGACGAGCTAACTGAGCAAGCCTGATGGAGCGACCTCTACTCTGCTGAAACTGGCCTCTCGAAAGAGTACCACTGTAACTACCCGGTCCTCGAGGCCTCTTAGCGTCCCTCTCCTCTCGCTCCTGAAGGCGAACCGTCTCTATCTCGCGAGCTATATCAACCACCTCCTCGAAGATAGCACCCAATACTCTCTCCCTGGTCATGAGGATTCGGAGATGATAGTTAAGGCCATCCACAAACCTCCTGATCCTTTCACGATCAGTCGGAACCATCCAGACAGCATCTGGAGCCAACTCCGAAAATCTTGACTCATATTGCGACACAGTCATATCCCCCTGTCGCAGCTCCTCTCTGCAGGACTGCGGCACATACTTCTCCAAGAAAAGAGCAGAGAATTGCTGCCAAATAAGGGGCACTGCATCAACCGGCCTATGCCTCTCATACGCCTCCCACCAATTAAAGGCAGCTCCCGTAAACTGAAAGGTGGTGAATCCCACACCACTAAACTCAAGAATCTTGGCTGTCCGGAGCATTCGCTGACACTTGTCATGAAAACCCTGGGCATCCTCTCCCTCAGCACCACTGAATGACGGAGGCTGGAGTCGGCCAAACCTCTCAAGACGACGCTGCTCATCGTCTGGCATAACTGGTACTATGAATTCCTGAGCTGGTGTAACCGGCTGGGCTGGAGGTGCCCCCGGCATCTGAAGCCCCTGCACTACCTGCTCAGGCGTATGGGCGACTGGAGTCTGATTGCCTCCCCCGGCCTGTGAAGTAGTTGCGGCTGTGGTGGCTGAAACCGCCTGAGCTAGGCCAGTGCAGACAGATAATATTTGAGCCAAGGTCTCCTGAAGACCTGGAATAGCGATAGGCACAACTGGTGCCTGAACTGGTGCTGCTGGAGCCTGTTCCTGAGCCGGGGCAGCTGGTGGATCAACAGATGCTGCCCTCACCGCTCTGCCTCTACCACGACCACGACCGCGTCCACGGCCTCTGGTGGCCTCAGTGGGTGGTACTGGTGGTCGTCCACCTCGTCCAGTAGTTCTCGACCTCACCATCTGTGAGGGAACAGGATAGCAGAAGTATTAGTACTCGGACCAACAAGTTCGCACGACAAGAATTTCAAAAATATGGAATTTTCCTAAAAAGGTTCCGCAGCCTTTCGAAGATAAGTACAGACGTCTCCGTACCGATCCGCGAGATTCTACTAAACCCGCTCATGACTCGTGAGACCTATGTAACCTAGGCTCTGATACCAAGCTGTCACGACCCAAATCCCAAACCCGATCGTGATGGCGCCTCTCGCGAAGACAAGGCCAGCCAATTCGAACCATAACTCATTTTAAGCAGTTAATTTAACAAGAGGACAACACAACACAGTTTAATAGCAGTCATTTGCGAAAAAAACATAGTGAACCATCCCGACAACAGCCTGAAATCGGGGTGTCACAACGTCATGAGCAACTAATGAAATCCTAATAACAAAAGTTCTATTACAATATCTCTGGCATAATTAGTTTGAAGATAGTGGAAACAACAAGATAAAAGAGATACGGGGCTGCGGACGCCAACAGCTACCTCGTAGTCTCTGAATCACCGCTCTGACAGTCGTAGTCAATGCCTCTGAGCGGAATCAATAACGCCTGAATCTGCACACATGGTGCAGGGAGTAATGTGAGTACGTCCAACTCAGTGAGTAGTACATATAAATAATAACTGAAAGTAAGAAAACACATAGGGCACAAGGAAATGCATAATAAAGTAGTAAACCATTATTTGAAAACAGTAAATCAGTAAGAAATCATTTAAAACAGTAAAATCTCCCAGCTCTGGTTACCAGTTGTCATTGTTACCAACTGTAATGTTCCTGGGCTCAGTATCGATCTCACAGCTCTGGTTACCAGTTGTCATTGTTACCAACTGTAACCCACAGTTGTCATTGTTACCAACTGTAATATCTCTAGTCACCAGTTGTCATTGTTACCAACTGTAACCTACAGTTGTCATTGTTGCCAACTGTAATATCTCTGGGTACCCTGTGCTCACTGGGGGTGTACAGACTCCGGGAGGGGCCCCATACGGCCCAAGCGCTATATCAAGCCACCTCGTGGCATATATCTAGGCCCTCGGCCTCATATCAATCAAGCCACCTCGGGGCGTATATCAAGTATCTCAGGCCCTCGGCCTCATATCACTCGGTAAGACCTCACATTTGGCCCTCGGCCGCACTCAGTCAGAAAATCATCACATGCCCCTCGAGCATAGTAAAACAGTAGTTCTCAGCCCAAAAACATCATTTAAATATCATTTAAATCTCAAAACTGAGTAAAAGTGGCTGAGTTGTCAAACATTACAAAACCACATGACTGAGTTCAAGTAATGCATCAAACAGTGAGGAAACAGTAATAAATACCCCTGAAGGGTTCAAATAACTGGCACGAAACCCAAATATGGCAATCAACCCCAAATCACGATGATACAAATAAGTTTCAATCAAATATATAGTAAAAATCATCAATCGGAATGGACCAAATCACAATCCCCGGTAGTAAACAACCCCATGCTCATCATCGAGCAAGTGCCTCACCTCATTATAGCACTACGATGTGCAAATCCGGGGTTTCAAACCCTCAGAACATCATTTACAATCACTACTCACTCAAACCGGCTAAATCTCTAGCCCACGACGCCTTTGCCCTTCGAATTGGCCTCCACGTGCGTCGAATCTATCCAAAATTAGAACTAATATGTCATAATGTGTTAGGGTAACACCCACGCGAAAACAATCAATAATACTAAGAAATTTCAAAGTTAGCAAAACCCGAACCCTAGGCCCACTTTTCGAAGTTCAGTAATTTTCACATCAACGGGTTCCTTATCTCCCCACGAGTTCAATCATACTAAAATTATCGAATTCCTACATCGGTTCGGCCTCCAAGTCTTAAAATCTAAGCTTAGGGTTTTTTCACAATTTCCCCAACTTAATCACAATCATAAGCTAGAATAGCAGTAGGTTTGGGTAATTTGACCAAGATTAAGTCAAGAACACTTACCCCAATGTTTTCTCTCAAAAATCTTACAAGAATCCTTCAAGATTTCGCTTCAATCCGAGCTCCCTAGCTCCAATTATGTTCAAGATGGTCAAAACCCCCTTCTTTAAGAATTTGTTGTGATTTTACGGTGTTTGGAGGTGTTTCTCTTTGTGGGTAACGGAAAAAATGGGTTTTCCATGGCAAATGGGCACTGATTTCTATTTATAAAGGGGTCAAAAATCGAGACAAAAATACCCCTGTCCGGCCCTATATGGGATCGCATATCTGTCGCAGAACAGATATGCGGTCCACATATTTGACGTGGCCATCGCAAAAGTGGCCCTAGCCTTCACTACAATTTCAACATGAAGCATGGTTTGCGGTCCGCATTTCAGTTTTGCGATCGCATTTTCGACCGCATTCTTGAAGTAGATTTTTGTCCAAAAATCTGTCCCGGTATGCGGTCTAAGCATGGTGAAATGCGGTCCGCATTTGAGAAATGCGACCGCATTTTTTACCTCATTTTGGCGTTAGGTTTTGTCCAGTTTTCTATCTTAGTTTGCGGTCTCGATGTCAGATATGCGGTCCACATGTTAGATATGCGACCGCATTTTGGACATGAACTTTGCCCAGAAACCTACTGGGTTTGCGATCCCTTTGAGAGATATGCAGTCCGCATATGTGAAATGCGACCGCATTCTTGACATCTGGTTTTTTGCAACTTTCTTTTCCAACGATGAATTAGTTTGTTTAACCACCCAAAACTCACCCGAGGCCACTATAACCTTAACCAAACATGCCAACCTATCCCGCAACATTACTCGAACTTGTTCCAACCTTCTGAACGTTCAAAACAACCTAGCAACACCGATTCGCGTCGGATTCAAGCCTATGGATTTCAAAATCTTCTAAATCGCTCTTTTGATCTAAACTCAACCGAACCACGTCCGAATGACCCAAAATTTTGCACGCAACTCCTAAATCACATATCGAAGCTACAGTAACTTTTGGAATTTCCTTCCAACCCTCGGATCAAAATTTCACCTACCAACCGGAAATCGCCAAATTCTAAGTTCACCAATTCTAGCCTAGTTCTATTCCGGACCTCCAAAACTAATTCCGATCACACTCCTAAGTCATAAATCATCTCCCGAAACTATCCGAACTATTGGAACTCATATCAGGGCCCTCTATCCCGAAAGTCAACATCCGGTTGACTTTTCTAATTTAAACCTTCTTGAAAGAGACTAAGTGTCTCCTTTCTCACCAAATTTACTCTGAACTCAACTACTCGACTTGGTTATGTAAAACACAGATTACGAAACATAATGAGACAGTAAATGGGGAAGACGAAGCAGTAACCCACGAGACGACTGGCCGGGTCATCACAGATTTTTAAAAATCTGTTTATGTACATTTCGAAAATATGATATATTTATTTTATACCAGCTTTGTAAACTCTATGTCTTAGAAGCTCAAGAGTTGTACTACCAGTACTTGGGAAGTGTATAAAAGTTAAGTTATTTCATCATTTATTTTCTTAGTAAATCTCATTGAATTGGATTGTTGTTAATTGGCTTATCTAGGGGGTTGGGTTAGGTGCCATCACGACTAGTTGGATTTTGGGTCGTGATAGGGAACGCGATGTCAGCATTCCATGATGGTTTCGGAGATGATGTTTTTCCTTCTGAGTCCAAAGAAAAATTCTTAGTTTGAAGGAGGGAAGTTGATTCGTGTTGACTTGAGACTTTGCTCGTTCTTATTCTTCTTTTTTTTTTTCTATCTAAGTCTTGCGAGAATGACACTCCTCGAAAGCTGACTAACAACTTGCCCCTTTAACAATATGGGTTGACTTGTATTGAACCTCTGAACTTGGGAAGTGGGAGTGAACACCATGAATCCATAGCCAGATTTTTGAATAAAGGACTTGCATTCCATATGTTAAGATTTAAGTCAGGTGCAGGTTAGAGTAAGGTTGACATTGTATTTTGAGATTGAGATTTTTCGGGTGAAATTTGGCTGATACGCTCGGCAATTTTTGGGTTGAGAGCATCATTACACTGTTCCAAAACTGCCCCAGTTTCCAGTACTGAGGATATTAATTTGAAACAGTGGGGGGACCCAACCCTCATGTTGGGTTGCCTACATATCTTGCCAGGGCAAGAATCAGGTCAAAACGCAGTTCGGGACAACTACTGAATTATTAGATCTGTATGGTTATCATAAAATAATTGTTCCTTAAGAAGGAATGTGCTTATGAATGAGAATTTTGGGTGGGTGGGTGGAGACTGGTAGCTTCTGAATAAGAGATAGATGGTAACATAACGCATGGATCTGTCTCAAATGATGGAAGTCCATGAAAGTGTAAGGTCTGGTTGAGAAGAAATACATCAAATCAGTGGAAGATGTACTAAGCCAGATTGATGTATCTTTGGAAAATGATGATAGAGTCCAAGTGATGGTATGTATGTGGATGGTCATGAAGACCGAAATGGTTATGTGTATTTGGAAGGTTCAAGGTTCAACACAAGTCAATCAGAATTTAGTCAGACAAAGAGAATATAAAAATGGATAACAAATAGAGTGTACATGTAACAGATATAAAATACACAACAACGGCATACAAAGAAAACATGCCAAATATACAAAGAATATGTAGCAAGTAAAAGATATACAAGGATTAATACTGCTAACGCAAGCTGCAAGATCGTGTGTACAGTGAACTAGAAATTCTAAGAGTAGATTTACCTAGATTCGGACATGAGTTAAGGATAACTGCGAGATGGTACGTAGTTAACCTCGTCTACCAATCTCAAAAACTAAGGAGTTCTGAAAGAAGATTTGGAGGAGTGAAAAGACAACCCTTGCGTGACTTGTGTCTGATTGTGTATGACAAAGTGTCGACAGAAAAGTGATGACAATTCCATAAGGCAACACTAAAGCATGTGACAAAAAGTATACAACATGAGCATCTGTGAAAGCATATACAACATGGGCATGTTTAAAAACATATTCAACATGAGCATGACAAAGAATACGTTGCTTGAAGTGGATGACAAAAGTAGACCACTTAAAGCATATGACAAAGAATATACAGTCCATCTATGTGTAAAAGAACACATAATATAGACATTACAAAGAACATGCAATTTGAAGCACGCAACAGAGGATACACGACTTGAAGCACGCAACAGAGAATATCGGCTTGAAGTACGCAATAGAGAATACACAGCTTGAAGCACAAGATAAAAAATATACAACTTGAGGCAAACGACAAAGAATATATGCTTGAAGCGCATGACAAAGAATACACCGCCTGAAGCACATAAAAAGTAATAGACTAATTGTAGCATGCGACGAAGCATATTGTAACGACCCGACCAGTCATTTTGAGAATTAGCATCCCATTCGGTGGCTTAAGGTCGCAAGTGGTTTCGTATAGTGTATTATGACTTGCGTGTGTGGTCGAGTTCGATTTTCAGATGATTCGAGATCAATTTGGAAGAACAATTCTTGTTTTAGAAGCTTAAGTAAAAGGAGTTGATCGGAGTTTGACTTTTATGTAGACGACCTCGGAATGGTGTTTTAATGATTTCAATAGTTTCGTATGGTGATTTTGGATTTAGGCGTATGTCCTAATTTGGATTTGGAGGTCCGTAGGTTTATTTGATGCATTTTGGTAAAAATTGGAAAATTAAAGTATTGGAAGGTTTAGAGGTTTGATTGGGAGTTGACTTTGATGAAATCGGGTTCAAATTTTGGTTCTGGGAATTGGAATAGCTTTGTTATGTCATCTGGGACTTGTGTGCAAAATTTGGGTTCATCCCGGATTGATTTGATATGTTTCGGCACAAGTTATAGAATTTGAAAATTTCATAAACTCATAAAGTTTGTTTCGAGATGCGATTCATAGTTTCGACGTTATTTGATGTGATTTGAGGCCTCGAGTAGGTCCGCGTTATAATACAGGACTCGTTGGTACATTCAGACGAGGTCATGAGTAGCTCGGAGGAGTTTCGGACGGGTTTCAGATCGTTTGGTTTATATTATGACTAAGCTGGTGTGGGCAGGACCTGGTGTGGTCGCACATGCGAAATGTTGGGCGCAGGTTCGACACTGCAAAAGCATCACATTCATCACAGAAGTAGAAATTGGCAGTTGGGCGAGGTCGCATAAGTGAGTATTTTTGCACACCTGCGACATCGCAGGTGCAGTGACTGGGAACGTAGAAGCAAAGCGCAGCGCAGAAGCGCAATTTGGTTAGCAGAAGTGTTTGCGTAGAATTGGAACATTTCCAGCAGGTGGGAAGGTTGGCCTCCAGTGATTCTCTGTAGAGGCGGAATGTTGGTCGCAAAAACAACGCCATAGAAGCGGCTAATTGTCCGCAAATGCGGAAGTGCTGGGTTGTGTTAAAAGTCGAAAGTTTGGTTATTTTCATTACTGTTTGAGTTAGAGGTCTCGGTTTTGAGCGATTTTTGAGGGGTTCTTCACGATTTTGATTTGAGTATGTGTTCTTTATCCGAAATTGATTAGATTTCATAATTCCATAAATATTTATATCATTAATTAGTGAATTGAATGGAAGAAAATGGAAATTTTGTGAAATCTTTCAAGAAGGTAAATGAGGATTTGAATGGCGATTCAGTATCGAAATTTGATAATTTTGGTATGGTTGGACTCGTATCGGAATAGGTGTTCGGGTTTCGTGAATTTTATCGGGTTCTGAGGTGCGGGCTCGGGGTTGACTTTTTAGTTTTAATTAAAAGTCGAAACTTTATTATCCGAAATTGTCTCCTATGAGTATTACTTATGTATAAGAATGACCTTAATGTTTAGTTCAAAAGAATTTAAATAAACCAATGAGTAATAATAAAGGATATGTAGACAATCAAATATATAAAGAGACTAGGAGTACTACCAACCCTGTACAAGAATATCATAAAAGCTCATGAAGAATGTCGGCGATTATCAAGTTAGACCCAATATGTATGCAACAATTGAATTAATGCTAATATGCTAGACTCAATTATGATTTTTTATAAGTCATGTTTACTTGAAGTAAAATAGTCAAAATAATTTACAAACAAAGTGGTTAAAAAGAAAGATCATGCTATGTAGTTGTAAAAAAGGTAAGATTATCTATTTTGAAAGGAAATTATATGCCTTTCATTTATTCATGTAGGCATCTAACTCAATTAAATATTTGTATAGTAATCCTAATTAATCGACTAGGTTAGAAATGTATTTGACATTCTAAATTCGTATACACAACCTTGCAAGGATTACTTAACATACAATGTTATAAACTAACCGGATTATTAACTGTATGCAATACACCCTAAGTGTAAAACATAGATAAACAACCATAGCAAACAAAAAACACGATATTTATCGACGATTTCACTATACTTGCGCTTTTGGATACATCGTAGAATATGAAGTGCGTAGCGAGGAGCTCCGACTGGTATTTGTCTTTTCGTCTTTCGGTGACGTCTACCAAAAGCAAATCCATGTGATAGTACCTCGCAAGACAAGAAAAGTTAAATTAATAGTAAAGTATAAAGTAAACAATAACCTAATTTATTTTGGAAATGATTTTATTTGAAAAATGTTTTTGAAAGATTATTTTTTTTCTTTTTCGAAATTGTTTTGGGAAAATTATTTTTGAAAATGATATGAAAATGTTTGGGAAATCATTTCTGTAAAATAGTTTAAAATAATATAGGAGGCTCAGATACGTGTAATATCCGATATCCGTCTAGACATGAAAACGGGAACCTCCTTGATAGCAACTACGACGGCCGAACTTGTCGACCTCCAAAGGTTTTATTGGTTCATCTCATCCTTTTCTTTTATTTTTCGATGTTTATCAACATTGCCTCGTTATTTTGGGCCCAATCTCGAGGGTCATCCGGGGCGTCGTGGCCTCAAAAACTTAATCTCACCAGCCTCATATCACGTGTGTAATATTTGTCCAACATTAGTGTATACCCAACGAAACAACAATGTCGTAGCTTCAAAAATAAGTGCATTTTATGTAGGCAACCAAAAACAACCAGTGACAAAACACAATTATTTCAATGATGGAATAACAGTGAATCAACATTTCACAAAATTTCAAAGAGACTTAAAAGTTAGCAGCCAAAGAATCAACAGTGGGGAACACATTAGCCAAGAGGTCACATGCCATCCAAAATATAGAACACGATAAACATAGAATAGGTGAACAAGATCGCTGGAGAATATTTTTCGGTCTGGCCAAGTGTATCGCGGGCGAGCCCCTATTAACAACTAAAATTCAAAACATGAGTAAAAATACGACTTAAACCGTTAATAACATCAGAAGAACAAGATAACCATCGCAAAACAGTAAGGTCACCAGAAATATTAAACTCCGGCCAGATCTTGTTTTATTCTTGTATCAATAAAAAAATGAAGATGAAGAATATTAGACAGAAAGGAGCGGTGGCGTCGCCAATGATGGAGGCACCAAAAAAATTATTCTCCAGCCATGCTTGAAAAGTGACGGAGCCTCCCCATATTTTAGATCCATAACATTCCGGCCATGGTTTTGGCCGTAAAGGTGTAGCAGCAAGTCCGACCAAAGTCGCCGGACAGGTAGTGGTTAAACATAGCGGGGTGCTGTGCGGCGGGAAAGGGGGATGTGGAAAAGGGGGAAGGCAATAGTGGTTCCAACCTTGGCTCGTCGGAGCTGAAGCGAAACGAAAGAGAGAGAGAGAGAGAGAGTATGGAGGGGGTCCGGTTGAAGCTTCTCCCCAATATGAGAGAATGAGAAATTGATAAATATATTAGAGTTTCCCCCTCCACAAAAATCTGATTTTTCTCCATCTTGTATAGTGTGGTCAAGATTTGGAGCCATTGGACATTGAAGTCACATCAAGTGACTTGTTATATCATAATGTCTTGTCACATCACGATGTCTCGTCGCATCGGGTGTTGATGGGCATTAGATTTGATTGGATTTGATCTGTATTCTAAAATTAATTCCACGGGCATTCATGTAAATACTAGGTTGTGTTAAAAATTGAAAGATGATTATTCAATTAGGAAATCTGGTAGTATTTATTTAAAAATATAACTACTAGAATTTTGTCTTAGTAGATATTATTTTATTTTTTTTAAAAGACAATAAATTGATAGAATATCCTAATATTTTGATAAATAGGACAATTATCAATAAAAAATTTTAAATTTAGGAAAATGCACATAAACGATAGTACTTAACTAATTACAATAAAATGATAAACTTTTTCATATTTTATAAAAATAGGAATAATTATCAATAAATTGCATTGTAGTTAAAAAATGTGTAAAATACTATATTTTATTATTTTTTGACAAGGAAGCCTGCAGAAGTTAATTTTTAAATATGAATGGTCAAAATTGAATGTCAACAATGAGTAAATCAGAAAACTGTAATTTTTTTCCAAATTTTCAACAATAGATAAGATATTTCATTATCAGATAGCATGAGCAAAGTATATCTCTATTCCTACGTGTCAATATGCATGTCAAGCCATCACTTATCATATACCGTCTAGCATGAGGAATATACATCTCAATGCCTACATGTCAATGTATATGTCAAATCATGAATGTCACAACACTGTGCAGCTTGAGGAAAAATGCATCTCTATGCCTACGTGTCAATATGCTTGTCAAGTAAATTTTCAGGTGATAATCCCAGATACTCATAATCTTAGAATACTCAATCTGCCTGTCTCAAACTCTCACTCATCACACACAATCACTCAGCATTGTACAGTACCTGCGCTCACTGCTGGTATGTCAGATTCCAGAGGGGAGAATCCTGCCCAAGCGCTAATATATAACCAATATGGCCTACTGCGGCGTGCAACCAGATCCATAATAAGAATAAAGCCTATAAGGCATGTTGCCGCGTGTAGCCCGATCCATAATAATAATAAAGCCTATAAGGCCTACTGCGGCGTGGAGCCCAATCCATAATAATTATAAAGTCTATAAGGCCTGATGTGGCGTGCAGCCCAATCCATAATAATAATAATAATAATAATAATAATAATAATAATAATAATAATAATAATAATAATAATAATAATATAGCCTGCTGCAGCATGCGGCTTGATCCACAGTGGGGTGCTGTGCGGCGGGAAAGGGTATTCTACCGTTTGTAATGTTAGAGATAGAAATGTTAACTTTGAATTTGGTGTTTAATTTATTCATAAATATCTAGCGTGTAGGCAACTCTGCATATGTACAAACTACAGTCAGTCTCAATCCCAATTAAAAGAAAAAGGTTGTGGTAAGTTAATAACCTAACTAAAAATAGTCAAATATTACAGAGGATTTATACAATCAACCCAAGCTAGTTTGGATAGCTTCGCATTGATGGTAATTGAATTGAGTATATAGCAATTAGAATATTGATTTGTACCGTTGATCCAATCCAGTGTTTTAAAAGGCGTGAACGTAAGGCAAGGTGTAAGCTCCGAGGGACAAGGCGTAAGCCCCGAGGCACGGGGCGTAAGCCCCATAGGTATTTAATTTTTTGTATATATGGGGATGTGCTCCATCCCCACAAAACATTAGTCAAAACAGTCTATTATACGATACTTATATGTTAAAGTAACTTGAGTCTAAAAGAATAAAATTTTCTATATGGAGGAACAAAAAAGGATTACTAACCTGCAATTTGAATTTTGAACTTGCTGCTCTGAAGGAGAATGAAGTTCTTTTTGTATTTGTTAAAAAAAAAAAAATTTCGTTGCTTTTGGGAGATATTAGCAAACTAGCAGACAAGATAAAGAATTGGGAAAGACCATCAATTAGAGCTCCTATTAATAAAAAAGCTCTTGACTTTAAATTTAATACATTTCAGTTCCTTTTTAAAATTTTTGAGTAATTACCAAGCTGACTTTTGAGAATTTGGGTATTATATGAAGGACTTATTCAAAAAATTTTGGTTTAATTTGAAAAAGTCTCTAAGGCTAACGCCTCACTAAAAAAATGCGCATCAAACGTCCGGGCATACGCCCCGAACACCTGGGCATACGCCCCTTGAGACTTTCGCCCCACATTATTACCTCGGGGCGTTTTTGGTGCGCCTCGTCCCAAGGCTCGCCTCGAAAACGTCTTTTAAAACAATGATCCAACCTAGTCTGACATTAGTGGTAATTGAATTTATTTTAGAGGCGGAGTTAGGATCAATTTCAAATAAATAAGGAATACCATAAAGATGCCGGGCATCGGTGGAAGATTTATCTCGTGAACATTCGGACTACTAGCGATTAACGCACGATTCTGCCGAGGTCGTTGGCCCGATCCAGAATAATATGTACACTACTGAGGATCGAGCAGCACGAACCATAGATACATCTATTATACTGCCGAGGCGTTTAGCCCGCTCCACAAGAAAGGAAGGAAGTTACCAAATTATGAGACACGTGCTTACAAATATAGTACATGAGCACAAAAACAAATATAATCTTTACCGTTTCTCAAATAACTCGCCTTCAAAGTGTTAAGGCTCGGCCTAATATACATATATTTATTTCTATATCAAATTCAGTTATAACTTTAATTTATTAAGCCAGCAGAACGAGTTCAAATAATTCAATTATTACATGATAAAGTCCTAACTCTACCCGGACATAAACATGCTTTAGCTACATACGGACTCTCATCACCTCGTGCGTACGTAGCACCACAACTAGTTGCACATAACAATAAATATTACCTAGGGGTAGTTCTCCCCTCATAAGGTTAGACAGGAGACTTACCTCGCTCTGAAGTTCCATAACCGGCTCCAACGCCACTCGAACACCTCAACCCGATGCCCGCCTATTCAAAACTAGTCCAAGAACGTGCAACCCAATGAAAATATACACCAATACGTATAATTTAACAATTTATAATGATTCCTAGCTTCGCTCAAAAGTCAACAAAGTCAACCATCGGGCTCACGCGCTCGAATTCCTAAAGTTTTTGAAGATAAACTTTACCAATAATACCACGAACTCAAATATATAATTTATTTCTAATTCCATGTCCAATTTCGTGGTCAAATTCCAAAAACACCAAATTCTAGGTTTCCTACCAAAAACCCCACAACATTTACTAATTTCCTTGTTTAAATCCTTATAGAATTCATGTATTTAACTTACAACAGGTGGAAATAACTTACCTTGCCATAGATGATGAAAAACTCCATATGAAGCTCTCCAAAAATCACCCAAACCAAGAGAGAATGCAAGAAAAATGGCCAAATCCCGTTCTTAAAAGAACACTGCTTAACGACCTTTTCGCATATGCGGAGCCAATGGCCATTTATGCGACACAAAATCCGCTTCTGCGGTTCCTTTCAAGCCCCTCAACCTCCGCATCTGCGGTCCCTCCATCACTTCTGCGCCTTCGCTTCTGTGATATTTCATCCGCAGGTGCAGTTCCGCTTCTGCGGAACTCGACCTCATCTGCGGTCCCAGCCTTCCCCAGCAAAATTTGCATCTACGCTCCAGCGGTCGCATCTGCGATCACGCAGGTGCGGGAATGTCTTCGCACCTGCGACTTCTGTCCAGTCTGCTCCCAGCCGCTTCTGCGGCGCGATCCTAGCTTCTGCAACCCAGCTTCTGCAGAAGCGATCGCACCAGCAACAAGAAAATTCCCAGCATTTCCTTAGTCCAAAATCGGTTCGTTAACCATCCGGAATACACCCGAGGCCCCCGGGACCTTAACCAATTATACCAACACGTCCCAAAATACAGTGCGAGCTTAGTCGAGGCCTCAAATCACGCCAAACAACATCGAAACTACAAATCGACGATTGAAATCCTTCATTAACTTTCGAACTTTCAAACTTCGACGAACGCGTCCAAACCATACCAAAATATTCCGGAATGACGCCAAACTTTGCGTACAAGTCATGAATCACAATATGAACCCATTCCAAGGCTCGGAATCTCAAACGGATATCGATAACATCAAAGTCCACTTCAAACCAAACTTAGGAAGTTCTTGAACATTCAAATTGCCAACCTTCCTTAATAAGCGTCGAAATACTCCTGGGTGATCTGATACTCAGTTCGAACATACACCCAAGTCCGAAATCATCATACGAACCTATTGAAATCTTCAAATCCCGATTCCAAAGTCGTTTACTCAAAAGTCAAACTTTAGTGAATTGTTCCTACTTACAGCTTCTGAAATTAGAATTTTCGTTCCAAATCATCTCCGAACTTCCCGAAATACAATTCCGACCACACGTACAAGTCATAAAGCATGTAGTTAAGCTACCCAAGGCCTCAATACGCCGAATGACGAGCTAGAGCTCAAAACGACCGGTCGGGTCGTTACATTCTCCCCACTTAAGCATACGTTCGTCCTAGAACGTGCTAAGAACAGCTCCGGAGTTGTCCCAAATCACTACTTAACACCTCCTGCACTTATCCGTACCACCACAACCCAGTTGAACACATTAGCTCGTGTCAGACTGAAGATCATCCCTTTTATTTAGTCGATATGCTTTAGAACCAAATTCCAACCTCCGAATTTCTCTACAAGACCTGATTCTAACATACGAACACCGTATCAATGACCACACACTGTACCAAAACATGATCATGCACCTATGGTGAAATCACACAATGTACCACATAAGTCGGTTGCCCATAATAAAATCCTCCAACCACAATAGATGAAATTTCACGAATCTGCTGCCCGTAATACGCCTCATGACACATATAGGTCATGTTCAAACTCTCGAAATACTGCCACGACGATAGAGATGTGTAGAAACTAATAACCACCTGCCGAATCAACAAATCATGGAGTCTCTCCTCCTGAAAAGAATCATTACCTCATTCTGATCTGGGGTCCAATAATATACCCTACATAACTCCGATCGCACTGATCTGGGGTCCAATAACCTTGTCTCACCCAGTACAAGTTGCTCAGGCAATAATTCATCTCAGACACTGCCAAAAATCTCATATGACACCCACAATGCGCCAACAGCTACAAACTCAAATGTGATACATAAGGAAAAACGAACTCTAGAAAAGGACTACCCAGCCCGTGTAACGTATAAAACGACCGAAAGACGCTATGAACCTTTCACAGAGAAACAAATACACAAAAATAAGTATAAGGAGCTATGCTCAATAACTCGCTATTGCGGCGTGCAACCCGATCCAACATGACACTGTTGCGGCGTGCAACCCGATCCACACAACATACTCGTGGCGGTGTGCCACCCGATCCAAACAATATACCCGTGGTGGCGTGCCACCCGATCCGCACATAACAATCAAAAAGAAAAAACACATCAAGCTGTAATGCTTATACTTAAGAAATGCCCAAATATCGACCACAAGCACGCCAAGTGCATAATACAAATGCCGGGGAGACAGATAGCGTCATATTCTATGAAACCAAGCACAACTAAGGTGCGATATATGACCTGCATCTCGAGAGCCATCCTGCTCAGATAACACCACAAGCTACACGGGACCTCAACACAAGTGCGAATGATCAAGCCGTCTCACAACCCACATGGCACATAGAGGTTACACGGAATAGCTGACGACGGGAATAACATCCAATGCCCAACGACTCCTCCGTAAGAAATGCTATGACAAATGAACACATCCGACCTGACGTAGAGCACAAATTCACATTAGACCCACCAACGGACCTCAAATGATTCTGATCATACCATACTGGGCCAATAACCTTCCAAGAATCCGCAATGGCCCACTCATGACACACACAAGCAGCCGTCCACTCCAGACCAACTTCCACAGTTCATAACCAAGGGAATAGAGCGCCTTCCAAGCATAACTCTCACATTAATGATAGCATAAAAAGTCTCCACACTTAATTTCAATATTTAACAATTAGGTGACTAACATGTCACACTCATACAAGTTTCCATGCGGTGTACGCTCCCACGACCTTCCGCCTAGGTAGCAAAGTCCGCACATCCATACTAATTTGCAAATCAACACACCAAGCCTCTTACGCAGAGAGCCGTTCTCAGGTGACACTAAAGAAAATGCCAGCTTACTCTGAACATCTGAATTATTCCTGGCTCATCCGAGCTTGTGACATCTCGTCAACACCGAACCACAATCTTGATCCTCAACTTTCAAATTCCTATGCCGCTCACTGCATTTATCATGCCGCTATGCGAGAATACCAGAATTCACCATAACCCCTGAACTACTAGTAGAATAAACACTTTATTGGCTAGAAATCTTACACCTAGATCATTTCAGAAGAGCCAATGCGACACGCAACTGAATTCCCAAACCGTAGAAAGTACAAACCTCAAGTCGTGATGTAGACCGCTATGACTCCTCCGGAATCCATTTACACCACAATGACATTTGAATCAAATGCCTCCCAAAACAATCAAGTTGTGGTGGCTGTCAAGCCCGCGCGTACAATCACAAACCACATGTATAACCTCACGCGCTGAAGGAACTGATCATTGCTACAACTATGCTGATTCAACCATTATTAACCGAACCAAATTCTTCCAATTTACTCTCGACTTGCCTTAGAAATAATAATAGATCCATTAAAAAAAAACATAACAAACCAAATCCACACTCATCCCGAGTGACCTACATCACGAGACCACACTGTCTCAATACTCATGAACCATCTCATACTCTCCTCATGCGCACAATAGCATCTCCAACTTGTACACCCATTCTGCAAGACCTTCCGCAAATCCGAAGCTATTTCTTTCTTTACTCCAATACTGCACCGCATACCCGATGATAACATATAACATTCCAAGTTCTGTTCGCAATCCACTACAAAAACTCAGTCCATAACCACACAACGGACCCGAAATCCTTGGGCACTGCACTTTAATTCTTGAACCCACTAAGACTGTTGATGAGAGTCACCCGCTCTGACCTGATCCCGAATATAACCAGACTTCAATGCTCTGCTAGCACATGAACACCCTCTAAAAGAAGCAACCAGTTGAATTCTTTTCTTTGTACATTACACCCACGAGAAGCATAAACCCTGAGTCTTCCCAAAAGATGCACCTGAATCGATAAGGCGAAGTATAGCACACATCAATTACCCCTGATGTTCTTCTTTTCTTAGTCATAAATAATCCAACAACGCATCGATAACCAGAAACCGCACATGCAGACAACCACGTGATCCGATCGTAGACGGTGGGCTCCTCCACTTAGCTTTAAGCTACCTTCACATAATGTAGAGCCCACAACGATTCCTCCTTCTCATACCATGATCTCGCACCGTTAACCCGCCAAATATCTTGAAATCTTTTGTTAAACCTTTCATGAAATATTATGAATTATCGGCCACGATCGCATATTCGACCTTCTGTTGGGTAGTAAGTGCAACTCTTCGTAGAAACCTCATCAAAATCACGCACTATTCATATGAGATAACCCACCCATGGTATTCCATGCTGACATCTTCCTACGACGCTGCACTAGGTACAACTACCATGAGTTCAGTAAATCCTCCGGAGCCCATGCTCTTCCACCAGCTGTACAAGTCTGTTCGTTCCCCATTGACATCAACTGAAATTTCCACAATACTTTTCAAACTCAAAATCATGTTGCATCCGAAACGATAATCAAATCTTCACACCCCTCTTTATTTCAAGCAATATCTTTTCTTCCATATTCAATCTTTCTACGGATACTGAGCTAGAACAAAAGAACATTCTTTCGCAAGGCGACGATAATAGCCCGCCTGAACACGCAGAGGAAAACATCCTGCACCACCTCTGCAGTACCAATACAACTCCTCGACTCCCAATTGACAAAAAGCGCCCCACGTTGCGTAAGATTGAGTAGGAAGAAAATAAACGCACAAGCCTCAATGGAATCAAACCGCACGTTGAGGAAATCAAGAAGGGAAGTGGTCCTAACAGCCCTGTAGCCTCTCGAAGATAAGTACAGACGTCTCCATACCGATCCGCAAGACTCTACTGGACTTGCTCATGACTCGTGAGACCTAAGTGAACCTAATGCTCTGATACCAAGCTATCACAACCCAAAATCCACTATAGGTCGTGATGGTACCTAACGTCATCGTCAAGCAAGCCAACGGTGATTTACCAATTTGGTTACTCATTTTATTACTTTCGAAATCGAAAATTGTAATAAGAAAAGGAGATTTACATTCCTAAATCACGGGAACGTACAACATTTGTAATTTATAAAAGAAATGAAAGGCGATAATAATATACGAAACCCTAAGCATCAACTAGTATAACCCCCAAAAATCCGGTGTCACAAGTGCATGAGCATTTTTTAAGGAGTACAATAATAATACAACATCTGTCCAGAATGTAAATAAGACATGATAAAATAAATAGTACGATGGAGACACGGTGGACTGCGATGCGTAGCCTGGGTTGCAGCTTACTCAAAGTCTACTCTACATATATGCCTACGCGCCAAGATGATCACCAAATGAACCTGTCAGGTGCTGCACATTTAGTTCGGACGTACATCATGGGTACGTAAATCAACGCAAACCCAGTAAGTATCTAGCCTAAACCCAGAGAAGTAGCGACGAGGGGTCGACATCGACACTTACTAGAGGTCTAATAAAATAATATAACAATTCATAACAAATAGAAAGTGCACAATGATAGTGGGGTAAATCTGCAAATTTCATAATCTTTCAGATATTTCTTTTAAAGAATAAATTTTTCGATCTTGTATTCTACCTTAATTAGCTCAGAAAGATGCCAAATGTCAATTTTAAATAAAAAAGGAATACCACAAAGATTCTGGGCATTAGTGGAAGGTTTATCTCGTGAATATTCAGACTACTAGCGATATAACGCACTATTCTGGAGAGGTTGTTTGGCCAGATCCCGAATAATGTGTACACTGTCGAGGGTCGAGCAGCACGAACCATAGATGCATCTATTATACAATTGAGGCATTCGGCCTGCTCCACAAGAAAGGAAGGAGGTTACCGAATTACGAGACACGTGCTTACAATATAGTACATATGCACAAATATGAATATAATCTTTACCGTTTCTCAAATAACTCGCCTACAACTCAAAGTCTTAAGGCTCGGCCTAGTATACATGTATTTATTTCTAAATCGAATTCAGTTATAACTTTAATTAATTAAGCCAGCAGAACGAGTTCAAATAATTCATTTATTACATGATAAAGTCCTAAATCTACCCCGACATATTAGCTATCGTACGGACTCTCATCACCTCATGCGTACGTAGCACCTACAACTAGTTGCACATAACAATAAATATCACTTAGGGGTAGTTTCTCCCTCACAAAGTTAGACAGGAGAGTTACCTCGCTTCGACGCCATAACCGGCTCCAACGCCACTCAAACACCTCAACCCGATGCCCGTCTTTTAGAAACTAATCAAACAACGTGCAATCCAATAAAAATATACCCCAATACGTATAATTTCACAATATAGAATGATTTCTAGCTTCGTTCAAAAGCCAACAAAGTCAACCCTTGAGTCCACGCGCCCGGGTTCCGAAAATTTTTGAAGATAAATTTTACCCGTAACACCACGAACTCAAATATATAGTTTACTCCTAATTCCATGTGGAATTTCGTGGTCAAATTCGAAAATACCAAATATTAGGTTTCCTATTCGACCGCATCAGCCTTCCACAGCAAAATCCGCATCTGCACTCCAGTGGTCGTATCTACGATCACCCAGGTGCGTGAATGTCTTTGCACCTACAACTTCTCCACAGTCTACTCCCAGCCACTTCTGCGGCGTGATCCTCGCTTCTGTGATGTCGCTTCAGCGACCCAGCTTCCGCAAAAGCGATCGCACCAGCAACCAGAAAAATCCCAGCATTTTCTTAGTCCAAAATCGATCCGTCAACAATCCGAAATCCACCCGAGGCCCCCGGGACCTTGACCAATTATACCAACGCGTCCCAAAACACATTACGAACTTAGTCGAGGCATCAAATCACGCCAAATAACATCGAAACTACGAATCGACAATCGAAATTCTTCTTTAACTTTTGAACTTTCAAACTTCGACGAACGCGTCCGAACCATTCCAAAACATTCTAGAATGACGCCAAACTTTCGTACAAGTCATGAATCACAATACGAACACATTACAAGGCTTGGAATTCCAAACAGACATGAATAACACCAAAGCTCACTTCAAACCAAACTTAGAAAATTCTTAAACCTTTAAATTGCCAAACTTCCTTAATAAGTGCCAAAATGCTCCCGGGTGATCTGATACTCAATCCGAACATACGCCCAAGTTCGAAATCATCATATGAACCTATTGGAACCTTCAAATATCGATTCCAAATTCATTTACTCAAAAGTCTAACCTTAGTCAATTTTTTCAACTTACAGCTTTCGAAATTAGAATTTACTTTTTAAATCAAAATCGAACTTCCCGAAATTCAATTCCAACTACACGTACAAGTAATAAAGCATGAATTGAAGCTACCCAAGTCCTCAATCCGCTGAACGACGCGCTAGAGCTCAAATGGACCGGTTGAGTCGTACAGTTCTTGTTAATCAGAGAATCA
The DNA here is from genome assembly GCA_002018475.1 of Nicotiana obtusifolia. NCBI lineage: Eukaryota > Viridiplantae > Streptophyta > Magnoliopsida > Solanales > Solanaceae > Nicotiana > Nicotiana obtusifolia. The sequence goes on along the minus strand of MCJB01019711.1, from coordinate 40,976 downwards.
GAACTTGACTATAATTTCTTGATGATGTACTATACAACAAGGACAGCTGAGTTAATTTTTCCGCATAATGTTCAGGAAATTATATAGCAAATCTATTTCATAACCATATGTATCACTTCTTGGACGGTCGCACCATCATCTCTGATCTTGATTTGATCATGTATCAGTTCAGGTCCTACTGACATTTATTATATGTGACGTACAGGCTAGAGCAAGTTTAAAAAGTGAAACAGAGAGCAAGTTTAACCAGATTTTGACAGCCAATTGTAATGTCATCTCTCTCACCATAAGCTGCTTTAAAGATGAAACGTGAAGGACAGACCTGATCACTGACAACTAGCATAGATGAGTCTAAGACCTTTTGCCAATTGCCATGAAATATTTGGTCATCTTTCTTAGAAGGGTTTGCGGGAATCAAGATTCTCAGAACAGTGAAATCTGACTGGTTAAAAACTTAGAGAAAGTCCCAATTCTCACAGTTCAGGAAGCCTTATTCACCGGAATTTAAAAGTACAAGTTTTTCTCAGGTTTAAGTCCAGGGAGTAAGCCCCAAGAGGATGGCCTAGCAATTGAATTTAGTTGGAGTGAAAACTTTTTGAACCAAGATTCCAATCCAGCAACTGATGCCAGGTGAATTCGTTCCATCTACCTATATATTGCTAATAGAGCTATCTAATACTTGTGCTAGTGCTATTCCGTGGATTGATTGCCGTATGCAAAAGCTAGCCTATACACCACAATTATAAAAATAAAAATAAAAATCGTTTAAGGCCAGAGAGTTGCAAATTTATCTGTACAACTGATTAATAGACTGGTTATAGCTGCAGAAGTTAGAAAAAATTCATCTGAAGAATGTTGTAAATTATATATGAATACTAACTTAAAAAGCTAGATCACATCAGTTAAGAGAAAAAAATGATGTGCTCTAGTTACTGCTCTCAGGGAAGTGAATTGGATGAATATTAACGGCAAAGTGTTGTCCAACAAAACATATTAGACTCAAAAGTTTGGTAGGTTGTAGTCAGAATTGTTCTTAGTGCTCATTTTAGTAGTTTTACGGTAATGACTTTGAGGGAAATTTGTAACGACCCGGCCGGTCATTTTGAGTATTGTAGCCCCGTTTTCCTCATTTATTGCTTTTCTATGCTCATTTATTGTTAAGTGATTTGTTGGAGTGGTTGGTTGGGTTCCGGGGATGTTTCGGAATAAAGTGGGACACTTAACCCCAAAGTAGGAAGCCTAAGCTGAAAGAGTTGACCGAATGTTGACTTATGTGTAAGTAACTCCGGAATAGAGTTTTGATGGTTCATATAGCTCTGTATGGTGGTTTTGTACTTAGGAGTGTGACTGGATATTTATTTGGAGACCCGTATGTGATTTTTGCTTGAATTGGCAAAAGTTGGAAAAGTTGAAGTTTCGAGAGTTGAGAAGTTTGACCGAGAGCTGACTTTGGGGTTACCGGGCTCAGATTTTTGTCCAGAAGTTGGAATAGTTTCGTTGTGTCATTTATGACCTGTGTGAAAAATTTAAGGTCGATCGGAGTTGGTTTGGTAGGTTTCGGCATCTATTGTACAAGTTAGAAATTTATTAATTTCATTAGGCTTAAATTGGGGTGTGATTCGTGTTTTGATGTGATTTGGGGCCACGACTAAGTTCGTACGGTAATTTAGGACGTGTTGGTATGTTTGTATGAGATCCCAGGGGCCTCGGGTCAGATTCGGATTGATTACAAATTGAATTTAGCCTTGTTGAACTACAGTAATTCTAATGTCTGGTTTCCTTATTCGCATTCGCGAGAGAGGTATTGCGTTCGTGAAAGGTATTTGGGAGGTAGGTGAAGTCTGTTCTTCGCGTTCGCAAAGAAGGCCACAAGTTTGCGAAGGTTTAGGGAGCTTGTTCATCGCGATCGCGAGGGGATGATCACGTTCGCGTAGAATGATGAGGCAGGTGGGGCACCAGGCTGGTAAGCCTTTGCCTTCACGTAGGCCTTGGTTCTGTGTTCATCGTGTTCGCTAGGAGGCCATCACGTTCGCGTAAGAGGAATTTTGGCAGCTAAGTATTTTGTGTTTCGCGAACGCGAGGCACTTACCGCGTTCGTGAAGAAGGACATCTGGGCATCAGTTATTTATTTCAAAAATCGAGGGTTGAACCCATTTTTCATATTTTGAGCTAGAGACCTCGGATTTGGGCGATTCTTGAAAGGATTTTCAAGGAGTTGCTTGGGGTAAGTGATTCTAGCACAGATTTGGTTGTTATAAATGAATCTATCATTGTTTTTACCATTTAATTAGTGTTTTGAATTAAAAAATTTGGGAAACATTTGTGAAACTTCATAGATCGAATTTTGGGGATTTTAACAGCGATTTTGAGGTCGGATTTAAATAATTTTGGTGTGGTTGGACTCATCATTGAATGGGTGTTCGGATTTTATAAATTTTGTTGGATTCCGAGATGTGGACCCGGGTTTGACTTTTGGATTGACTTTTCGACTTCAATTAAAGATCTTAGCTTTATATTTATAATCAATTCCTATAGCTTTTATTGATAGTATTACGTTATTTTTGGCTAGATTCGAGCCTTCCGGAGGTTGATACGCGTGGGATGGGCTTGCCAGCAGAGGGATTTGATTTGTTTGAGATATGTATCTTATTTAAACTAGGTTGAGGCACTAGTTGCCCGAATTGTTTTGATAGCTACGTGCTATTAGGTATGCACATGAGTGAGGATGAACCCATGTGCAGGTACGAGATTATTTATTCATGTTCGGGCTCTCGTAAGCCTAGAATTTGACTATTAAATCTTAAGCTATGATGCTTCGCACATTTGCAATATTATTGTGAACTATTTGGGCCATGTTTGAGGCTACATAGGGGTTTAATCCCTGAATGAACCGATTAATGTTATTCTTTGATGAAAATTACCGGTTTGCGCTATCATAGCAGACTTACAGATTCCTACACTTTAGCATGTTGTTTATGCCAGTCCAGGAGCATGAGACTTGTTATTCACTCATTTCATACATGTATACTTGTTTATTTTCTCCTGTCTGATGTGATTGGACTGGATGTTTGTGACCACACCGGGCGGAGTGTGTTGTTAAGCCTGTGACCACGACGGAGAGATTGTGTTGATATGCCTGTGACCACACTGGGTCGATTGTGTTGTTATGCCTGTGACCACACCGAGCAGATTGTGTTGATATGCCTGTGACCAGGCCCGGGGATTGTGTTGATATGCCTATGACTATGCCGGGAGAATTGTATTGTTATGCCTGTTACCACCCACGGTGACTTATGTTTTTGAGCTTGCGTATGGATATGGATCCATCCCCCCTAGGGTCACCCTCTCATGTTTCTCTCTTGATGGTGTACACGCGAATATTAGAAAATACAGATTAGTGGTTCGGAACGGATATGTTAAAGTGAGAGAATCTGACCAGTGTGTTGTTGGATTTTGCCTTTCATCTTTACTTGCAATTTCCTTGATCATTTATCTGATTAACTGCATATCACCTTTATATGCCAAGATACTGTCGGAGCAAAGTATTTGAGAAATTGTACATATACACACACATGTTTTCTTACTAAACTTGATGATTTGATTTCAATATATTTTCTGTACCAGAAGTTTATGATGAAACTACATAGGTGATAACTAGTATCATTAATAATTTGTGCTTCTTTTACCTTGTCGTGTTTATTTATGATACTTATTGAGTATAATGGGTCGGTTGTACTCATACTATACTTGCCACTTAATTGTGCAGATCCAGGTGCGGGGACCAGCTATCAGCAGTAGGTTGCTTTTTGGGTCTATCTGTTAGAGGCGAGGTAGAGCTGCATCCTTGGTCGCAGTTTGACTTGTCTTTTTCCTTTCATACTGTTGTTATAGTTCAAACAGTGTACTTATTGCTGAGTTTCATACTCGTATCTCGCAGTAGTAGATCATGACTTCGTACTTACCAGTTTTTGGGGGGATTTACATTGTATTAGCAGTTTTATTGTATCGAGACCTCAGGTTCATACTATTTCTATGAATTTCGTTATTATGTTGCCTTTGTTCTCTTGTTTCGGTTTGCCTAGCCATTGTGTTAGGCGCCATCACGATGGGTTGGTATTTTAGGTCGTGACAAGTTGGTGTTAGAGCCCTAGTTTCATAGGTATTACGAGTCATGAGCAGGTTTTGTAGATTCCTGCGGATCCGTATGGAGACGTCTGTACTTATCTTCGAGAGGCTACCGAATCCTTAGGAAAACTTCATTTTCTTGTGTCCTCGTCGTGCAAATTTGTTGATTTCGGAAACTAAACTTTTGATATTCTATTCTCTCACAGATGGTGAAGACACATGCTACGGGACTGGGCAGACGACTACCAGTACCACTAGCTAGGGCCGCGAGAGGCCAAGGTCGCAGTAAAAGCCGAGGTGCAACTCGTATTGCAGCTAAAGAAACACCTGTAGACCCATTAGTTGCTCCAGCTCAGGAGCATATTCCGAATATGGTTGAGCCGGTGGGACTAGCTCAGGCACCAGCTGTGCCCATTGTGATTCCAGACCTTTAGGAGGCTTTCGCCAGATATTGATTGTATGCACTAGTCTTGCGCAGGTGAGGTTTCAGTTTCGACTGCATCAACCACTTATCAGGCCGAATGAGTTGCTCACACTCCCGCTGCCCGTACTCCAGAGCGGGTAGTTAAGGGACTTCAGACACCGGGGTAACTACCAGCCCAGTCGGTTGCAGCGGCTCAGGCCCCGGTGGGTTCCCCTATGAGTGATGAGGAGCAGAAGAGACTAGAGAGGTTTGGGAGGCTCAAGGCTCCATCATTCAGTGGGCCTGAGTTAGAGGATGCTCAGAACTTCTTGGATAGGTGCCAGCAGATTCTTCGCATGGCGGGTATTCTGGAGACTAGTGTGGTATTATTTATTACTTTCCAACTATTAGGGGCAGCCTTCAGATAGTGGGAGGCCTATGAGCGGAGCAGGCCAGTCGGTGTTGCACCACTTACATAGAACGAGTTCTCCGTTCTCTTCTTGGAGAAGCTTTTATGCCACTGACTCGCTGGGAGGAGTTGCTTAGGCAGTTTGAGCAGCTACGCCAGAAGGGTATGTCCGTGATCAAGTATGAGATGAGATTTTCAAAGTTAGCTCGTTAGGCGATTTGATTGGTTCCTACAGAGAGAAAGAGACAGGATTTTGAGGTTCATTGATGGCCTCAACTATGAACTGCACTTTGTTATGACTCGGGAGATTGCATCAGGTGCTAGGTTCGATGAGGTGGTTGATATTGCTAGGCGGCTTTAGCAGGTTCGTAGTCAGGAGCGTGAGGAGAGGGAGGCCAAGAGCCTCGTGGTTCGGGTGGTTTCAGCAGTGTTTCTTCTCGAGCACAGTCACACGATAGCAGGGGTCGTCCTTATAGGCCCGCTCAGGTGGCTCGTCTGGTTCATCACGGTGCATCAGTTGGCCATGGTCTCTATAATGCTCGTTCGGGTCTGTCATCCTTCACTGTGTTACCCATATATAGTTCTTACCATGCTTCAACTTCCTAGGCTTCTACAGGTAGTTCCTATCAGGGTCAGTAGCCCGTCAGGAGGGATTGCTATGAGTACGGGGATTTGAGCCATCTCAAGCGGGATTGCCCCAGGTTATTGAGTTGGGCTCCACAGCAGAGGTCCCAAACTATAGCTTCTGCACTAGTTACTTCACCACCCGCCTAACTAGCTCGGGGTGAGGCTCAGGCAGCTAGAGGTCATCCTACAGGGGTAGCCGATCAGGTGGCGGTCAGGCTCGATTCTATGCTTTCCCTGCCAGGCCAGAGGCCGTTGCTTCAGACGCTATGATTACATGTATTGTCTCAGTATGGCACAGGGATGCTTCTATATTAGTTGACCCTGGTTCTACTTATTCGTATGTATCATCAGAATTTGCTCGCTATTTGAATATGCCCCGTGAGTCCTTAGTTTTACCTCTTCATGTATCTAGGCCGATGGGCGATTCTAATAATATGGACAGTGTGTATCAGTCGTGTGTGGTGACTATCGAAGGATTGGAGACTAGAGTTGATCTCTTATTACTTAGTATAGTTAATTTCAACGAGATTCTGGGTATGGATTGGCTGTCCCCATGTCATGCTATTCTGGATTGTCACGGTAAGACCGTAATGTTGGTGATGCCGGGGTTACCTAGGATCGAGTGAAGAGGTTCTCAGGACTATGTTCCCATTAGGGTGATTTCATATTTGAAGGCCCAACAGATGGTTTGGGAAGGGGTGTTTGTCATATTTAGATTTTGTGAGGGATGTTGGTGTTGATACTCATACTATTGATTCTATTCTGGTAGTGCAAGACTTTTCAGATGTGTTTCCTGCAGACCTGTCGGGCATGCCAACCAACAGGAATACTAATTTTGGTATTGACTTCGTGCCGGGCACTTAGCCAATTTCTATTCCTCCGCATCATATGGCAGCAGCAGAGTTGAAGGAATTAAAAGAGCAGCTTTAGGAGCTTCTTGATAAGGGGTTCATCAGGTCGAGTGTGTCGCCTTGGGGTGCACCGGTTCTATTTGAGAAGAACAAGGATGGTACAATGCGGATGTGCATCGACTATGTGCAATTGAACAAGTTACAATTAAGAACAAGTATTCTTTGTCGCGCATTGATGACTTAATTTACCAGTTTCATGGAGCTGGAGTGTTCTCTAGGATTGATTTGAGGTCTGAATATCACCAGTTGAATATTCGGGACTCAAATATTCTGAAGACAGCATTCGGGACCCCCTATGGTCACTATGAGTTCCTTGAGATGTCTTTGAGTTGACCATGCATTTGATGAATAGTGTGTTACAGCCATATCTTGATTCGTTTGTCATTGTCTTTATTGATGATATCCTGGTGTACTCATGTAGCCAAGAGGAGCATGCATAATATCTGAGGATTGTACTGTAGAGGTTAAGGGAGGAGTAGCTTTATGCCAAGTTCTCCAAGTGTTAGTTTTGGCTCAGTTCGATGGCGTTCTTGGGGCACGCTGTGTCCAATGAGGGGTTTAAGGTGGATCTAGATAGAGGCGGTTCATAGTTGGCCTAGACCGTCTTCAGCTATCGAGATTCAGATTTTTCTCGGCTTAGACGGATATTATCGTCGCTTCATGGAGGGTTTCTCCTGCATTGCAGCGCCTTTGACCAGGTTGACCTAGAAGGGTGCTCTATTCAGGTGGTCGGATGAGTGTGAGCAGAGCTTTCAGAAGCTCAAGACTGCCTTGACCATAATTTCAGTTCTAGTTTTGCTTTCAATATCGGGTTCTTATGCAATATATTTTGATGCTTTTCGGATTGGTATTTGGTGTGTCTTGATGCAAGAGGGTAGTGTGATTGCTTATGCTTCACGTCAGTTGAAGCCTCATGAGAAGAAGTACCCTATTCATGATTTGGAGTTGGGCAGCCACCGTTCATGCATTGAAGATTTGGAGGCATCATCTCTACTATATGTCTTGTGAGTTATTTACGGATCATCAGAGTCTCCAGCACTTGTTCAAGAAAAAGAATCTAAATTTGAGGTAGCGGAGATAGTTAGAGCTGCTAAAGGACTATGATATTACCATTTTATATCATCCCGGGAAGGCCAATGTGGTGGTCGATGCCTTGAGTAGGAAAGAAGTAAGTATGGGTTGCCTTGCATTTTCCTGTTTGTGAGAGACCGCTTGCATCAGATGTTTAGGCCTTGGCCAGTCAGTTCGTGAGGTTGGATGTTTCGGAGCCTAGTTAGGTTCTAGCCTTCGTTGTTTCCCGGTCTTCCTTATATGATTGCATCAGAGAGCGTCATTATAATGACCCCATTTACATGTCCTTAAGGACACGGTTTAGCACGGTGATGCCAAAGAGGTTTCTATTGGGAATGACGGGGTATTGTGGATACAGGGGCCCACAGTTCACAGTATTCCATTCATCCGGGTGCCGCGAAAAGGTACCAGGACTTGAGGCAGCACTATTGGTGGAGGAGGATGAAGAAAGACATAGTGGAGTTAGCTTCGTGCTTGAATTGTTAGCAGGTGATGTACGAGCATCAGAGGCTGGGCGGTTTGCTTTAGAGGCTTGAGATTCTGGAATGGAAATGGGAGCTTATCACCATGAACTTCGTAGTTGGGCTCCCACAGACTTTGAAAAATTTGATGCTATTTGGATGATTGTGAACTGATTGACCAAGTACGCATATTTCATTTCAGTTGGGACTACCTATTCTTTCAAGTGGTTGGCTGAGACTGTATTCGCGAGATTGTTTGCATTCACAGTGTGCCGATGTCCATTATTTCAGATTGGGGCACGCAATTCAGATCAGAGTTTTGGAGAGCCGTGCAACGAGAGTTAGGCACACAGGTTGAGTTGAGTACAACATTCCACCTTCAGAAGGACGGACAGTCCGAGCGCACTATTCAGATATTGGAGGATATGCTATGCGCTTGTGTCATGGATTTCGGGGGTTCTTGGGATCAGCATCTGCCTCTTGTAGAGTTTGCCTACAACAACAGCTACTAGTCGAGTATTCAGATGGCTCCATATGAGGTCTTTTATAGGAGACAGTGCCGGTCTCCCGTTGCTTGGTTTAAGCCAGGTGAGGCTAGGCTATTGGGTACCGGCTTGGTTCAGGATGCTTTGGACAAGGTTAAGTTGATGCAGGATCGGTTTCGCACAACACAGTCTAGATAGAAGAGTTCCGTCGATCGGAAGGTTCGTGATGTTGCCTACATGGTGGAGGAGAAGGTATTGCTTAGGGTTTCGCCCATGAAGGGTGTGATGAGGTTCGAAAAGAAGAGCAAGTTGAGTCCTCGGTATATTGGCCCTTTTGAGGTACTTGAGAGGATTGGAGAGGTGGCTTACAAGCTTGCATTGCCACCTAAGCTATCTAGTGTTCATCTAGTGTTTCATGTTTCCATGCTCCAAAAGTATTTCGGTGATCTATCCGATGTTTTGAACTTCAACACTATTCAGTTAGATGGGGATTTTACTTATGATGCAGAGCCAATGGCCATTTTGGATCGGCAGGTTCAAAGGTTGAGGTCAAAGAATATAGCTTCAGTGAAGGTGTAGTGGAGAGCGCAACAAGTCGAGGAGGCTACTTGGGAGACAGAGTGGGAGATGTGGAGCAGATATCCACACCTATTTGAGACTCCAGGTATGATTCTAGACCTATTCGAGGACGAACATTTGTTTAAGAAGGGGAGAATGTAATGAGTCAGCCGGTCGTTTTGAGTATTATAGCCCCATTTCCCCCCATTTATTGCTTATTCTATGCTCAGTTGTGGTTACACAATTTGCTGGGGTGGTTGGTTGGGTTCCAGAGATGTTCTGAAATGAATTGGGACACTTAGTCCCTAGGTAGGAAGCCTAAGTTGAAAGAGTTGACCGAATATTGACTTATGTGTAAATGACTCCATAATGGAGTTTTGATGGTTCCGATAGCTCCGTATGGTGATTTTGGAGTGTCTCGATATTGATTTGGAGGCTTGTAGGTGATTTTGTCTTGAATTGGCGAACGTTGGAAAAGTTAAAGTTTGGAGAGTTGAGAAGTTTGATCGAGAGTCGACTTTGGGGTTACCAGGCTCTGATTTTTGTTCTTGAAGCTGTTATAGGTCCGTTTTGTCATTTATGACTTGTGTGCAAATTTTGAGGTCAATCAGAGTTGGTTTGATAGGTTTCGGCATCGATTGTAGAAGTTAGAAATTCATTAGTTTTATTAGGCTTGAATTGGGGTGTGATTCGTGTTTTGATGTGATTTGAGGCCTCGATTAAGGTCGTATGATATTTTAGGATGTGTTGGTATGTTTGGATGGGGTCCCGGGAGCCTCGAGTGAGATTCAGATTGATTACAGATTGAATTTGGCCTTGTTGAACTGCAGTAATTCTGATGTCTGGTCCTTATTTGCATTCGCAAGAGAAGTCTCGCATCCGCGAAAGGTATCTAGGAGGTAGGTGATGTTTGTTATTCGCGTTCGAGAAGAAGGCCACACATTCGCGAAGGTTTAGGGACTCTGTTCATCGTGATTGCGAACGGGTAATCGCGTTCGCGTAGAAGGATGAGGCAGGTGGGGAACCAAGCTGGTAAGCCTTCGCTTCCGCGGTAGCGAAGTCGCGTTCACGTAGGCCTTGGTTCTGTGTTCATCGCGTTCGCGTAAGAGGAATTTTGGCAGCTGACTATTTTGTGTTTCGCGAACGCGAGCCATTTACCGCGTTTGTGAAGAAGGGCATCTGGGTAGCAGTTATTTCAAAAATCGAGGGTTTGAACCCATTTTTTATATTTTGAGCTAGAGACCTCGGATTTGGGTGATTCTTGAAGGAATTTTCAAGGAATTATTGGGTCAAGTGATTCTAACTCGGATTTGGTTGCTATAAATCTATCGTTGTTTTTACCATTTAATTAGTGTTTTGAGTTGAAAATTTTGGGAATATTTGTGAAGCTTCACAGACCGAATTTTGGGGATTTAAAAGATGATTTGAGGTCGAATTTGAATAATTTTGGTATGGTTGGACTCACACCATTCAATGGGTGTTCGGATTTTGTAAATTTTGTTGGATTCTGAGATATGTGCTCGGTGTTGACTTTTTGACTTTGGTTAAAGATCTAAGATTTATCATTTTGAACCAATTTCTATTGATTTTATTGATAGTATTATGTTATTTTTGGCTAGATATGAACCTTCCAGAGGTCGATATGCGTGGGAAGGGCTTGCTAGCGGACTGATTTGATTTGTTTGAGGTAAGTATTTTATTTAAACTCGGTTGAGGCTCTAGTTGCCTGAATTATCGTGATAGCTACGTGCTATGGGTGCGCACATGCGTGGGGATAAACCCATGTGCGGGCACCGTGATAATTTATTCATGTTCGGGTTGTGGTCGAGCTCTTATAAGCCTAGAATTTGACTGTTAAACCTTAAGCTAAGATGCTTTGCACATTTTTGAGATTGTTGTGAACTATTTGGGCCATATTTGAGGCCACATAGGGGTTTAATCCACGAATGAACCGATTAATGTTATTATTTGATGAAAATTGCCGGTTTGAGCTATGATAGTACACTTGCACATGCCTACACTTTAGCATGTCATATATGCTAGTCCAGAAGCATGATATTTGTTATTCAGTCATTTCGTACATGTATACTTGTTTATTTTCTCCTGTATGATTTGACTGGACTGGATGCCTATGACTACGCCAGATGAAGTGCGTTGTTATGCCTGTGACCACGCGGGTTAGATTGTGTTGATATTCCTGTTACCACGCCGGGCGGATTGGGTTGATATGCCTGTGACCACTCCGGGCAGATTGTGTTGATATGCCTGTGACCATGCCTGGCGAATTGTATTGTAATGCCTGTGACCACGCAGGGCGAAATATGATATTGAGCCTATGATCACATGAGGCTGGCAGCACGTTGAATTGGGCGTGCTTGCATGTGGATATGGATCCATCCCCCTAGGGTCACCCTCTCTTGTTTCTCACTTGATGGTGTACACGCGAATATTGGAAGATACTGATCAGTAGTTCGGAACGGATATGTAAAAGTTAGAGAATCTGGGCAGTGTGTTGTTGGATTTTGCCTTTCATCTTTACTTGCAATTTCCTTGATCATTTATCTGATTTAACTGCATATCACCTCTATATGCCAAGATACTGTCGGAGCAAAGTATTTGAGAAATTGTACATATACACACACATGTTTTCTTACTAAACTTGATGATTTGATTTCAATATTTTTCTGTACTGGAAGTTTAAGATGAAACTATGTAGGTGATATCTAGTATCATTAATAATTTGTGCTTCTTTTACCTTGTCGTGTTTATTTACGATACTTATTGAGTACATTGGATCGGTTGTACTCATGCTACAATATGTATTTAATTGTACTAATCCAGGTGTGGAGACCAACTATTAGCAGTAGGTTGTTTTTTCGGACTCTCTGCTAGAGGCGAGGTAGAGCTGCATCTTTGGTCGCAGTTTGACTTGTTTTTTTCTGTAACGACCCGACTTGTTGTTTTGAGAGTATTATCCCCGATCCTCATTATTGCTCCCTCTATTTAATTTTGTTGTTATGTGACTTGCTGGGGCGCTTGTTGTCGGGTTCGGGAGAGTTCGGAGTGGAATGGGACACATAATCCCTAAATTCGAAGTTTTAATCGTAGGAGTTGACCATAGTTTGACTTGTGTGAAGATGACTCCGGAATAGTGTTTTGACTGTTCCAATAGCTGCGGGATGGTGATTTGAATCTTAGAAGCGTGTTCGGATGTTGATTTGGAGGTCCGTAGGTCATTTTGGTGTTAATAGGCGAAAGTTGAAAGATTTTTGGAAAGTTTGACCGGGAGTGGACTTTTTGATATTGGGGTCGGTTCCCGATTCCGGAAGTTGGAATAGATCTGTAATGCCAATTATGACTTGTGTGCAATATTTGGGGTTAATTGGAGTTGTTTTGGTATGAATCGACATTGGTTTCGGAAGCGTTGTTTGATGTGATTTGAAGGCTCGACTAAGTTCGTATGACGTTTGGGACTTGTTAGTGTGTTTGGTTGAGGTTCGGGGGGCCTCTGGTGAGTTTCAGATGGTTAACAGATCAATTTTGAACTTAGAGGTTGGCTGAAGTTTTCTGGTGTCTATGTATCTGATTTCCTCTTTCGCAATCGCAAAGAAAGGGACGCGATCGCGAAGAATTGTTGCTGGTAGGTGGTGATTCATTCTTCATGTTCGCGATATTAGGCCCGCATTCACGTAGTTTTGAGAGTCTCCGGTCATCGCGAATGCGAGAAGGTTTACACGTTCGCGTAGAGGAGTGGTCAGTTGGGGCATCAGGCTTTAAGCCTATGTGATTACAATAGTGTTTTTACGTTCGCGTAGACTATTTTGGAGGCTGTGATTATTTGTTCTTTGCAATCGCAACGTAGGTTTCGCGACCGCGATGTAGGACGTCTGGGTAGAAACTTAAATATTTCAAAATGAGGGTTATAGTTCATTTTCACGATTTGATTTTGGGAGCTCGGTGGGAGAAGATTCTTGGAGATATTTTCAAGGGAATGATTTGGGTAAGTGATTCTTACTTAGTTTTGGTTAAAGTCCATGTTTATATCTTTGATTTCATCATTTAATTAGTGATTTCGGTTGAAAATTGGGAAAAATTGGAGGAAAGTCCTTAGGCCGAATTTTGCGAATTTGATCGAGATTTTGATATCGGATTTGTGTAATTCTTATATGGTTGGACTAGATATTGAATGGGTGTTCGAATTTTACAATTTTGGTCGGGTTCCGAGACGTGGCTCGAGTTGACTTTTTGGAGCGATTTTTCAGTTCTTAGCTAAGATCATTATTTCATAATTTAAATTAGTTTCCTACAGTTATATTTATAGTATGAAATTGTTTTGGTTAGATTTGAGCCGTTCAGAGTTGAAAAATTGAGGGAAAGAGCTTCTAATAGATTGTTTTAGCGTGGTTTGAGGTAAGTGACTTGTCTAACATTTTGTGGGGGAATTCCCCTTAGGATATGGTAATTTGTGATATGTGAAGGCCGTGTCCGCAAGGTGGCGAGTGCGTACACAGGCTAAATGTTGAAATTCTAGTTTTTGCTACGTAATTTCCTTTTCATGCCTTAATTGAGTCACTTTAGCACGTTATAGTCATCGTGTTTAGCTTAATTTCACATGTCTACTTGTCTTATCTCCTATTTGCAATTTGTATCACATGTTTAGTTGAATCACTTGCTTTTCTTGATTTCCGTATTCATTACTTAGCTGTGGATATTCTTTACTTGAAATTGCTATCCTTGAAATATCATTTATTTAGTTGTTGTGTTTTGGCTTTCGTGTTATTGTTGAAGTGTTGTTTTTATTGTTGCACGAGGTTTCTGCCGTGCGGTTGTTATTGTTTGCACGAGGTTTCTGTCGTGCGATTGTTATTGTTGCATGAGGTTTCTGTTGTGCCATTATAATTATTGATATGTATGCGGTGGTATAAGGTCTGGGTGTTAAACACTTGCGGTGAGATAAGGTGGGCTTGATACGCGTGGCTAGTAGGGGAACTACTAGAAGCCATGTGGTGTGATAAGGTGGGCTAAAATGCGGGATGCTATTCTGGGAAATCGATTTTTAAAAATCAAATATAAAGACTCCCGCGGTGATATAAGGAAAGACTGTGACTTGTTTTTGCGATTTGGGACTATGAGGCGGTACCTTGGGAGTGTCCTATTGATATTCTTTATTTGCTGCATTGTTTAGTTCTTGTGTTTTCCGAACATGTAAAAATTCTTGTTTTCCTTTCGTATTGTCTTCTTTTCCTGATTCCGTGTTGTTATTCCCCATAAATTCTTCAATGTTCACTTCCCTGTCATTTTCATTATATCATTATATTTTATGCCTTGTTTCTTATTTTCACCAGTAGGGCCTTGACCTGACCTCGTTACTACTCTAGCAAGGTTAGGCTTCACACTTACTGACCTCATTGTTGTTCACTTTAGCATATTTATGTGTAGATCCAGGTACATCCTATCAACCTCGATATCAACACGCTGTGTTACTGCTTTGGAGACTTCAAGGTACACTTGCCCGCGTCAGCCGGCCTGGGAGCCCCCTTCTACCCTGTTTTCCTTATTTCTTTATGTTTTGATAGATTGTAATGTATATGATTGTTCAACATTGTATCTACAGCTTGTGACTTATATCTCACCGGGTTTTGGGAAATTGTACGTATTGCGCTTATAGTCTCTTGAAGAAATTGTTAAAGTTTTGAAATTTAATGTTTTTATTTGATGTTTCCGCATATTGTTAGGCTTACCTACTCTTAGAGGCTAAGTGCTGTTACGACATCCTACGGAGGAAATTTGGGGTTATGACAAGTTGGTATCAGAGATCTAGGTTCATGGGTGTTATGATTCACAAGCAGGTTTAGTAGAGTCTCGCGGATCGGTATGAAGATGTCTGTACTTATCTTGGGAGGCTATGGAACTGCTAGGAAAAGCTTTACTTCTTTAATTCCTTATCGTGCAGAATATTTGACTTTGAATACTAAGTTTCTGTCTTTCTATTCTCTCACAGATGGTGAGGACACGTACAGCTGGATCAAATGACCAGACACCCGCGCCCTCTGCTAGAGCCGTGAGAGGCCGGGGCCGGAGTTGAGGGCGAGGACGTCTACGTGGGGCAGCCAGGGCACCTGCACGAGATGCTACAGAGGAGCCACCAGTAGCTAGGGAGGCACCTGAGAAGCCTGTTACTGCACCAGCTCTTCAGGAGACTCTCGCCCAGTTTCTGAGCATGTTCGTCACTTTAGCTCAGGCAGGGTTGATCCCACTTGATCCTGATACATCTCAGGCCAAGGGAGTAGCACAAAATCTCGCTGCCCATACCCCAGAGCAGCAGGTCCAAGTTGACCAGGTCCTAGAGGTCATACCAATGCAGCGTGTAGCCCTGGTTTAGCCCGAGGTTAGGGCAGCAGCTTCTGAGAAGCAACAACTCAGGCTCGAGAGGTACAGGAAGTACCACCCTCCAACTTTCAGTGGCTTGGCGTCAGAGGATGCCCAGGGTTTTCTTGAGAAGTACCACCGTATCCTCCGTACTATGGGTATTGTGGAGTCTAGTGGGGTTGCTTTCACTACGTTCCAGCTTAGGGGAGCAGCTTATCAGTGGTGGCGAGCATATAAGTTGGGTAGTCCGGCCGAGGTAAGTTCACTCACTTGGACTCAATTCTCGGATATGTTCTTGAAGGAGTATGTTCCCTTGAGTCTTAGAGAAGCATGAAGCGCAGAGTTTGAGCAGTCATGTCAGGGTTTTATGACCGTGTCGGAGTATGCAGTCCCGTTCAATGATTTTTCTAGGAATGCACCATCTTTGGTTTCTACTATTAGAGAGCGGGTCCATCAATTTATTGAGGGGTCAACCCCGGTATCAGATTTAGCATGGCTCGAGAGTTGGAGATGGACATCGCATACCAGCAGGTAGTAGGGATTGCTAGGAGATTGGAAGGTATGTTAACTCGGGAAAGAGAGGAGAGGGAGGCAAGGAGGTCTCGAGATTCTGGCACATACAGTGGTACCCGTGCCCCAGCTGCAGCTCGTCATGGTAGGGGCTGTGTGAGTCATCCTGTTCATTCCGCACTTCCGGCTTCCAACAGTATTCCGGCCATTCCTAGGCCTCATGCTCCCTATTATACACCGCCATTATCTAGTGCACCTCCTGCACGGGTGCTTTTAATAGTCAGTCTAGTTGATCAGGCCCGAGCCAGCCTTAACAGCCACGTCCTTGCGCATTGGTCTCGATGTAGTGTTGATGCAGGACGATAGGGTGATTGCCTATGCGTCTAGACAACTGAAGGTGCATGAGAAGAACTATCCTGTCCACGACCTCGAGCTTGCAACTATTGTTCATGCCTTGAAGATCTGGCGATACTATTTTACGGTGTCCCTTGTGAGGTCTACACCGATCACTGGAGTCCACAACATCTATTCAAATAGAAGGATCTTAACTTGCGGTAGCGGAGGTGGTTAGAGTTGCTTAAGGACTATGATATCACCATTCTATATCATTTCGGGAAGGCCAATGTGGTGGTCGATGCCTTGAGTTGCAAGGCGGAGAGTTTGGGCAGCTTAGCATATCTACCGGTAGTAGAGAGGCCACTAGTCTTGGATTCAGGCCTTGGCCAACTAGTTTGTTAGATTGGATGTTTCTGAGTGGTGACTACTTACTCTTTGGAGCAGCTGGCTCAGATTTACATTCGCGAGATTGTCAGGATTCATGGCGTGCCGGTATCTATCATCTATGACTGGGGTACGCAGTTTACATCGTACTTCTGGAGAGCCGTACAACATGAGTTAGGTACTCGGGTGGAGTTGAGTACAACATTTCACCCTGAGACGGACGGACAGTCCAAGCGCACTATTCAGATTTTGGAGGATATGCTTCGTGGGTGTGTGATGGAGTTTGGGGGTTCTTGAGATCAGTTCTTGCCGCTTGCGGATTTTGCCTACAACAAAAGCTACCAGTCGAGTATTCAGATGGCCCTATACAAGGCTTTATATGGTAGTCGGTGTCGATCTCCGGTAGGTTGGTTTGAGCCGGGCGAGGCTAGGCTATTGGGTACAGACTTGGTTCAGGAAAAGGTTAAATTGATTCATGACTGACTTCATACAACCCAATCCAGACAGAAGAGTTATGCGGATCGAAGGTTCGCGACGTTGCATTTATGGTTGGGGAGCAGGTCTTGCTGCAGGTTTTGCCCATGAAGGGTGTTATGAGGTTCTGGAAGAAGGGCAAGCTGAGCCTCAGGTATATCGGGCCTTTTGAGATTCTTGAGAGGGTTGGAGAAGTGGATTACAGACTTGCACTACCACCTAGTCTAGCAGTAGTTCATCCAGTGTTCCATGTTTCTGTGCTCCGAAAGTATCACGGCGATCCATCTCATGTGTTAGACTTCAGCCCAGTCCAGTTGGACAAGGATCTATCTTATGTTGAGGAGCCGGCGACCATTTTGGACAGGAAGGTTCGAAAGTTGAGGTCGAAGACTATTGCTTCAGTTATGGTTCATTGGAGTGGTCAGCCAGTCGAGGAGGCAACTTGGGAGACCAAGCATGATATGTGTAGCCGTTATTCTCATCTATTCACCAATTTAGGTATTTCTCTATACTCGTTCGGGGGCGAACATTTGTTTTAAGAGGGGGATGATGTAATAACCTGGCCGGTCGTTTTGAGTGTATTAGCCTCGATTCCTTAATTATTGATCCCTCTATTTCATTTTGTGGTAATGTGACTTGCCGGAGCGCTTGGTGTTGGGTTCGGGAAAGTTTCGGAGTGGAATGAGACACATAGCCCCTAAATTGGAAGTTTAAATCATAAGAGTTGACCATAGTTTGACTTGTGTGAAGACGACTCCGAAATGGAGTTTTGACGGTTCCAATAGCTCTGTATGGTGATTTGAGTCTAAGGAGCGTGTCCGGTTGTTGATTTAAACGTCCGCAGGTCATTTCGGCTTTAATTGGCGAAAGTTGGAAAGTTAGAAGATTTTTGATAAGTTTGACATGGAGTGGACTTTTTGATATCGAGGTCGGATCCCGATTACGGAAGTTGGAATAGGTTTGTAACGTAATTTATGACTTGTGTGCAAGATTTGAGGTTAATCGGAATTTTTTTGGTATGAATCAGTGTTGGCTTTTGGAGATTTGAAGGCTCGACTAAGTTCGTATGATGTTTTGGGACTTGTTGGTATGTTTGGTTGAGGTCCCAGGGTCATCGGGTGAGTTTCGGATGGTTAACAGATCAACTTTGGACATAGAGGTTAGCTGAAGTTCTATGTATTTGATTTCATCTTTTGCGATCACAAAGAAAGGGACGCGATCACGAAGACTTGTTGCAGGCAGGTGGTGATTCATTCTTCGCGTTCGCGATATTAGGCCCACGTTCGGGTAGCTTTGATAGTCTCAGGTCATCGCGGACGTGAGAAGGTTCACGCGTTCGTGTAGAGGAATGGTCAGTTGGGGCATCAGGCTTTAAGCCTACGCGATCGTAGTAGTGTCTTCGCATTCGCATAGACTATATTGGGGGCTGTGATTATTTGTTCTTCGCGATCGCGACGTAGGTTCCGCGATCGCGATGCATAACATTTGGGAAGAAACTTAAATATTTCAAAATGAGGGTTTGAGTGAATTTTCACAAATTGATTTTGGGAGTTCGGTGGGAGGCGATTTTTGGATAAATTTTCAAGGGAGTGACTGGGGTAAGTGATTCTTACTTAGTTTTGGTTAAATTCCATGTTTATATCTTTGATTTTATCATTTAATTAATGATTTGGGTTGAAAATTGAGAAAAAATGGAGGAAAGTCCTTAGGCCGAATTTTGGGAAATTGGTCGAGATTTTGATATCAAATTTGTGTAATTCTTGTATGGTTGGACTCGATATCGGATGAATGTTTTGATTTTATAATTTTTGTAGGGTTCCGAGACATGGGCCTGAGTCGACTTTTTGGAGCGATTTTTCAATTCTTCGCTAAGATCATTATTTTATTATTTAAATTAGTTCCTAATAGTTAATTTTATAGTATGGAATTATTTTGGCTAGATTTGAGCTGTTCGGAGTTAAAAAATCAAGAGAAAGGCCTTCTAATTGATTGATTTAGCGTAGTTTCAGGTAAGTGATTTGTCTAACCTTGTGTGGGAGAAATTCCCCTTAGGATTTGGTAATTTGGTGATAATTTGTGATATGTGAAGGCCGTGTACGCAAGGTGACGAGTGCGCACACGGGCTAAATGTTGAAATTCCGATTTTTGCTATGTAGTTTCATTTTCATGCCTTAATTGAGTCACTTTAGCACGTTATAGTCACCATGTTTAGCCTAATTTCACATGTCTACTTGCCTTATTTCTTATTTTAACTTGTATCACATGTTTAGTTGAATTACTTGCTTTTCTTGATTTCCGTATTCATTACTTAACTTGGAAATTCTTACTTGAAATTGCAATCCTAGAAATATCGTTTATTTAGGTTTTGTGTTTTGACTTTCGTGCTATTGTTGAAGTGTTGTTGTTATTGTTGCATGAGGTTTCTGCCGTGCGGTTGTTAGTGTTGATACGCATGCCGTGGTATAAGGTCTGAGTGTTGAAACGCATGCGGTGAGATAAGGTGAGCTTGATACACGTGGCTAGTAGGGGAACTACTAGAAGTCATGCAGTGTGATAAGGTGGGCTAAAACGCGAGATGTTATTTCCCCAAAATAATTTTCAAAAACAAAATACAAAGGCTCCCGCGGTGATATAAGGAAAGACTGTGATTTGTTTTTACGATTTGGGACTATGAGGCGGTACCTCGGGAGTGCCCCTATTAATATTCTTTATTTGCTGTATTGTTTGGTTCTTGTTTTCCCTAACATGTAAAATTCTTGTTTTCCTTTTGTGTTGTATTAGCTTTTCTTGATTCCGTGTTGTTATTTCCCGTAAATTTTTCATTGTTCACTTCCTTTTCATTTTTATTATATCATTATATTTTCTGTCTTGTTTCTTATTTTCACTAGTAGGGCCTTAACCTAACCTCGTCACTACTCTACCGAGGTTAGGCTTGGCACTTACTGGGTACTCGTATGGTGTACTCATACTACGCTTCTACACATATTTTTGTGCTGACCCAGGCACATCCTATCAGCCTTGATATTAGTGCGCTGTGTTGCTGCTTTTAAGACTTCAAGGTACACCTGCCCGCGTCCCCAGGCCTTGGAGTCCCCTTCTATCCTATTTTCCTTATTTCTTTATGTTTTGATAGACAGTGATGTATAGGATTGTTCAGCATTATATCTAAAGCTCGTGACTTATATCTCATCAGGTTTTAGAAAATTGTACGTATTGAGCTTATAGTCTATTGATGAAATTGCTAAAATTTTGAAATTTTATGTTTTTACTTGATGTTTCCGCATATTGTTAGGCTTACCTAGTCTTAGAGACTAGGTGCCGTCACGTCATCCTATGGAGGAAATTTGGGGTCGTAACATTTTTCTTTTATACTGTTGTTATAGTTTAGACAATGTACTTATTGCTCCGTTTCAGACTCGTACCTTGTTGTAGTAGTCATGACTCCGTACTTACCAGTTTATGTGGGGATTTATGTTTTATTAGTAGTTTTTATTATATTGAGACATCGGGTTTATGCTATTTATGTGAATTTCGTTATTATGTTGCCTTTGCTCTTTTGTTTCGGCTTGCCT
>MCJB01019711.1:9248-20261 GCA_002018475.1 Nicotiana obtusifolia | reverse complement strand
GGCTTGCCTAGCCGGTGTGTTAGGTGTCATCACGACATGTTGTGATTTTGGGTCGTGACAAAATATGTGATGGCCCAAGATCTCAACCCGTCGTGATGGTGCCTAAACCACTTGCTAGGGAAGCCGAACATAACAATAAAGAACCAAAATAATGGAATTTACAGAAATAACATAAGTTTGAAACCTTAATATAGCAAAATACTGCTAATACATGAGAAATTCCCCAGAAATTGGCAAAGATAGAGTCATGAGCTCTAATACGGAAATACAAGTCTGAAATGACCAAGTACATTACTATCTGAGTTAAAGACAATAGTACATAAGAAAAGAGACGCCAAAACTGCGGTCAAGAATGCAGTTCTACCTCGTCTTTCAGCAATCAACTCTGTTACTAACCTCGGCTATTGATGACTGGGTCCGACACCTAGATCTGCACATTTAAGTGCAGAGTGTAGCATGAGTACAACCGACCCAATATACTTAGCAAGTATCATGACTAACCTCGGCGAGTTAAAAGAAGCAATAATTATAAATGATACTTACTATAACGTGTAGAGTTTCATAGATCAAACAAGTACAAAACAACAATATGATCAAGTATAATGCGCAGAAAGAACTATCTGTGAGTGTGTGCACAGTTACTAAAGTACTCTGCCTAGTAAATGATACGACATATAAGGACGATATGCAAATGAATCAGGTAAATAACCACAGGAATTATAAGTAAAGATGAAATGCAAATCCAAAACAAATACTGGCCAGATTTTCCTCAACCTTTCCATATCCGAACCAAACTACTGATTAGTATTCCTCAATATCCGCCTTTACAACATCAAGAGAGAAACATGTGAGGGTGACCCTAGGGGGCTAGATCCATATCCACATGCAAGCACGACCAATTAAACGTGCTACCAATCCGACATGGTCACAGGCTCAATATCATAATCCGCTTGGCGTGGTCACAGACATAACAACACAATATGCCCGGCATGGTCACGGGTATAACAACACAATCCGTCTGGCGCGGTCACAGGCATAACAACACAATCCACAAGGCGTGGTTACATGCATCCAGTCCAAATCATATCACACGGAAGTAGATATACAATAATACATGTATATGATGAATGAATAACAAATCTCATACTTCTGGACTGGTATAAATGACATGCTAAAGTCTAGGCATGTGCAAAGTGTGCTATCATAACTCAAATCGGCAATTTCATCACAGAAAAAGCAATTAGCAAGATCATTCAGGGAATTAACCTCTATGTAACCTCAAACTTGGCTCAAATATTTCACAACAAGGTTACAAATATGAGAAACATTATAGCTTGCATCTTAACAGTCAATTCTAGGCATATCACAGCCTAAGCACTACCCTGAACATGGATAAATACTCCGATGCTCGCACATGGGTTCAGACCCCACACTTATGCACAACCATAGCCCATAAATATCACAAATAAATCAGGCAACTAGTGCCTCAACCAAGCTTAGGTACCTCAAGCAAGCCAAATCACTCCTCTAACAAGCCCTTCCCGTATGTATCAACCTCCAGACGACCTGAAATCTAGCCAAATTAACTTGATATAATCAATAGAAGTCATATGGATCAAATCCAAATGATAAAGCCAAGATCTTTAATCAAAATCACAAAGTCAACCCAAAAAGGTCAACCACAGGCCCGCATCTCGGAACCCGACAAAATTCATAAATTCCAAACTTCTGTTTAGTTACGAGTCCAGCCATACCAAAATTATCTAAATTCGACCTCAAATCGACCTTCAAATCCCTATTTTATACTTTAGAAAGGTTTTTACGAAAATCCGCAATTTCTCCAATTCAAACACCAATCAAAATGATAAAAATAAAGATAGAATCATGATGACAAATCCGAATGAAAAATACTTACCCAATCCAAATCGTAAAATTTTCCTCCAAAATTGCCTAAATCCGAGCTCCATAACTCAAAATATGTTAAAATGAACCAAACCCTCGAAATAGAGTACTATATAGCTGCCCAGGTATTATACATCGCGATCGCGGGACCTTCTTCGTTATTGCGAATAACAAATTATCACTGCCCTCAAAATGGTATACGTGAACGCGAAGACTCAGTCGCGAACGCGAGGGTTACCAATCCTGACACTTCGTGAACGCGGTCATCCCTACACTATCGCGTAAGTTTAAAGCCTGACGCCCCAGTTGACATCTCTTCTACGTGAACGCGTGACCCTACTCGCGGTTGCGCTGACCTGATCCTCTCAAACCTTTGCGAACACGAGCTTATTATTGTGAACACGGTGAACAAATGACAACATGCCAGCAATAACTCTTCTCGACCGTGTCCCTTTATTCGCGATCGTGAAAGAGGAAACCAAAAGTACAGAAATCAATAGCCAACAATGAAGATAAATGGTCCAAAACCTATCCAGAA
This sequence comes from Nicotiana obtusifolia, assembly GCA_002018475.1. Lineage (NCBI taxonomy): Eukaryota > Viridiplantae > Streptophyta > Magnoliopsida > Solanales > Solanaceae > Nicotiana > Nicotiana obtusifolia. Next base: position 17,821 of record MCJB01019711.1, on the reverse strand, counting down.
TAGACCGAGGCCCCCCAGGACCCCGACCAATTGCACCAACAAGTTTCAAAACACAATACGAACTTGCTTGAAACCTTCAATCATATCCTAGAACACCAAAACCACAAATCGCACATCGATTCAAGCCTAATGAACTAATGGATTTCCAACTTCTAAAACTAATACCAAATCATATCAAAGCAATTCCGAATGAGCTCATATTTTGCACACAAGTCATAATTGACACAACGGACCAATTCAAACTCCCAAAACCGAAATCTGTACCTCATATCGACAAAGTCAACTCTCAGTCAAGCCTCTCAACCTTCCAAATCTTCAACTTTTCAACATTCGCCAAAAGTCAGTCAACCTACGAGCCTCAAATCAACATCCGGACATACGCCTAGGTCCAAAGAACCATCAAAACTCCATTCTGGAGTTGTCTACATAAAAGTCAAACTTCGGTTAGCTCTTCCAACTTAAGCTTCCAACCTTAGGACTAATTGTCCCAATTCACTCCAAAACATTCCCCAAACTAAACCAATCAGCCCCAAAAGTCACAGAACCACAAATAAAGATAAAAGAGGTAATAATTAGTATAACGGGGCTATAATACACAAAATGACCGCCGGGGTCGTTAAAAAATTAGACTTGGGCCACCCATATGGGCCAACCCACTCTATGTCTAATAGGTAAGTGTGTGTGTGTATATATATATATATATGTATATATATATATATATTTGTATGTATATGTATAATATCAAAATTAAAATAAGAGAAGGGACACAACGGTTAAGACTCCCTAAATCGTTGTATCGTATCTGTTCAATAAAAAGAGGAGTTAGCATGAGAATTTCTGCATTAAATCCTCTCCTCCTTCAACGGAAAAATTCTCCATCTTCTCTCTCAAATTCTAAAGAGTTCATACGAAGATCTTGTGAATATTTCTTTTGCGAAATACTTGAAAAGAATCTCTATAACAAGATACGATCATAGACTATAAATATTATAGTTTAATTCGTGTATTAATATGTGATTGAACTATTTAACTTGTATAGCAAATACAATAATCCTGCAAATTATGGGTTTGTTTATTCTTCATTGGTATCGGAGCTTAAGTTATGCGTTTTCTGGCCAGATTTGTTATTGTATTTCTGCGTTTTCACAATGTGAATTGGAGGTGACAGAAACTTTTTCTTGAATTGCTTGAAATTATTCTATGTGACCGTCATTGTTGACAAAACGTAGAGTACTCTGTGTTTCTTCTGCTGCGATGCATATTTTTACATGTGACATTCCTCTGCCCAATTTTTTTAAAAAGAAGACCATAAAGAAGATAAAGAATATTGTGTTAGACGTTATTCTATTTTTTTTCTTCAACATCTTTTAGTCCAAGAAATATCATTTGTTTGTGCAAATTGGGTCTTGAACATGCCTGAACTCCTCTTACTTTATTATTTAGTTTGATGAGAAAAACATAGTTAATTGGCCAAATAACTAATCATGCTGCAAAGACAAAATTCTTTTGACTTGAACAGTGTTTTTTAATAGTAAAACACTAGTAATCTATGTATGTGCACATGGTTGATGTGTGCACTGTTATGCATTAATATTGGCTAGAAATAACATGACAGAAGTGACAGACGACATGTTTACATATGCCATGTTATATGTTTTGGGTTTATATCTAATCAGTGATGATGAATTAAAATGAGAATTAGTTTCTTCTCCAGGAAAATACTTCGATTCTTTTTTTGTTGTAATTTTTAAACAAGTAAGAGTTTTCATGAGTTTCTAGGTGTAGTCAAGTACTACCATGGTAATAGGAAATAGATCTTTATTCCGGAATCCCGTTATTACACTAAAGAGAAGATGTGATTCTAAAGTCTATACCCATGTCATCACAAAAAAGAGAGTAAAAAACTACGATTCGAATTTTATTTTGTAAAACCTTTTTACCATTTTCTTTATTGTATGCATATATGGTATAAATATATATACATCTGTGTATATGTAATGTACATATATAAATGGTGAATCCTAATATTTTGTGTATATGTAACAGAAAATGATGGTGATGATAAGGATATCCAAACAAGTTTATACAGAGCACCAAAGAAGAGGGGTGAAGGCTATGATTGCGTCACGATCCAAAATTTCACCTCGAAAATTGTGATGAAACTTAATTTCTAAGATTAAGTAATCCTAACACATAACAAAATCAATAAAAAATACCAAATTAAATATTAATGAATAGCTGAAGAGTGCCAAAAATATAACCAACTGCGGAATGCCATAATCATAAATTCCAAAACCTGTTAATACTGAGTCATAAGCTCTACAGAGAGTATACTAGAAACTCAAAATACAACACTGTTTGGAGATACAATAATAGGAGCAAAAAAAAAAAAAACTATAAGGTGACTTCGAGGCCTGCAAGCGAAAACAGCAGGTATACCTTGAAGTCTCCTTAACTCGGCTGAAAACACTAGCGACCAGCACGATCCGAGGTACCTAGATCTGCACCAAAAATATACAAAAGCATAGTCTGAGTACACCACAATCGATACCAGTAAGTATCAAGACTAACCTAGGTGAAGTAATGACGAGGTTCAAGTCAAGGGACTCACTAGTCAAATAACTTGTGCAGGATATCAATATAAAATTAACAATGGAAAGCATAACAAATAAATAGCAACAAAGAGTAAGCACGCGATAACATCTCAAATTAACCAATGACGTAAAACACAAAGTGAAATCATTTAAGGAAAACAATGGCATATTCAAATCATCAACTCGTTCCAACAACAAAATAAAAGCACGTTTTTATAATGAACAACTCCAAATACGAGTCTAAATATATGTGTTTCATCCAATCCGACCTCAAATCGACCCACTAATTATCAATTTATGTTTTAGAAAAGTTTTTATAAGAATCCCCAACTTCTCCAATTTGATTCATCAAATAATCGCTAAATTCAAGGTTGGAATCATGGAATATAAACAAATCCGAGACAAAAATACTTATTCCCATCCAAATCGTGAAAAATCCCCTCCTAAATCGCCCATATTCGAGCTCTATAACTCAAAATGTGATAAAATAATCAAAACCCTCAAAATAGAATACTTAAGTGGTCTGCCCAGTATACACAACGCAATCGCGGAACAACCCTTGCAATCGCGATGAGCAAACTCACCCAGCTGCTGCCCCTCTCCTTTGCGAATGTGACACCACAACTCGTGAAGCTCAACCGGCTGCGACCTACACGAACGTGGCCTCACCCACGTGATCGCAAAGAACAAACGCGAGCCATCCCCAGCTGACCTTCCTCTATCCGAACATGTCCCCGCCTTTACGAATGCGAAGTCCACTGCCTCACCTGCTCCGCGAATGCAATTGCTACTTCATGAATGCGAAGAATAATCTCGCCTGACACTAAAATTGCCTCCCTGAATGTGACTCCTCAGTCACGATCGTGATGAAGAAAACTAGATATCAGCCATCAGCAGTCCAAAACTAGAGTAAATGGTATGAAACCCTTCAAAAATACACCCAAGGCCCTTAGGACCATATCCAATGACACCAACCAATCCCAAAATATAATACGAACCTAGTCGAGGCCTCAAATCACACCAAACAACATTAAAACTACGAATCACACCTTTATTCAAGCCCAATGAACTAATGAACGTTTAACCTCCGAAACTCATGTCGAACTATATCAAATCAACTCGGAATGATGTCAAATTTTGCATGCAAGTCCCAAATGATACAACAGACCTATACCAACTCACACAACCGCAATCAGAACCCAATATCAACAAAGTCAACCCTCAGTCAAACCTATCAACCTTCCAAACCTTCAACTTTCCAAATTTCACCAATTTAAGCCAAAACAACCTAGGAACCTTCAAATCCAAATCCGGACATCCGCTTAAGTCCAAATTCACCATACGAAGTTATTGGAACCATCAAAATACAATTTTGGAGTCGTCTACACAAAAGTCAAACTTTGGTCAACTCTTACAACTTAAGTCTCGAACCAAGGGACTATGTGTCCTAATCAATCCAAAACTCTCCCAAGGCCAAACCAACTAACATCTCGCAAGTCGCGTAACCACAAATACACATATGTAAAGCATCAAACAGGGGAAACAAGGCTAAAATACTCAAACGACCCGCTAGATTGTTACATCCTCCAACTCCTAAACAGTATTTCATCATCGAACGAGTATACAGACATACCTGCAGTGTCAAAAAGGTGAGTATATCGGCTTTGCATTTCATGATCGGTCTCCCAAGTCACCTCCTCGATCGGTTGGCCTCTCAACTGAACCTTCTCCGATACAATGTTCTTTGGCCTCAACTTTCACACTTGTCTGTCCAAATTAGCCAGCGGCTCCTCAACATAGGGCAAATCCTTGTCCAATTGCACTGAACTAAAATCTAACACATGTGACAGATGACCATAATACTTCTAGAGCATGGAAATATGGAACACCGGGTGAACTCCCGATAAACTATGTGGCAAAGCCAGTCTGTAGGTCACCTCACCCACTCTCTCAAGAATATCAAAAGGACCAATATACAGAGGGCTCAACTTGTCCTTCTTACCAAATCTCATCACACCCTTCATAGGAGAAAATCTGAGTAGAACCCTCTCACCCACCATGAATGCCACATTATGAGCCCTCCTATCAGCATAACCTTTTTTCCTATACTGCGTTCTACGAAGCCACTCCTGATTGAACTTCACCTTCTCCGAAGCATCACAGACAAAATAAGTGCCCAAAAACCTAGCCTCCCTAGGCTCAAATCAACCAACCGGAGAACAAAATTGCCTCCCATATAAGGCCTCATAAGGAGCCATCTAGATACTCAACTGCTAGCAGTAGTTGTAGCAAACACTGCTAGCGGTAGAAACTGATCACATGAGCCCCTGAAATCAACAACACATGCATATAACATGTCCTCCAAGATCTGAATAGCACGCTCGGATTGCCTGTCCGTCTGAGGATGACATGTCGTACTCAGCCTATGTGCCCAACTCACATTGCACAACTTTCCAAAAATATGATGTGAACTGTGTGCCTTGATCCGAGATAATAGACGCCAGCACACCATGAAAGCGAACAATCTCACAAAGATAAATCTAAGCTAGCTGCTCTGAAGAGTAGGTAGTCATGACTAGAATGAAGTGTGCAAACTTGGTCAGCCTATCCACAATTACCCACACGACATCAAATCTCCTCAATGTCCATGGAAGTCCAACTAAAAAATCCAATGTGATACACTCCCATTTCCACTCCGGAATATCAAATCTCTAAAGCAAACCATCTGGTCTCTAATGCTCGTACTTAACCTGTTGATAGTTCAATCATCAAGCCACATATTCCAAAATATCTTTCTTCATTCTTCTCCACCAGTAGTGCTGCTTTAAATCATGGTACATCTTCATAGTGCCCAGATGAATGGAGTACCACGAACGATGTGCCTCCTCAAGAATTAGCTCCAGTAACACATCAACAATTGGGCACACCAATCCGACCATGAAGACTCAATACGCCATCATCAACAATATTCACCTCCTTGAAATCACGATACTTTATCGTGTCTTTAAGGACAATCAAGTGGGGACCATCATACTGACGCGCCATGAAGCACTCAAACAAAGAAGATTGTGAAACCTTGCAAGCAATATCCCGGCTAGACTCTAAAACATCTAACCTCACGAACGTGTTGGCGAAAGCTTGAACATCCAAAGCTAACAGTCTCTCCCCAACTAGAATAAAGCTAGAAAACTCATGCTCTCAGTCTTCCTACTCAAAGCATCGGGTTCCAGAATGATAAGGAATGGTGATATCATAGTCCTTTCGTAGCTCCAACCACCTCTGTTTCCTCTAGTTCATATCCTTTTGCTTTAATAGGTGATGTAGACTCCTGTGATCCGTGAACACCTCACATGACACGCCATAAAGATAGTGCCTCCAAATATTCAGCACATGAACAATGGCTGCCAACTCCAAATCATGTATTGGGTAGTTCTTCTCGTGGGGCTTCAACTGATGTGACGCATAAGCAATCACTCTACCCTCCTTATCAGCACACACCAATACCAACCCGTTAAGCATCACAATAAACTGTATAAGAATCCAATGTTGAAGGAAAAATCAGAACTGGAGCTATAGTCAAGGCAGTCTTGAGCTTCTAAAAGCTCTCTTCACACTCGTCAGACCACATGAAAGGGGAACCTTTCTGATTCAATCTAAATCAATAGGGGATGATATAGATGAAAACCCCTCTACAAAACGGCGATAATACCCAGCCAAGCCGAGAAAACTCCGGATCTTAGTAGCGGTAGTAGGCCTTGGCCAACTCTGAACTGCCTCAATCTTCTTCGGATCCACCTTAATCCTCTCACTAGATACCACATGGCCCAAGAGTGCCACCGAGTCAAGCCAAAACTCGCACTTGGAGAATTTATCATGTAGCTTCTTCTCCCTCAAAGTCTGAAGCACGATCCTCAAGAGGTGCTCATGACCCTCCCGGTTGCGAGAATACACTAATATATTATCAATGAGCACGATGATGAAACAATCAAGAAACAGCTCGAACACATTATTCGTCAAGTGAAAAAAGGCGTCTATTGCATTGGTCAGCCCGAAAGACATCACCAAAAACTCATAGTGACCATAGCAGGTCCTAAAAGCCGTCATCGAAATATCTGAAGCACCGATCTTTAACTGATAGTACCTCGATTTCAAATTAATCTTCGAGAATACCCTAGCACCCTGAAGCTGATTAAATAAATCATCAATACGTGATAGTGGATACTTGTTCTTGCTAGTAACCTTGCTCAACTGCCTCTAGTCAATACACATTCTCATAGAATCGTCTTTCTTCTTCAGAAATAGGACTGGAGCACTCCAAGGTGAAACACTCAGTATGATGAAACCCTTGTCAAGCAACTCCAGAAGTTGTTCTTTTAATTTCTTCAACTCCACTAGTGCCATGCGATATGGTGGAATAGTGATAGGCTGAGAGCCCGGCACCAAGTCAATATGAAAATCAATATCCCTATCGATGGCATGCCCTGTAGCCTGGCACCAAGTCAATATGAAAATCAATATCTCAACCATCTGTTGTACCTTCTAGAAAGACACCACCCTACTAGGAATATGACCCAATGAACCTCTCCACTCCAACCTTGGCAACCCTGGCGTCGCTAACGTCGTGATCATAGCGTGGCAATCAAGAATAGTGTGATATGGTGACAACTAACCCATGCCCAAAATCACATCAAAATCCACGATATTGAGTAACAGAAGGTCAACCATAGTCTCATAACCCCTCATAGTGATCAAACAAAAGAGATAGGCATTATCTACAATAATTGAATCCTCAATAGGCATAGACACATAAACAGGAGTACTCAAAGAATCACGAGACATATCCAAATATGAGGCAAAATAAGAGGACATAGACAAATAAGTGGAACACGAATCAAATAAAATTGATGCATCCCTATGAAAGATCGAAACAATACATGTGATGACAGCATATGACGCAACAATATCAGTCTTACCAGGGAAAGCATAACACGGGCCTAACCTACCTTTCTAGGACGTCCTCTATCCGCCTGTGCTCCACCCCTAGCTGGCTGGGCAGGTGGAGTAGCAACTAGCGCAGAAATATAGCCCGAGTACCATGAGGAAGTACACCCCCCTCCCCCGAAGACTAGGACAATCTCTTACCATATGCCTAGTATCACCACACTCAAAACAACCCCTCTACGGATTTGGCTGCTAGTACTGAGCCTGACTCGGATGGCTCAAATAGCCGCAGTAGGAACCCCGCGAAGGAGGTTCACTGGAAGATGGCTGTTCGAAATAGGTACTCTAAGGTCCTTGGATAACTGGAGCACTTCGAGTAACCTGAAGTGCAACATGAACTGGTCGACCGATAAACCCCAGCCATGACAAGCTGAAGTTGTAGAGCAGCAACCACTAAGCCTTCCAAACTCTCGAGGCCTCTTGGCCTCCCTAACCCCTCTCTCCTGGTCGTGGATACGCTCCAACCTCCTAGCTATCTCCGTAACATGCTAAATTAGAGTATCACTCTCCAACTCCAGTGCCTTCCCAAATCTAAGATCGTAATGGAGTCCCTCAATCAATCTGCAGACTCTCTCTCAAATAGTAAAAACCAAAGAAGGTGCATGACTACTTCACTTAGTGAACCTCAAACCATACTCAGACACAGTCACAGTCCCCTGATGCAACTACTCAAACTCTGTGCGCAACGCATCTCTGAGAGTTTGTGGAATGACTTCCCTCAAAAATAGATCAATGAACTGAGCCCAAGTGAGTGGCGCTGCATCAGCTGGCCTACTCTCCTCATAACCCTGCCACCACCTATATGCCGACACCGTCAGCTAGAAAGTAGTAAGTTCGATACCGCTAACCTCCACTATGTCCATAGTGTGAAGAATACGGTGACACTGGTCTAGGAAACCTAGTGCATCCTCATAAGCTGCACCATTGAATGTAGGGGGAAAGTACTTCTTGAATCTTTTCAACCACTTCTGATCCTCC
>MCJB01019700.1:80882-122506 GCA_002018475.1 Nicotiana obtusifolia | reverse complement strand
TATATATATATATATTTTAGTAATATATTTATACATTTTGGTAAAATATTAATAAGAAAGCGACCAACTTTGGTCGCCAATATATATACCTTTCTACTTGCCACCAAAGTTGGTCCCTAAATGAAAATCTGATTTATTATAATTTTTCAGATAAGCGACCAACTTTGGTCGCTCATGGCACCATAAAATTTCCTCCAAGAAGCGACCAAAGTTGGTCGCTAAATTAAATTCTGATTTTATTTAATATTCATGGAAGCGACCAACTTTGGTCGCCTAGGTCACCATAAAATTCCTTCCATTTAGCGACCAAAGTTGGTCGCCAGTTTATTTTCTGATTTAATTTAAATTTCAAGAAAAGCGACCAACTTTGGTCGCTACTGTATTTCCCTTCCGTGGGCGACCAACTTTGGTCGCAAATATTGAACGTGGGTCCAGTTGAGCGACCAAAGTTGGTCGCTATTTTTGAATTTTCTTTGACCGAATTTGTTTGACCAGTCCGGTCAAAATGTTGAACACTTAGGGCGACCAGTAGGCGACCTATTATGGTCGCTATTTTATTTAAGTTTTTTTTTCATTTTTTTTGTCTATGTTGGCGACCAAGGTTGGTCGCTTTTTGTGGCAGACCAACTTTGGTCGCTAATCTTTGGTCTCTAAATGCCTGATTTCTAGTAGTGATAGACAACATGAATCACTAAGTTATTTTGCTAGTGCTAGGAAATGAAGTCAACTCAATCATATCTGAAAAGTATTGTGATGAAAACACCAATTATATCACTAGTTGGCCACCTATCTATTTTCTTTTTCTTGATCTTCTATAAGTAAATGTCAGCCATAGTGTCCAAGTTTGAGCAAGCAACATAAAATACAACCAAAGCAGCCTAGGAAGCTAACCACTCACATTTAAACTCCAATTCACTTAGTCAAACTTTTCGCAAACAGATCATACAAGAAAACTAAAATCATACAAGAAAACTAAGCACAAAAACAGTATAAATACATTGTGAAGGGGTTTTCTTTTCTTAGAGAGTGGAATGTAACATCAGTAGATGTTCAGTTGAAGAAGCAAAAAGAAGTCATAACAATATATAGTTTAATCAAGATACGTAAACTAAGATATCAAATCTGAAGACTGACTTAAGACATGGAGTCATAGGAAGGATACAACGAGAAATATCCATCGGGTCTCAGGAAAGTAACTCTTTGGCCACCATTGAGTATGACTTTTACATTTGAAGCTTTAGCTGACAAACCTGATCCTTTCAAGCTAAAGCCTATAAAAGAACCAAGTTATAAAAGTTACTAACCTGGTAAATCATCAGCGGAGAAGTTCTAAAACATCAACAGTAGTGAGTGAAGCAAATCTCTACAACAAAAGGAGAACTTTAGCACTAGAATCTGAAATTAAGAGAACATAGAGGTAGAAAAACTCTATCTATCTTAACAAAAAGTTGGAAATTTTGACCAAAAATATAACTTTTTCCTTATATTTAAATATTCAGCTGCCAGATTAATTAATTTAGGCCAATAAATAGGATAAGTGATATATTATCAAATATGAAGCTTATATTACTACAGTTCTATGTATTCTGAAAATATAACTAGGAAGAGGAAGGTGAAAATAATTTTTCAAGTATGTACCAGGAATTTTTACTCTAGCCATCACAGTATAACCATCAGTATTCATGCAAATTAAAATTAATTAATAATGAAAACACAACAAGGAAAATGTGGATAAAATAATCAAATGGTGTTAATATGATGTAATAATCTTAAAAATAATTCAAAACAGGCTAAAGTCTTGAAAATATTCAGATTCAGTTTTCCCATGCTGTGGAAAAATCAGTCAGTTGGGCTTTTGTTGTTGTTAACAAGCTGTAAAAAAAATATAAAACAGGGGAACTGAAGATCCAAGATTCCAAAACTTTTACATTTTTTCCCATATTCTAACAGAGAGAACACCAGAAATTAAAATGGAGATTAAATTTAGAAGCTAGAAAATAATAAAATGAGCCTTAATTAATTTAGTGTTGAAGCTTGATAAATTAAAAAATAGGGGAACTGAAGATCCAAGATTTCAAAAGTTGACATTGTCTAACACATGCGTTCGAAAATAATCAAAAGGGTCTTAATTTGTTATTAACAAGCTTAATAAATTCAATTCAGGGAAATGGAAGATCCAATATGTGCAATTTCTCTGAATCGAGTAAATATTTTTACATGCATGCAAATTTATGGGTACGTATAGTGTGAAGGTAAAAATACCCAGAAATAAGAGAGCATAAGAAGAAAAACTGGCGGCATCCAACTGCGTGTCACTGCCTTTCGGCCTATCTCTCTGTGCCAACAACAAATACAGAACAAGAATGTCCTCTAAGCAAGGAAAAACAAAAAGGGAAAATTAAATCAGAGCTAGAATTTTTGACAAAACTGAAAAAAAGGAAATAATAAATTGTTCTTGAGGAAACAGGCGAGTGTCTATTGGAAATAGCCTTTCTATCCTCAGAAAGTAGAGTAAGTTTATGTTGTTGTTATTCTTATTTTCTTAACTGTTAATTATACTGTTATTAGATATTGATATTGTTAATATTGTTATTTTTTAAAATTTTAATACGTTCATAGTTTGCACTTCTGAGGGCAAATCATCAAGATTATGTTTCTATAATCTGACCTAAGAGGGTAAATACCAAGCTTATGCAAAATTAACTTTCTTATAAAATCATGCAATAATTTGTCTTAATTTTTTTTAATTATATTTGGAAAAGGATTGAGAAGGAGGAAGGGATCTTACCCAAGTGAAGATATTTAGAATAGTAATTTATCATAGTTAATTGATATATTAAGGTAAAAATATATATTCATTAACATTGATTTTGTAATAACCGTGTTTAGTTTGGTGTAAACAAGTTTTTACCCCGCGTCTAACTAGGATTTTGGTTCTTTGCAATATAGACCTTCAATTATTTACTTTCCATTAAAATTTGTCCAATTACATGTTGGATAAAAAAACTTTAGGTACCAGAGCTACTTTAAACTGTCTTGTGGGATCATATTGCCATGTTTTCTACATATTTTTCTGTTTTTTAATATGGTCTACGTCAATTAAAAAAAATGATTTTCCTAGAAAAATATTAAGAAACTTTTGAACATATGCTGCTTCATTAATCAAGAATCAAGATCCATATCTGCCGTGCTTTAGCAGTTGAATCTCATTAATTACCCTGATTTACTTTAAGTTGTTGACTTTCTATATATGTTTAATGGGCAGTGGCTTGTTACTTAATATTAAAAGGTAAATTTCTTAATATGTGTGAGAAGAGCCAAAAAATAACTTAAAGTGGTATGAAGGGAGTATACTTTATGACAAATTTAGAAAGTACGAAAAATTTGGTTATTTAATACAGATATATGCTGGGTGTTAAAATAGTCTTTAACACATCTTTATTTTAAATTAGTTGATTTTCTCATATGATTATGTGTCTATCTGTTGTATCCTGTTGCTAATTAAACTGTGGCGTTGCCATACTACTAACGGTAATAATAAAACATAATAAATTACTAATAATGATGACCTGAACTTGCTCCTATAAAATCGCTTATAAGCTAAAAAAGAAATAACTATTTGACTCAAAATTAAGAGTGTTAATGGTTTGGTTCGGCCGGTTATTTTATAAAATTTGTATCATATTAATTTTTCGGTTATTTTATTATGTATAACAAAAATTGACTTTTCGAAACCGTCACAATTATGTCGGTTTCTCTTCGATATCGGTATGGTTAATTTTCGGTAATTTTTTTAAATGTCATGTAAAAGTCACTAGTAGAAGTAGAATGCAATAACATACGTACTTATTTAGGACTTAGCAAAATTCTCTAAGCATTTTTTTATTGCTTAAAGGGTGATGAATTAAGAAAACACGAAAGATGACCAGCAACGTAAAAAAAACTAAGCAAAGACAAAGAAAATATAAATAACACGAGTGGAAAGATATTAACCAAGCCAGAACTCAAGAATAGAGTCTATAAAAGATTAAATATTAAAAAAGATAAATCTAAATAATACGCCAGGAAACATATTCAATACATTATAGTTTACTTCTCATAATCGCTAGAATACTTTGTGTCTTACTAGTGAATATGCTGGAAATAATTTAGTTCCAGTAGGAGTAGCATAATAGGTCTGGAAATTAGGATTTTGAGTTTAGTTACTTGTTGGCTTGTAACCGTTTTCATAATTTCAAGGCTCAAAGAAAAAAAATTAATTTTTTTGTTTGAATGTAGTATATAAATATACTTTTCATATGTAAATTTATTTGGTACGATTCGGTATTTTTTTGATTTATTTTCATAAAATAAAAAATATACCCTAGTTATCGGTACGATTATAGATTTATATAAAAACCTAAGATTTTATTAAAAGAAACTTAAAAATCGATTCGGATCGGTTTAAACGGTTTTTAAATACCCACACCCCTATTCAAAATAATCCTGTATAGAACTAATCTTTAATCAACGCAACCCCAACACGTGCTTCTCTGAGTTCACAGATAATCCAAATAAGAGCGGATCACCTTTTTACTCATTTGTTAATCTCTTCTTTAACTGTTAATTAAATGCAGTTATATTTTGTTTCTGAACTAAGGGATATTCCTGTTAAGAGATTGCTTGACAAATGCATGTGATGATATATTAAATTAAGGATAACTCATAAATATCATTTGCGTATAGCTCCTTTCAAACAAAAATAAAATAAAATTTAAATCACGTTGTTGGTTTGATCTCGTTCGATTTTCTATTTTATAACTGTTTTCTCCATTTAATGATGAACACATAAATGCAATCAATTTTCAATATATATGTATTTTTTTTTTTTAATTTCTGATAATATATATGGAGCTAAACATAACTAAATTTTATAGTAGTTGTTAAGACTTAAGAATATCTGAAAAGTTTGAGAAGATAACACAATTGGATAAAAGACTAATAATAGAAAATGATACGAAACTAAAATTTACAAAACTAATTGGATATATGTAGAAACCGCCAAAACTAAATGATCAAACTTGTTAAGCTATATGAAGTAATATTATTACAATATTAGTATATAATGTTAAACATTTTTTTAGAGAATTCCAGCATTGAAAAAAGTATAAATTAAGACAACAACAATAAATATTTAAACATAAGATTCAGTCAGGAGAATTAGTACTAGTAATTAAATAGCCAACTTAGGATGCACTGGAAACTGTGATTATTAAATCATTGCTTGTGATCATCATTTAAGATTTCTCAAATGGCATATCGGATGGATATCAAGTACGTATAAGATATGGATTTTGATTATTTAAGTTTATTTTAACCAAAATAACATTGACTATAGTAGAAAATGCAGGTCTACAAGCATTGAGGGAAAAATAATCAAACATGAGAAGCGAATTTACAAACACACCAAACTTGCGACCTTCTTTTTCGTAATCGGCGGTTTTGATACAGGTATTGAGGCACCGACTATTTTAATTTAATTTGCATAATACTTTCTCCGGTCCATAATAAGTGATTATTTTATTTTTTTTATCCATTTACTTAATCAAGAAGGAATTAATTTTATTTTTTCAAGATTTGCCCTTATTTACATATTCTAATGTGTCAAGGTAACAATTAATTAAGGTTAATTTAGTGAATACATCTTTTTTCTCTAAGAGTTCGTATTTTCTAAATGAATGTGCCAAAGATAAAATGATCACTTATCGTGGACCGGAGGAAATAATAAGGTTCATTAAAGGAAAAAAGCATTTTCTACCGGGAATTTTTATATATTTATGACTTAACTACTCGAGGCCTCTGATTAAATCCTATCCATTTCACCAGAATTAATTCTTGCAACCTATACTCACGGCTCTCTCCCTTCCTTCACCTTTCACAGCATTTATGGGCCTGACCACTTCAATATATCTTTTTGTTAAATGAAAAAGGAACTAATGTGATTAATTAATTCGTTGAGAAGCTCGAGAGAGGCCTATAATATGGCCCTTTCATGAAGCAAATAATTGCACTCAAAATTAAACACATTGATCTCTCCCTCTCTCACTGAAGTAGCATACTACTATCATGGCTCGTAATTATGCTTTCTGTTTCACTGTTGCCCTACTTATAACTTTAGGTAAAAGACCTTTAATTAATTTGTACCTCTCGCTTTCTTTCTCTCTATGTAGCATTTTCACATGTATAATCTTTTACATATTCAAGCATGGTACTGTATGTCTAGTTTATATGCATTTTTGGTTACGTTTAAGAATAACAATATACAACTATAGTATTGATTGTAACATTTGTCTTTTGTTATGAAATAACTACTATATATACAGTTTATTTGGCTCCAAAAGTAGTTGGTATGAGAGAGGTGGTGCATGATATAGGAGGACTGGAAAGGAAACTAGCAGCTCATCCCAGTGGAGTAACTTGCTTCAGAAAATGCAGCTCTGATCATGACTGCACTGATGGCTGGTTCTGTAGGCATTGTAGCTACGATGTTATTTTACACACCAACGCATGCGATACCTCCTAATTAAGGGATCAACTCGATCGATCGACCGACATGAATTCTGCTAGCTGCTTCTTGAAACGAAAATTAGACTAATACCCAGTGTAATCCCACATAGTGGAATTTAAGGAGGGTAATATTTATAAAAACCTTACTCCTATCTTGTAGAGATAGAAAGGTTATTTTCAATAGACGTTTGCCTTTGTTTGTCAAAAAGGAAAAAAAGTGACCTAAGTTCAACTTAAGATTAGGACAATGTGGCTGCGGCCGGATCTTACATCAACTGCTTCTGCAATTGTACTATTAATTTAAAATCTCTATCATTCTGCTTATCACAAACTGTGTTGCTTCTTTACTGTAGTTTCTGTCATATATACAAGCTCATGTAAGGTAATAATTCTGGCGACTGGGATGGATTTTTTTTTTCGTGGTGGGGTGAGGTGGGGTGGGGGAGCACCCATGAAGATTCGGGAAAGGGCCAGAACTGACCTGAAATATTAGTTCCAGGTAAAAATACCCTCCGTCCACCTATTGGACCATTGGTATCCCTAACGTTATTTTCCTGGCCCTTACATGCCACTCCAACTATCGGCTCATATTTAAAATTAAAAAAAAGGTTAATGACTAATTATGTGGCAATTTCTCATTGGCCTATTTTAAAACAAGAGAACCCTTTTACATAATCTATCAGGTGCACCGTACCCGACAAAAACCCCACCCGCTCCGACCCAAAAACAAAGCTGGAGAGAGGAACTAATGTGATTAATCTGTTAGTTTGTCTTTTATTTTTCTGTTTTTATATGTCGGATGGGTCTCTTTATCTTATTATTGTATAGCTTGTATATGACTTTTTTAGTAGAATGTTCAGAAGATAGACTTGGTCTTTAATTATGGGGGCAGTTGGGTCTTGAAGCCTCATGTGGTTTACATTAAAAATCTGAATCATGTGTTGTAAGGATATGATGTGGATATGCTGTCTTATATTGATACTTGTGCTGAATACACTGAAGTCCTTAGGTTAAGGAAGGTGAAAAAGATTTTAGTCACATGGTCTTCAGGTAGATATTATGTGGTTGAGGGTGAGGGCATTAGAAAATTAATATCTATACTATTTACCAAGTTCAATGTGGTTCAGTTATTTGCTGTACATGAAGATGAAAAACAAGTAATAGCTCCTAACATTATTCAGTATAATGAACAAAATATTGACACATTAGAGGTTGGTATTGATTGTGACTCCTCAGCTGAAGAGGGTGCTAGTGAAACTGATTCTAGTGATTATGATAGTGAGTAGTTGGAACTCTTCAGGAAGGAAATGAAAAACTGAAAAAATACAAATAACTAAAAAGGGTAATGAGTTTTAAAAGCTTGGCTGAAGCTAAAAGAGTTGTGGGATTTTATGCAGTAGCTACTAGCAAGGGCCTTAAAGTAAAGAAGAGTGACACTAGTAGGCTGAGTTATAAATGTGGCATAGGATGTCCTTTTATGTGCCATATATCCAAGGATCAAAAAGATCAGGGAATTAAAATCGAGACCTTAAACTTGGAACATAACTGTGACCCAGCTAATAAAAATAGAAGAACTACTGCCAACACTTTAGCACACTATTTCAAGAACAAGGTTCAAAATAATCCAAAGTACAAGGTGAAAGACATAAGAGTGCATCTGGAGGATCAATTCAAACTTAATGTTAGCTATTCGACAATTAAGAGGGTTAAAAGACTTGTGTTAGCGAAATTGGAGGGTAGCTACATTGATGATTACAACAGATTAGAGGCTTATACTCAAGAGTTGAGGGATAGCAATCATGGATCTGATGTGGTGATAAACATATCCAAAGATGCTTTGGAACAAGGAAAAAGAAAATTTCTCATAATGTACATTTGCTTCTATGCTTTGAAAAATAATTGGAAAGGAGGTTGAGGCCTTTAATAAGTCTGGATGTCACTTTTCTAAAAAGAAAGTATAAGGAAATGTTACTTATTGCTATGACACAAGATTCAGTGAAATACTTTTATCCCCTAGCTTGGACATTGGTAGATAAAGAAACTGATAGGACTTGGAAGTGGTTTCTAGGGTTGCTAAGAAGTTCCTTGGATTTGCAAGATGGTGAAGGAGTTACATTATATGTAAAAGGTAATATCTAACTATTTTTTATCCACATGTTTCTTTGTACTAGTTTGACTATATGGTTAACTGCTTGTTTTCATTTTTGTAGGGTCTGTTTGATGTTGTTTCTACTGTGCTTCCCAGTGCAAATCACAGATGGTGTGTTACGCACATAGAATCTAATTGGAGTAAGAAGTGGAGGGGGTTGGAGTTAAAGAAGTTGTTGTGGTGATGTGCTTGGAGCACATACGAAAAGGAATTTAAAGATCATTTGAAGTCCATGTGTGATGTGATTGAAGGACCTTAGTAGGATATCCACCCCAAAATTGGTGTAGAGCATACTTTGACACCATTTGCAAGAACAACATGGTGGACAATAACTTTACGGAATCTTTCAGCAAATAAATTTTAGAAGCAAGACAAAAACCTATAATCAAGATGCTGGAAGAGATTAGAGTTAAGGTAAAAATTTGATGGGTGATGTTCCTTTACTGTTTTTTCATGTACTTAACTATTTTTTTCATTTGTTTAACTGTTTCTTTCAGGTGTTAATTGTTTTTTTCAGTTGTTAACTATTTTTTCACTTCTTAACTATTTCTTTCATTTGCTTAACTGTTAACTGTTTTTTCATTTGTTAACTGCTTTTTCACTTCTTAACTGTTTTTTTCATTTGAACTTCTTAACTGGAAGGTGATGAAAAAGGATCGTGAAGAAGAGTGTAGAAACTGGAAAGGAGACATTAGCCTATACGCCATGGAACTATTAGTGATTATAGAGCTATTGCTACAGAATGTGAAGTTGACTTTAATGAAGACTTTGGATATGAAGTGATTGAAGGTCCAGACAAACATGTAGTGAACCTGGAATGTAAGAGATGTACATGCAGGGTATGGGACTTAACTGAAATACTATGCCCTCATGCCATCAAAGGTTTACTCCATAAAAAACTTGATCCTTTGAGTAAGGTGCATTGATCGTATTCCAAAGAAGTTTATATGATGGTGTATATGCATAAGATACAACCTGTTAGAGGTGATAAATTCTGAAAAGTTGAGCCAAAACATGCTATAGAGCTACCAGATGTGCATAAAATGGTTGGTAGACCGAAGATCAAGAGAGCAAGAGAAAAGGATGAGGCTAGGAAGAAAGAGGGGTTATGGTGTGCTTCAAGGAAAGGACTTCTTATTTCATATGGGTACTGTAGTGAACCTGGTCACAATATCAGAAATTGTCCATCGGTAATCTTTTATTCCTTACCGAAATTTTTTTGTAGTTCCATAATTTTAGTTCTATAGTAAACACATGTTTTAACTCTTGTAGTTCATGATAAGCACAAGCATTTCTTCCAAGAAGAATGTTCTCAAACAGTGGAAGATGTGCCCTTGACAACACCTCAAGACAGTCAAAATTCAGACTTCGCCTTCATTCCTACTCCTGGATATAATGTGTCTTCGAGTGAACCACTAGCTTGTGAACCACCAACATAGGCTGATCAACTCCCCAGTCAAACAACGAAAGCTACTCAACTGCCCAGTCAAGCAAAGAAATCTGCTCAACAGACCAGTCAAGAAAACAAAGTTGCTCAACACAAACCTGCTGCAACTAAGAAGACAAGTAAACAAGCTACTACACCTTTGAACATGCTAGTAGATGAGGATGATATTGACGATGTTACTAGAGATGGAGATGATGATGAAGATCCGGATTTGAGGCCGGTGGTAATATCTGAAGCTTGGACTATATTTCAACAAAGAAAGTTGCACCAAAAACCTACTTGTACTAGGAAGATTAGTTTCAAGGGAGATAGAACTGGTGTACATTTGCCTACTAATCTGCCATATTCACCAAAAAGGTGACTTGGAAAGGCAAATCGACTGTGACTTCTAACCAATTGATAGCCGAAAAGGAAGCAATAGTTGGCAAGCTAAAGGCGAAGAGGGCTAAAACTGCCTCTAAGTAGCAGCCACTTCATTTAGATCCTTGAATATTTTGTGATGACTAGTTCAAACTTCACCTTTTTTTGTTATTTTGTGATGAATCAATTATGAATGGTGCTGTGTTGATTCACCCCAAAATATTTTTTGATGGGCTTAATTTGTAGTATAACAACATTCTTAAGTCTTTATAGTTGTTACTTATCTATGATGAAAATCCTCTAATTATCTATCTTTGATGAATCTCTTATGTGGTTGTTGATAAATCATGTATGTTTCCAGTGTACTTCTTATATGCTTGCTGTGCACATAATGTTTCAAGTGCAATTCCAATGACCATATAATGTTTCCTAGCTATTCATATGTCTTAGTGTATCACAGACCAAAAACTGATGATCCAAAAAAAAATAAAATAAAGTGATTATAATGGACAATAGTCAAATTTGCTTGATTGAGCACCACAAGAATTACTACATAAACTGCATATTTGTTCATTGACAAATAAAAAACTAACTGAGTTGGGTACACAACAGTGCACCTGCAGATTTTCCTACTACATCCACAACAATAAAGTTGCTGAAATTGGATACCAACTAACATTTAATACCCACACAACTTCATTTGCCAATCCATTAACATAATACAACAAAAGAAAAATGCAACTTCAACTTCAACACATGGTCTTTCACGGCTACAAAACAAACAAAAAACACCCTTGACAATAACATAAATTTTTTCCATCGTTTCAAATTTGATTCCAAGTTTGACACTTTCTTCTCCAAGCGAGTCACTTTCTTCAAATCTGCAGCATTACTACCTAAGAATTCATCCAAGGTCTTCTTCAACTTGTTCCTTTCTTTACGAAGGGCATTCAATGAAATCTTTTGAGTGTAGATAAACATTGACACATGGGGCGGAAGTTCTTTATCGTGCCATTCCCAATAACGACAAGCAATGTCTTCAGGTCGAGGACATTTGACGAATGTACGACCACCACTAGTTGGCAGTCAATCTGCGAAAACATGTGCAGGATTGACCTGATTCATGAGAAGAAGTAGAAGATTCCGATATTATAGAGGACTCCGACCTGATTTTATTGAATTTGAGAATTCAATGAGGTGGGAGATGGGGAATTTGTTCGGAAAAGAGGAGAGAAGAACGATGGCTAACAAATAAGGTGTAATTCGTGTTTCATTTAGGTTATATATTTTTGGGTCGGAGCGGGTAGGTTTTTTGGGGCAGGTACAGTGCACCTGATCGAATATGTAAAAAGGTCTCTTGGTTCAAAATAGGCCAAAGAGAAATTATCACGCAATTAGTCATTAACTTTTTTTTTTTAATATGAGCTGTTAGGCGGAGTGACATGTAAGGGCCAGGAAAATAACGTTAGGGATACCAATGGCTCAATAGGTGGACAGAGGGTATTTTTAACCCTAAAACTATAGTTCAGGGTCAGTTCTGGCCCTTTCCCGCCTGAAGATATTAAGCACCCCTTTAGCTATAGATTTTGGGTATATTTTCCAAAAATAATTGAAAATACTGTTTGTTCATGGAACATGATTAGTTTTTGAAATTAATTTTTTTTCAAGTTCCCAAAAATTAGTTTAGGGAAATTTTTTCTTCCACTCACAAAACTTCAAATTTTTTTCAAATAATGTCCAACTTTCAAAAATTATTTTTTAATAATACTTCAAAAATTCTTTTTCAAGTTTCAACCAAATTTATGTCCAAATGCTAGTCAGGGGCGGCTCAAGAAAAGTTGTGACCTAAAGCCATACTTTATTAAGAAGCATTAATCTTCTAAGAAAAGTTCAAACATAATTTATTTAATCCTTCTTTTATAGTTGACAATATAATTAATTCATTTAATCTTTTTTCAGATAATTGTTTAATGAAATCTTATTTTAGATTGTACTAAAATTTCAATAATATTTTTTTTTTAAAGTTGAGTAACCTTATTGATGTTGACATATTTGAATTCTAATATATACTAGATAGTTATGCCCGTGCTATGCCCGAGCCCCAGCCCAACATAGTAAGGTTTGTAAAAATATTTACAGAAAATCATTAAGTCATTATAGGCAAAAATTGCGGAGAATATTCAACCCCAAGCATCATCAAATTAAATGTCGACTCAAATCATGAAAATAAAAAAGATACCGAATCTAGTATAAGCCAAACAATGTCCCAACAAAAAATTTGAAAGTTTGCTCAAAGAAGCTCCAAGGAATATTCAGTTTCTACAAACTGAGATCTCACTAATTCTTCTTGTTTTCCTAAGAGTTCCACATTAGTCTTTATAAGAAGGCTGATTTGTATAAAAAAAATAAAGTATTTGAATCTTCAAGGCATTCACCTGTAGTAAAGGAGGAGCAAAATCAGAGTGGGAAAAAGAGGGAATCATAAGTGTAATAAAGTAGCATTTAAAGTTTAAAAAAAAATAAAAGAACTTGAATCCTAAGTAGTAGTCTTACAAAGAAAGAATCCACCCTGCACAATATCCTTTCATAAGATGAATGAGTTCTACCATATATACTCATCAAGTACAAAGTGTAGTTTAAAGCAAAAACATGATAAACTACTTGAACATCAAAGAACATACAACCATAAAACTCCACATCGAAATATCTCTGATTGTTTTCATTCCAAAAAGCACATACACCAGGCCAAAAAATATTTTAAAGCTGTATTCAGTTCCTTTGCAAGCTCCCTAGCTGATATAATATTCCAAATCCAAAATGTACACAACAGACAAAATTATAAGACGTCTGATGTAAATCATCATAAGATGTTATATGGAAATCCTGGATCAATTTTCCTATCTTATAAAACACTACAAAAATTCAAATTTGAAAAAAGGGAGAAACTTATTTGGATTATCAGTGTTCTTCAGGATCTTCTGGCAGTATCAGCTTAACGTAGTATTTTCCTTGTTTCGACTGCAATTGTATTTATTACCACTCTGTTTAAGCTTCTTATATATTTGTAGAAAGGTACAGTTTAAACAAGTAATTGGAAGCGCATTGAAGTTGGAAAAAAAATGTGCGGTCATAGTTCATAAATGGGGATAATTTCTGATTCATTTTCTTACTGGAAACTGTTGCAGTAAATTAATTGAAAGAATATTATTTCTCAACAATGCCCTTATAGCTCCGAGTACTGTGCAACCTTTTGCACTTTTTATTTTCACCACCAAACATATGAAAAGAAGCAAACCAAGACAACTTCTTTCCATTTCAATCAAATAAAAAATTGTCCACATGAAATGATAACATTACATGTTTCTTCCTAAACAAATAAGAAGAATGAGAAATCCAAAGTGCAAAGTGGAAGCTTAGAAAGAGAGTAGTACGAACTTACGGGATAAATGTAAGAGTCTGTATAAAGCAGGTTACATATTTATTGTCCGACGCAAAACCAAATTATTTTTTTCAATCCTCTAGCCATACTGTAAAGCACCTCATATTGAAATAAAGCACACGTGCATAACCAAATTTGCCTTGACTAATTTTGGAGCATTCTTGAAATGTCAAGTCTTGAAATTTCGGCACATTTCTCCCACCTATTCACATGCACATTCTAGAAAAATACACAGTTAAAAAAAGCAATACTGCAGTAGATATATAAGCAAATTAAATGCATTTCAAACAAATCATTTATTAACAAATATAATGCATATTATAATATTCAGCAGTTTTGTTCAGTAGAAGTAATCTACCATTGGGGTTGCTGGATGATAGATCTTTACACCATAGAACACCTACGGAAAAGGAACAGAATTACTCAATACTATCGCGAACCATCTTTGCTGCATCAAAGTTCTTCCCTTTTTATTAAATATTATACTATTTTCTCTTCGTGATGGTGAATTCACTGTACTTCCATAGAAGAGTTGGAAGAACCAACCACATGCATGTACAAAATCCACTAAGAAAATGCGATAAGAGTAAAGACCATATATAAATCAAATAACAAAAACTATACACATTATATTAAAAATAAAAAATAAAGCAAAATGCAAGGAGAATTTCAGGCAGAATGAAGATTATAAATCTAATTCTTTTAAAAAAATAAAATCACATGTTTACATGTGCATCAAGAAATAACAAATAAACACTAAGCGAAATCGAAAATCTCCATGGAGCCAAAATGTACCAATATTGGAATGAATCCAGAATTCAAAGCCAAAAGTAGGAGCAATCAAACCAAATACATAAGATTTATAAGACAAAGAGAAAAGCAGTTCTCTTTCTCAACTTCTTGAGATGCATGTGCAGACGGTTCACAAAAGAACCAAAGCCACAAGAATTTCTATAAT
This sequence comes from Nicotiana obtusifolia, assembly GCA_002018475.1. Classification (NCBI taxonomy): domain Eukaryota; kingdom Viridiplantae; phylum Streptophyta; class Magnoliopsida; order Solanales; family Solanaceae; genus Nicotiana; species Nicotiana obtusifolia. The sequence goes on along the minus strand of MCJB01019700.1, from coordinate 107,607 downwards.
GCTTGCCAAATTTGTGGAAAATTGGAGAAAATCTAAGGCAGTAGAAATTTTAGACTGCACTGTAAGCTTCTCCGAGAGAGAAGCAGAAGAAATTGAAGAGCTAAGATACACACCAGAGGAAAAAGCCAATGATATTTGAGACCCACAAACAGAAAATTACAAAAATAATAGTGAGAAAGAGGAGAAAAGAGATAAGAATGACAGAGTGAGAAATAAGAATGAGAGAAACTGAAGAAAAGAAAATGGGTATCAGCGCAAGTTCCTTTAGTGTTCCAAGCCAGATGCCTCACACTTGTTAACAATTTAGGGTGCTTTTTGTAGAACTTTTTGAAGTTGTGTTCGTACACCATATTCAGTAGAAATACCATCTCTCTGATATTTGCTGATAGATATGATCATCAAGATCTAAACTTTTTTGTCTCTCTAAAAACTAAAGGTATTTCTGTACCATAAGTCTTGGATCCTCACCTTAGGCAGTTTCATTAAGTTATGAAAGAAGGGTTTTATCCCTAGCAGTAAAGTCTCTTTCTTGAAGATTACAATCTTTTCATAGATATTTACACAAATATAGTAAAAACATTCATGAATCTTGAATATCAAAGTTAAGCATGAAATTATGGAAACACATTTAACTACTGTTTACCCTCAAAATCGGATAAAATTAAATTTATACGCGGTTTTAAGGATACGTGATCTAACTTGATATAAAAATGAGAAATCAGATTAAATTGAAATTAATGATAAAAGATAAATGCAAACCCCACAAATTAAGCAGTTTTGGCCTTGAAGGTTGATCGTCCTCGGGCCAAAAAATATTGCAATCGATGCTGGAACAGAGTGATGAGATAATAATAATTAAAAAGAACAGTATATTGCTTTAGAATGCTAGTACCAATGTGTTTTTCAAATAATCAAACCCCCATTTATATAGTAGAGGAATCCTATTTTAGGCACAATTCTGTATAAGATAAAAACTCTCATGATTTGTTAATTAAGTTGTTCCATTAATACATGCCGAGATTCCCACCATGATGCGCGACCAGTTACGGATATTTTGGCCTTCCGTTATTTTGGTTCGATGATGTTCTCTCGAGCTTACTCGGGGTCAGGGTCGGTTCCCCGGTCATGGGCTCAATATTCTCGAGGACGGACATTCTGACCTTGTGTTCTGGTTTGATAAGACTCGGGGTCGATTTTCAACCCTTCGCGTTCCGAGCCCGATCTATCGTGCAATGGTCGAGCCCGATTTCGACCGTATATAGATAGTCCCCTCAATTTTCTGAGAGTAAGTGACGAGAAACGATATAAGCCTCAAATTCTCACTACACGAGCTTCCGATTCTCACTCTGATAAATGACGACAAATTCATGACGTAAGCGATAAGAATGGTAGAAACGTCCCGTCGATGCAATCTTGAGGGCATTAAATGCGTGTCAGTTAACAGTCTGCCGCTTCAGGATGCAAACCGCAGTTTTGAGGAAACTACAAATACCCTTTTCATTCATTCATTAGAACCTTTACATTCAAATATTTGCACTTGTGCTTTAAGAAAACTCCATCACTCGCATCTTCAAACCTCTTTTCCTCTGATTTTTCAAGACTATCTGCTAATTGCACCCCCTTCTTATCAACACCTTCTTTCCTCCTCTATTTAGAAGCAATGGCAAAGACTTCAAAATCCGTTCCTCAAAAGAAGCTCCCTATTCCTCGAAACCGACTGAGAATATTTTGCCTGTTGTTACCGAAGAACCGACATCGGAACCCCTTCTAAAGATGTTCGTCCCTATGGGGTGTCCAATCGGAGTCGATTTCAAGGTAGAGAAAACCTCCTCGGTACCGGGCCGGTGTGAACCGGTCTCGAGATACATATGTTCCATCACCGACAGTGTTCTCGATAAGATCAAGGAGGACTGCAACTAGGTCGGTAAGCACGTAGTGGCTCCTGCGCACGAGGAAGCAATCACCACCCACGTGGAGGACTCTTTTAAGTGTTTACACTTATCCCTTCACATCGGGCCCTTTGGATCCGGTCATCATCTCCTTTTGTAAAAGGTATGAGGTGACCCTAGGCCAAATTCATCCCTCTTTCTGGAGGATAGTCATCCTCCTCCGCTTTTTTATAAACAAGACCGAGGAGTACCCTTTCACCATCGATCACCTCATGGTAGGATGAGATAATAAAAATTAAAAAGAACAGTATATTACTTTAGAATGTAGGGAACAATGTGTTTTTCAAATAATCAAACCCCTTCTTATATAGTAGAGGAATCCTACCTTAGATACAAATTTGTATAAGGTAAAAAATCTCATGATTTGTTAACTAAGCGGTTCCATTGATACGTGCCAAAATTCCCGCCGTGATGCGCGACCGGTTACGGATATTTCGGCCTTTTGTTATTTTGGTTCGATGATGTTCTCTCGAGCTTATTTAGGGTCACGGTCGGTTCTAGGGTCATGGTTCAATGTTCTCGAGGACGGACATTCTGACCTCGTGTTCTGGTTCGATGAGACTCGAGGTTGATCTTCAACCCTTCGCGTTCCAAGCCCGATCTGTCGTGCAATAATCGAGCCCGATTTCAACCGCATACAACTACTTCCCAAACAATGAATATGCAACTGGTCAGCATATATTACCAAAGGATAAGCCGATTTCATAGTAATTCCTATTACATCTCTTAAATCTTTTCTTTCCTTAGTAGGACTACAATTAATTTGTATTTCGATACTATGGACAGATGTAAGGAACTCAAGAATTTAAGGAGGACAACACAAATTATAGCATAAATAACAACAATGATTTGCAGAAATAGAAACAAACAATAAAATAATATTACGTAGAAAGCAGGGGAAAAGAAAGCATGTGATGAAAACATTTTTTGTCAAAAAATAATATTAAAAAGGAAGCATAAAAAACTTCGTAAAATGAAACTCACCATACCTTTAAAGAACAGTTAACCTCGTGTAGGTAGTGCCAGAATTACTATGATATGCTGGCCTGAAAAGCAGTCTAGAAAATAATACATAGTTCTAATATCTTACCAATATTAATTAATTCACAAAATAAAACCATCCCGAACTCTAATAATGCACAACAACAACATACCTAGTATTATCCCACACCTTGGAGTCTGGGGAGGATAGTGGAGAGGATAGTGTGTACGCAAGCCTTACCCCTACCTTGTGAGGATAGAGAGGCATTTCCAATATACCCTCGGCTCAGGAAAGCATAAGCACCACATTAATGAAAATATAGACAAGAAAGGACAGTACCAAAAAGCCATATAAAAGTAGAATAAAAACAAAAAGGTAATAAGGTGATCAACAATGAAAGAAAATAATGGTTAGTCAGAAGAACCTACCACGAACAGAAAGCGAAACTGCGTGCCAATACTACTTTTATGAACACTCTAGACTGCCTACTCTACTACCCTAATCTTCGGCCTCCATACCTTCCTATCAAGGGTCATGTCCTCGGTCAACTGAAGCTACTCCATGTCTTGCCTAATCACCTCTCCCCACCTCTTCTTTGGCCTACCTCTACCTCTCTGTAGGGCCTCCAATGTCAACCTCTCACACCTCCTCACCGGGGCGTTTGTGCTCCTCCACTTCACATGATCAAACCACCTAAGCCGCGCTTCCCGCAATTTGTCCTCAATAGGGTCCACACCCACCTTGTCATAATAATTCACAAGTGGCAAAAATATCTCATTTGCATAAAGATTCAAATTCTCTAAATTCCAAATAACAGTGCCAGATGGTTTTAACAAATTTTGAAACTTAGTTGACATTAGACCGAGCGATTTTATTACGTTTCCAAATCAAAAATAGCTAACTCCTAAGACTGTCAAGAAAATAGTTTTCTAAAAATCAATATAAAAATTTTCAGAAGTATTTATTACTTTGAAAGCAACAAAATTAAAACGCATATGCCTTGAGCATAATGCAAGAGGAGATTAACCAGTTCCAAGTCGCCAGCCAAATTAGTTTAAATATGTTTGAAAATTATTGTATTAAAAAGAAGCCTGCGAATGAACGTCTATTTCCCGTTCAGTTTGAAAACTAAGGTAGCTTAATATCTTCTTGAAAACAACTCAAGAAATTAGGTACTGTCATTTCAAGATCTTTCTAATCCTCTCGAAGGAGATATCGAGCGCAATGCTCAAGAGTCTCAAAGGCTCATTGGCTTTATCCTGGCCATATAGAAAATGACATAATGTCACTAACTTACTAAGGGGTCGTTTGGTACGAACACAAGTAATGCAGGGATTAGTAATGCAGGGATTAGTAATGCATGGATTAGTAATGCAGGGATTGTAGTGCTGGGATTATTTTTTATCAAGTGTTTGGTTCATTGTATTAAAAATTAATTATGCAATGTATAAGTCTGGATTTAGTAATTTTAAGTCTTATCCATGTATAGCTAATCTAGGGATTAGTAATCCCTTCTTTTCCTTGATATTAGTTAATCCCTCATATGAGGTATAACTAATCCATGTATTAGGTAGGAGTAAATTGAATTGACCAACCAAACATGGAAATTGGACAGATTAAATTTTTATACGGGGATTATTTTACTTAATACGGCCTACCAAACGACCCCTAAGTTTCATAATAATCCCTACGAAAAAAAGACATTGAGAGTCGTAAACACAAGCAAATAAAAAGACTAATTTATAGCAGCCAACGACAACTCAATTCACAACTGAAAAGCACTTTCTGGATTGTTAGCTCAATTTACAGTAGAGAAACAGCCTTCAAATTGCTGAATGATATATGAGTTTTTAGTAGAACACCCGACAAAAGAGATAAGAAAAAAAAATTAAGTTATTTGAGGCATATTATCAAACACCTCGATGCATCAATGTATTAATTGGATAAACTTACTGGCATGCAAATAAAATATCCAACAAAATCTATAGATTCGAAGAAAATTTTGCGGAGATTACATAGAATCAAATTTTTTAAAATCGAGTGATTTTCTCAAATTCTTCTTTCAGATCTCAACAAACCAAAAGCACTTTTATATTTCTGTTTTCTGCGTCTTAGCAGTCAGGAATCCAAAAGGAACACAATTAAAAAGAAGAAATTACATAAACTAAAAGCAGAAAAAGCGTAAAGGTTAAAGACAAAGTGAGAAAAAATAACAGTTGAGAAAGGAACAATTAACTCACTAGAAGAAAGAAGCCGGGAGCGGAAGGAAGGATAGAGATAATAAGAAATGAACGACATCAAAGACCGGGAGTATACAATTATAAGGTATCTATTTTCATAGATGCATATGCAAATCAGATAGTATTACTGACATGCATGTTAAAGATCTAGCAAGAAATTATGCACGGAGCAGGAAAAGCAAAAATAGACAAACCTTCAAAGAGAATCCAGAAGCGATGGGCAAAAATCAGTGCAATAAAGGAAAGAGTAGGCGAAAACTTATCAGAACTAACAAATGAAACAGGGCTGGGCTAGAACTTTAGAAACCAAAAATGGAGAAATGTGGGGAATTGATTCAGAAGCGAATGACAAATGGAGTGGGAGAAAGAGAAAAATTTTCGAACTCGCTGAATATAGAAGAAGGAGAAGATGTTTGAGTCCTGTAGGGCTAACCTCAAGAACACGCGTCTTTACCAGAATGAATGCGCTTGAGTCACAAGGAAGTAACAATTACTGAAATGCCCTTCGTCGTACCCAAGACTTTCTCTTATTATTATATTATTATTATATAGTTCAAATGCGGAGAAAAAAGTACATCTATTAAGTGAAACAAACAAAAAATGCAAAGCAAAGTTTCAGTGCTTTAATTAGTTTTGATATGTGCGTGCTTGAAAACTTGAGAAATAGTAATGACAAGGAATGTACAGTTTAATATATTCAATGTCCTTGTTCTTGTCCTTGTTTTGAGAGAATAAGCTTTCTAGGAGAATAAAAAAAAAAGTACAAATTTTATTATGAAAAAAGGAGAAGAAGATATTAATGTCATGCGGTAAATTAGCCAATACTTATATATCAGTCCTTGAGTAAACAGTTATCCATTCATCTTCTATAAATATTTTATATTTTTTACCTTATATTATTCAATATTTTTGAAAGAAAATTAATCATAAAAAATATAATTAAAAAAAGGGGCCCCCACGAATTGGGAGGCCTAAAGCCATGGCCTTAGCTGCTTGGCCCTTCAGCCGGCCTTGACGCTAGCAAAGAAAAAGTGTGAGTGTGACTAAATACACTCGCTTCTTGTATGTCAAATAAAATGGTGAAAATTGCATGGTCTAGTCAGTTTTCGGATTGATAATTGAAAAATAACTAACGTTTACAAAATCTTGAAAATAGCCACTATTTTGTTGCAACACGGAAAGTTCCAACATAATATACTGAAGGTTGATGCACCTGTGTATGAACTTCCAGCATATTATGCTAGAACTCCAACACACGAAAAGTTCCAGCATAATATATTGAAGATTGGAGCATTTGTATATGAACTTCTAGCATATTATACTGGACCAATATATTATGCCGGAACTCCAGTATATTATTGCCAGATTCTGAACAGTGTTTTCTTTCAGAGATATCTTTACATGAGAAGTAGCTAAATTTTAATTACTTTTGAAACTGTGGCTAGTTTTCAATTACCACATGTAAATCTGAATTTCACCCAATAAAATATTCAAATAAAGATTAAATTTACATGCTATATATGTCAGAAAATAATCAAATGAGTTTTAGTTTGTTATTAACAAGCTTAATAAATTAAAAACAGGGGAACTGGAGATCTAAGATTACATTTTCTCTGACTACATATTTACATGCATGCAAATTTATGGGTACCGGGTACGTATATTGTGGAGGTAAAAATTCCCATAGAGAAGAGAACATAAGTAAGGAGTTGAACTGAGGTGGCATAAAAAAAAAAAAGGAAAAAAAAAAAGCCATTGGGACTGTCATTAAACAAATAACTGAACAGAAATGGCGCTCCTAATTAAGCAAGCAAATTCAGAACTAGAATTTCTGACAAAAGTGAAAAGGAATAAGAATAAGCAAATGGTCTAAGACATGAAAAAACGTATAGTCTCTTCGAAAACTCAGTTCTCTTGAGTCTCTGAAAATAGTGTTTGTAACTTGAGCTATTTTCACAACAGTAAAAAATAAAAATAAAAAGGACATCTTAGATGGAAAAAATTTACTCGCACTAGGTGTTTACACTAAACTAATGCATAATATTGTATATTTGAACATACACTACTATTAGCTAACCATGGTTAAGTATTATTTTTACTCTGTTAAATCACTTAACTATGATTAATTGAATTGATCCGGTGTGGGCAGAATAAGTTTTTTGAGGGCGATCACAGAAATTGAAATGCTTCGGGGTTAATAACGCAAATATAGACAAATTTCAAGGATGTAGTTGTAAATATACATTCCCCAAATTCTAACCCCTCCCAGGCTCCCCTAACCCGATTTTGGTTCGCTGACGATAGCCGCTCGCCGTCATACGAATCAACCTTCTCCACCTCCGTCGCCCAACATTCTCCGCCACCAGCCTCTCCGCGCGTTTTCCGGCGCCTACTACTAGCCTGATTAGGAAATTGATAAGTTTCTTGTCAACAGCTGAGCTATAAAAATATCCACTTGAAGATGAATTCTTGATGATTAGAAAAATTGAATTTTTGTCCAGTTTGCTACTAAAGGTACAATCTTTTTAATTAATTTTATTTTTCCTGCTGATCGTATTCTTATTTTGTGGGTAGTACTTTATTTCCTAGAAATTTTAAGTTTGATATGGTTACCTGAATTTTATTTTTTAGAAGCATTTTATAACTCTACATTGTTGAAATTTCTGAGAATTAGGATCAGTTAATAAAAATGGGCCTTGTTTGAAGTTAAGTGATCTTTAGCTTTTCTGTTATTAGTGTAATTATCCTTGAATTGTTTTATTGTTTATGTTGTGACCAATATGACTGACATGAATGACACGTGACAAGCCAACGTGGACACGGTGACTCAGCAGGAGGTTGAAGGCGTGAGAAGGAGTCAGCGCGTGAAGATTCTGTCTAAAAGGCTAACTGATTTCGTTGTGGGAGTTGCGGGAAAATAGCGTGGTGCAGAGCATGAGGGCTGGGGGGCATATGTGGATGCATGATAATGTAAGTAGCTAATAACAGACTAATAGAGGAGGCTATTTTTGTTGCATAAGTTCTGGTTTCCTCATCTATCAATTCTCTGTATTCTCTCCTCACCTCTTCTCTGCTTTCCTTATTTACAGCTTACTATTCCATTGCTACAGTTGTAATCCGTTTGGTTGAGCTAAATACAATCAGTTGTTTGGGTTTGTTAATTGATTGCTTCATTGGTGCTTTCATTCAGAGGTCTTTAATGGAAGACCAAAAAGTACTCAAGGCCTTTATCGACGAGTCGATTCGTACCACAATTCAGGAAGTGAAGGATTCGTTTGCCAAGGATCTCACAGAGATGTGAGATATTCTCATGGAAGTGGTCGCAAACACAACTCCGACGAGAAATAACCGGTGTGGAGCAACAATGGAACTCGCATGGCAGGAGCAAACTTATAGTCGGAAGGTGGAGTTTGGTCAATTTCGTGGTGAAAACCCAGAAGCTTGGATATTCCAAGCGGAACGTTACTTCAATTTTATCAGCAACTTACAGTGGCGTCGTTCTATCTCGATAGCGAGACTCTAGAGTGGTATCGATGGCTCCTTAGGAACAAACAATTAGTTGACTGGCCTCATTTCGCAGATAAAGTGCGAATTTGCTTTAAGCAGAAGGGGCTGGAGTCGCCAGAAGGTAGGTTAGCGAAACTCTGGCAGGTTACCACCGTGACGGAACTGCAGGGGAGGTTTGAAGCCATAGCTAATAAGACAGATGATATTGCCGATTAGTTGATGCTGAAACTTTTCATCTCTGGGCTTAGGGACGACATCAAAAATTCAGTCCTAAGTCATGGGCCCAAAACATTTGACGAAGCCTTAACCCAAACCCACATATACAAACGGAGGATCCAGGCGTAAAAGGGGCCAATACGACCCGCATTCACTAACAAAGGTACCCCCTTTCTCCCTAATCCCAGCCACACAACTTCATAAGAAAATACCTCTGCGGCCCTTGTTCCTTTTAGATTTTCTATTTCCACAGTAAACCGACTTCCTTTGAAACGACTCACACACACTGAAATTCAGAGTCGATGTGAACGTGGGTTATGTTATTATTGTGAGGAGAAGTACACACCTGGACACAAATGTAAATCCCCACCCCAATTATTACTTCTCACAGATGGGTCCGACATTGAACCAGTTGAACCGACTTTACCAGAGTCTTTCATCTCTGATGGCATACTGGCCGAAGAACTATAATTTTTGGAGGTGCAGGAATATTTAGTTCTATCCTATCACGCCTTGGCTAGGGGTAATTCATCCTCTACACTCCGATTTTTAGGTCACGTGAACGGATCTCCGGTTCGAGTCCTAGTGGATGGGGGTAGTGACCATAACTTCGTCCAAACTCGAGTGGCAACCTTCCTTCAGATGTCAATAGAGGTCATTTGAGTTTTGCAGTAATGGTGGGTACTGGTCAAACGACTAAAGTATGACGAGTGGTTCGGCAAGTTCCACTCACTATTCAAGGATATAACCTCGTCCTCGACCTATACCATATTGGGTCGAGGGGTCACTGACTATGTTGAGTGTGTCTTCGAATTTGTTCTTGAGGGAAACACTATTAGCTGGAAGGGATTGATACCCTCTTGTGCTCATCCGGTACAGCTACATAGTCTACGACGATATACTACTACAGACGCCGTCTCTTCCTATTACTGCCTTCAGATAGTGCCTGCCACAGATAACATAGAGGAGCAGCTTCATTCGGCATTAATATATCTGCTAGAATCGTTCGCGGATGTATTTCAAAAGCTACAAGGTCTACCTCCCTCTCGACCACAGGACCACGCCATTCACTTGGCTGCAAGTGCAGAACCTGTCAACGTTAAACCTTATCGGTATTCATATTTCCAGAAGCAAGTCATGGAACAGACGATCACCGAAATGTTAAAGGAGGGGGTTATCCGAGCCAGCACTAGTCCATTCTCTTTACCGGTGTTATTAGTCCATAAAAATGACGGAACATGGCGATTTTGTGTGGACTATAGGGCCCTCAATGTAGTGACCATACGGGACAGGTTCCCCATTCCAACAGTTAATGAACTCTTTGAAGGGCTTCATGGTGCGAAATATTTTTCCAAGCTTGATTTATTGTCGGGCTATCATCAGATTCTGGTTAGACCAGAGGATGTAGCAAAAACTGCCTTTCGCACGCACGAAGGACACTACGAGTTCCTTGTCATGCCGTTTGGGCTGTCTAACGCACCATCTACGTTCCAAGCCACCATGAATGATGTCTTCAAACCATATCTGCGTCGATTTGTTCTTGTTTTCTTCGACGATATATTGGTGATAGCTCCACTTGGGAAGAACATTTGAAGCATTTACGGTTGGTGCTTAATTCGCTACGACTACACAAGCTCGTGGCAAAGAGGAGCAAGTGTCGATTTGGCCAGATGTCAGTCAATTGTTTGGGGCATGTGATATCTAAACAAGAATTGAGCGAGGATTCAGCAAAAATTTCAGCGATTCAACAATGGCCCGAGCCTAAGAATATGAAGGAAGTTCGTAGTTTCCTCGGCCTAGCCGGGTACAATAGACATTTCATCCACCATTATGCTGCAATTGCTGGACCTCTTACTTATCTCCTATGCAAAGATTCTTTTCACTGGTCACCTACGGCTCAAGTAGCGTTTGAGACTCTTAAAAGTAAGCTTGGTTCTACACCGGTGTTGGCATTACCAGACTTTACTCAAGAGTTTCAACTTGAGACTGATGCTTCCGGCTTCTGGATTGGGGCTGTACTTTCACAAAAGGGACATCTAGTAGCATATTTCAGCCAAAAGTTAAGTAATGGATGCAGGGTACATCCACCTACCACCTGGAAATGTTCGCCATCACTCAGGCAGTTAGCAAATGGCGTCAATACTTGCTTGGACGAAGATTCACAATTTATACTGACCAGCAGTCCCTCCGAAGTTTGACAAACTAGACTATTCAGACCCCGGAACAGCAAAAGTGGCTCAGTAAGTTAGTTGGATTTGATTTCCAAATTATTTATAGAACGGGAAAATTGAACCAAGCTGCTGACGCCCTCTCCCGCACTTTTGACGCTATTTTCCTCACCATCACAGTCAAAGGTTATGATTTAGAGTGTGAACTCATGGACTTGAATCAAACTCACCCCGAGTTATTAGCTCTACAACAGTCCTTACAAGACCCAAATTCTTCTGACTCGGGATTCCAATTCCGGAATGGCCTTCTATCCTTTCGTGGACGATTAGTTATTCCTGCTGACTCCCCACTACGCCACAAGTTACTCCACGAGTTTCATGATACCTCAATTGGTGGTCATGCGGGTGTTGCTCGTACTTACCACCGGATGGCCTCCAATTTCTATTGGAAAGGAATGAAGAAAGATGTGCACAATTTTGTGTCCGCTTGTCAGATATGCCAACAAATGAAGGATTCTAATCATCTTCCATCAGGGTTACTCCAACCTCTGCCCATTCCCTCACTGGTGCTCGAGGATATCACGATGGATTTCATCACTTGTTTGCCTAGCTCGAAGGGAAAGTCTAACAATCATGACGGGGGTGGATAGGCTTTCCAAGTATGGGGACTTATTGCCCTTCCTTCTACGTTCTTTGCTCAATCGGTTGCTGAAGCATTTGTGGTGGGCATCATTCGTCTTCATGGGCCACCGAGGTCTATTGTGTCTGACCGGGACCCTCGCTTCTTGCACATCTTTTGGCGAGAGTTAAATAGGCTACAAGGCACTACTCTGACCATGAGCACAGCATATCATCCTCAGACGGATGGCCAATCCAAAGCGTTAATAAATGTGTGGAACGGTACCTCCGGTGCTTTGTGGCTGATACACCCACTAAATGGGTGGCAATGTTACCATGGGCTGAATCCTGGTACAATACCTCCTACCAGTCCTCTGCTGGCATGACGCCCTTTAAGGCATTGTATGGAAGAGATCCTCCTACTGTTCCGCGCTATGTTCTGGGCAGCAGTCCGAGTGACTTAATTGAAGCATATATGGTAGATAGAGATGAAATTCTTGCTCTCCTCAAAGGTAATCTGAACCGTGCTCAGGATCGTACGAAGAAGGTTGCTGATAAGCGACGACGAGAGGTGATTTTTCAGGTGGGTGAGTGGGTATTCGTGAAGCTTAAACTGTATCGACAACACACTGTCCGCCTTCAACAGCACCCAAAGCTTGGTAGGCGATACTTTGGGCCCTTCAAAATTCTGAAACGTGTTGGGGAGGTTGCCTACAAATTAGAACTACCTGATGATGCACGCATTCATCCAGTGTTCCATGTCTCACTTCTCAAGTGCTGTGTTGGTGAGCCAAATCAGCAGATCAATCCGGAGCAGTTCACGAACTGTCTGATCCTGTTCTGGAGCAATCTCTGAACCATGAGGACATGGTTCTTTCTGAGGGGAAAGGTATTGTTGTGACCAATATGACTGACATGGATGACACGTGACAGGCAAACGTGGACACGGTGACTCAGCAGGAGGTTGAAAGCGTGAGAAGGAGTCAGCGCGTGAAGATTCTGTCTAAAAGGCTTTTCTCATGATTTTGTTGTGGGAGTTGCGGGAAAATAGCGTGGTGCAGAGCATGAGAGCTGGGGGGCATACGTGGATACATGATAGTATAAGTAGCTAATAACAGACTGGTAGAGGAGGCTATTTTTGTTGCATAAGTTCTGGTTTCCTCATCTATCAATTCTCTGTATTCTCTCCTCACCTCTCTCTGCTTTTCCTTATTTACAGCTTACTATTCCATTGCTACAGTTGTAATCCGTTTGGTTGAGGTAAATACAATCAGTTGTTTGGGTTTGTTGATTGATTGCTTCAGTTTATGTTGGATTAACTTAGTAAGCTTATGTTTGGTTATCGTTCAATTCAGATTTTTGATTTTATTAAATAAAGCTGTCTAGAATATTTGATCTCATGGTAAGTTTTCTCAGAAACACAGCGCAGAGTTCTATGAGTTTAAGAACTTCTTCAGCCAACCCGATTCGGTAATTGTTGAGCTATGGAAACCTAACTTGGGTTATGTCTCGTTATGTGCTTTACCATTTTTCTGCTAAAGTATGATTTTCACGAGAACTGGTGCTTTTAATTGGACCATCTTTGAGCATATTTTTAACTTTGGAGGGTCGAAGCAGGAGCAGCTTGGGGTTGAGGCATAGAGATTGATTGCGGAAGGGGGAAAGTGGGCTATGTTGACTATCTTTCTGACCGGCAAAACCGACAGATCAGCCATTAAATTAGATGAAATTGTACGAAGTAGACAGTCTTTTTTTGTAAAAAAAGAAAAAGAAAAAGGGAGATAGAAAGAAAAAGATAGGATATTGAGTGATCATGCTGAGGCAAGATTCTTCCCAAGAAAGCAGAGTAGTTTCATTGGAATGAAAGACTTTCAGGCTTCTACTGTGAAAGCTGCAATATCATGTTTGTTTGGTGTTACTGCTGCTATTGTGGTGTGCTTTTTGAAAGATCAAAAGGAATGAGATTGGCTCGTGTACCTCAAAGATCATTTTCTTTAGCGCCAAAAGCACCTTTGGCTCTCTTCTTCATGCTACTCTGACTCTTTTAGACCATTCTTGTCTCCCAATTACATGTTTTATTTTCGCTGCTACTTTTATGAGTCTAGCAGATTATTCATGCTTATTTTCTGCGCCCTGTATCCGTGCATGTGCCAAACTAGTCAAATCAGAAGATTTTATAGTGTGTGCTTCTGTGTTTTATCTGCTGCCTCAGGATGACATGGAGATCTGTTTTCTCTAGGTAAGATGGTAGCCACTCTCTTCTGAGAATTCCAAAATGACAAATCAAATAGTAAAATCAATGAGAATTTCGTTGCTTTTCTATCTTGCACTCCATCATAGTGGATGATGAAGAATCTGAAACAGGTATGTTTAATATTAAGACGACTGTGTTTGTGGATCGTTAGAATTTTCTTGGGCTCTCAATATCTCTCTTTGGACCTGTTTTATTTTTATTTAAATTCTAGCTTATGCTGGCAGGATGAGTGGATTCTTTACGAAATAAAATGCACCTACTGACTATGCATTTGGTTCAAGTAATAAGATCAAAGCCTGGAGGAAAAATTGAGAAATATGTTTGATTATATTGTATCTCGAATGAGAAAGAATATAAAGACGTGTTTGCACTTATCTATACATTTTTCGAGAGTCTCCTTTGGAGATGTGGAAAGAGTGGTTTCTTTTGCATTTTCTTTTCCTAGTGCATATGCATGTCCATTGGGACATGTTGTCGGTGGTCACATGCTCGGATAAGTTGAAGCAAGTTTGCTAAAGAGGATGCCTCTTCTCAAGAAATTCTGGCTCCTGCATTTCGTATCCAAAAGAATTTCTTGTTATAAAGGAAAATCCTCTTTTCCATGTAGCTTTTGCCTGCTGTCATTTTCTCTTGCATTTTTACCCGTCTTCATACGCTTCAGTTTTACTACTTGCCACGTTTATCTTGATTTTAAGTAAACCTGTCTAACTTTGATCTCCTTTCAAATCCCATATACCACGTAATTTGGAACTCAGTCTATTGAGTTTTTCAAACGTGGTGACATTTTTACTACATTTGAAATTTCCCCTCCCAAATTGGATACTTTAAAAGAAGGCTGCAACTGATTCAGAAAGAAACCATTTTCTTTATTTACTTCTTGTCAGCATCATCGCCATGCTGGTTTCAATTCCATGTTTCAGATGGAGGCAGTTTGTCTTAACAGTGACCCAGTGTTTGATGACTGTGAAGAATATGAGGACGAAGAAGACTGCTCTGTGGAGGAACATGATGATGGAGTTCATGAAAAAGATTCCAAAAAGGAGTCCCCACAACCAACTATCGGTCTGGAATTTGGGTCTTTTGATGAAGCATATGACTTTTATAACATGTATGGCAAGGAACAAGGATTTGGTATTAGAGTGAGCAACTCTTGGTTTAGATCAAAAAGGAAAGAAAGATATAGAGCGAAACTCAGCTGCAGTAGTGCAGGTTTCAAGAAGAAAAGTGGAGCAAATCATCCTAGGCCAGAAACAAGAACTGGTTGTCGTGCAATGCTAGTTATTAAGCTTGTGGACTCAAAAAGATGGAGAATTGTTGAAGTTGAGCTTCAGCACAATCATCCAGTAAGCCCGGAGGTCAGGCGGTTCTATAAGTCACATAAGAAAATGATTCTCACTGACAAAAAGCAGCAGGAATCCATACCTATTACAGAAATACATACCATTAAGTTATACCGCACATCTATTGATGCTGCATGTAATGGATTGCAAAAAATCAAGGAAAAGGATAGTAGGTTTCCTGTTGATACCTCAAAGCATTTGGAGCTTAAAGAGGGGGATGCCAATGCACTGTATAATTATTTTTGTCGAATGAAGTTGACAAATCCAAACTTCTTTTATCTACTGGATCTTGATGATCAAGGATGCCTGAGAAATGTGTTCTGGGCTGATGCGAGGTCTAGGGCTGCTTTTAATTATTTCTCAGATGCAATTGCAATTGATACAACAAGCTTGAGGAACAAATATGAACTTCCTCTTATTTCTTTCGTTGGAGTAAACAACCACGGACAACCTGTTTTGCTGGGATGTGGCTTTCTTGGACATGAGTCAGTAGAGCACTTTATTTGGATGTTCAAATCATGGCATACATGTATGCTAGGAAGACATCCACAAGTTATTGTAACTGATCAGTCAAAACCATTGCAAATTGCAGTTTCTAAGGTTTTCCCTCAAGCTCGTCATAGTTATTGTTTACCATATATCATGCAGCGTGTTCCAGAGAAGTTGGGAGGATTGGACGGATATGAGTCTATCAAGATGCAACTGTATAAAGCAGTTTATATTTCCTTGAAGATCACTGAGTTTGAAAGTTCGTGGGGTCAGATGATAAGTCAGCATGGACTCGAGGACAATAAATGGCTTCAATCATTGTACGAAGATCGTGAAAAATGGGTACCAGTCTACTTAAAAGATATTTCCTTCATGGGAATCATGCCAAAAAAAGAAAACCAGAGCTTGAATCCATACTTTGATGGTTTTGTACATAAACACACTTCATTCAAAGAATTTGTTGATAAGTATGATTTAGCCTTGCAAAGGAAGCACATGAAAGAAGCAATGGCAGATATGGAGTCGAGAAGTTCAAGCTTTGAGTTGAAAACAAAGTGCAATTTTGAGGTGCAGCTCTCAAAGATATTCACAAAGGAAATATTCAAGAAGTTCCAAGCAGAAGTTGAAGGAATGTACTCTTGTTTCGATACAAGGCAAGTGAACATTAATGGGCCAATAATGACATTTGTTTTGAAAGAAAGAGTAGAATCTGAGGGAAATGAGAAGGAGGTCAGGCAGTTTGAGGTTCTTTATGAGACAACACAAGCGGAAATACGGTGTATTTGCAGTTTGTTTAATTTCAAAGGTTATTTATGCAGGCATGCATTGAATGTACTGAATTATAATGGTGTGGAAGAAATTCCATCACAGTACATCCTACCGCGTTGGGATAAAGATTACAAACGTAAGTTTCCAGTAGATTCTGGCCTTTGTCATATTGATGTGAATAATCCTGTGGAATTGTATAATATTCTACATAAACATGTCATGCAAGTTGTTGAAGAAGGAGCGCAATCCGAAGAACACTACAAGGCTGTACTCCGAGAATTAGAAGCTCTGTTGAACAGGTTTTCCCTTGAAGACAACAATTTGGTTTCACTGTAATATTTGACAAAGAACATCCAATGCAGAATTATAGTGCATCAGTGTACATAATATACATCACATGTCCTAATGAGCTGTGCCCCTTTATACATACTCAAGAATAGAATTGAGGTAGTCTTTGCACATTAGATGGGTAGAGTCTGTGCACGATATTTTGTGTATTTCCTCAGTAAACAAAGATGAATGAAATGCAGATCATTGGGACTCTTAAGTCAAAAGATTTGTTTAGGATCAAGGTTGAAGGTAAAAGATAACATGCATTCTCGCATCGTCCAACTTTTACCACTTACAAATGAAATGCTACTAGAAAATTGTTGTTTATGTATTCAAATGGAGTATACATCTTGGAAGTGGGAAAATCAGAAACGAGATTCCTTATCATAGATACAAGACTTCTCATAAATGAAAAACAAAAAAGTTTTAGTGTTTGGTTGAAAAGCAGTATTCGCAAAATGTTGAAATTACTTCTCCTAAACAAGTTCTGAATTTTTTGAAACAAATACGACCTCAACCTTCCTTGGCCTCATATAAGAATACATATAGGTATAAAGCAAGCAACATAACATATATCACCAGGGATTGCATATTAAAGATTATCAAGATGTATTTCAACACAGATATCAAGCCAAGACTCAATCATGTAGAGTATTATTTGACCCCCTTCATTTTCTTTACAGGAGCCAAGATGATAAATTCACTATACATTCTCAAACCAAGAGTTTTAGCTTTGCTTATAAGCTTAAGAACTTCAAGCGGTTAACATATATATGGCTACATCTCAAGCATGAGATCCATGCCAAAATAGGCATATAAGCTTTTACCTCCAGATGAATTAAGATTAAAGATTTGCACATAAGTGGACGATGGTTCCAGGGACAAAACAGTTGATGTAATGCTGATCGAGTAATCTTTACTTCAAACAAGTCGGAAGTGTAAGCCCATGACAAACGAAAGCCAAAATAACATAAACTATCACGAGGAGGAGGAATACCAGCGCCACCCTGGAAAAAATCAAACATCACAACTACGCACAGTGAACAAAATTAAACAATAAAACAAACTAAAGAATAACATGAGGCTGGCGAGTCCTTAAATCTAATTGAGCTAATAAAAACCATCAAGAACAAAGTACAAATATATTGAGAGAATGAGTATAGTATAGACCTATGAAATCTTCTATATACATAGGGTTCCATTGTTAGAATTGCTTCATACTGATCAATCATTCAACATCTATCATCCTCACAGTCTAGGACTCACATCTTAAAAAGAATGAAAAAGATATAAGATCTGGGTTCATTCACGTCTTAAAGATTGTTTCGCTAGATTGATCCTGGAAGATGCGCTATATCAGTTTTATAAACCATTTTAGGTAAAATACAGCATAACAAATAGAGCACAACAGTTTCCCTGATGCCATAACAACTATAAGAGATATTCACATGTAACAACCTAACTGTTTGAATCAGAGATTAAATCCTACCAACAGAAGATATCTAATTATTATGAATCTATCCAACTCTTGAAAGAACACCACTCCCAAAATTAAAGAGCTAAGACAAAACAAAAAAGAGCTTTCGTCCAAGTAAGGGAAGCAACATACGTGAGTTTGACATTTCTCCACCATACAGTGCTTCTGAAACGGCGTGCCTGCTTTCTGAAGCGGAATGTGTTCCCTTGCATATTAGCTGTTTTATCAACCAGCAACTCCAAACGATCACCTCTATCTAGAACTTTATCAATATTCTCAATCATGACATTGCGCACCTGTTACATGGCACATACATCTTCAGACTTCTTGGTTAATGCCAAAATATAATGGGTGGTAACTTTATCCGAAAAACATAATGGCTGGTAAATATGATTGGCTGAAAGTTTCCAGTTTGTAAAAGCAGACAAGTGAAATTGTAAATACTGCTTTAATCACCGCAAATAGTCAATACATTAAGAACTTCATTAAAGGAATGCATAAGGACTATTGAAGATATCAAAGGAAACATGTTGCCGTATCGATGAGGTAATTATGGCAATATTCAGTCGTGACATTCAGTGGCAGGCAATCACATCGAAAGGTGCATGCCTCTTAGATTGAGAAATGTGGATTCTTGCATGAGCCATCATCTAGCACATAAGCTTCCTAAACAACATTGAGAACTGACCTGACTCATTTCACCTTTTAGCCTGTTTATTCTGTCGGCATTTGGATCACTAGAGAAATGGTCCATTTGCTGACTAAGGACCCTTGAAAATTCATCATTCATGCCATAAGCTTGTGCAGAGAGAACTGCTCGCCCATAGGTCCTCACAAATCTTTGGTGAATTTCTTCAAGAAATGCAAAAGGAATTCTCCCTGCAAAGGAGTTTATTATCCACAATATATGGCAGTTTTCAAGGCAACGGATGAATAATGTAAAATGAAATTTTGTGGTGTTAATATAAGAGCTCGGAGATTAAAACTTCGATTTAGGCGCCTATTCCTCATTGGTGGGGCATAATAGCTCGAAGTCAGCATCAGGAAAGAACTTAAGCCAGAAGCCGTAAAAAGACATAAACTTCTTCAAAGAAGGTTGTGCATCTTTTTTTTTCTCCCATGCTTTCCATTGGTCAACAACCAACTAACCCATTTTTTACGACAAGTCTTTCTGTATTGGAAGAGCAGGAAGAGGAACTAAAAGAAAACTTTCTTTCCATTCTTTGGTGGAATATGGTATACTTAATAGCAATTCTAAAATGTTCGAACTAAATATAGGAGAAATCAACATACAACTATCTATAAATCTTGTTCTTTTTTCAAAAGAATAAATTAAAAAGAGAAAGTTAGGGCGTACTTGGTTCAAAACCAAGGAAGAAATATCAAAGTAAAAGATATTGGAGGAGGAGACAGAATAAATGTCCACAAAAACAGAAAAAAACTACAAGTACATTATAAGAAAAGCAAAATATGCTGCAGGACATTATTCAGAGATTCTTGTAACTAAAAACCACAAGGCTGCGAAGACAACACTCACTTGGAAATTTTATTTTTTATGATTAATAAAATGGACTTAAATCTACAGAATGAGTCCCAGTGAGAGAAGTCCTTTTTCCAATATAACCTTTCACCCACTCACTGAAGTATAGTTATCTTAAGATAAATGTATGAATTCTTTGCTAACAACATGTGAGCGAGGCACATCCTCGTACAGAAGTACAGTAGAATACGGTACCAAAATGCTCTAACTTAGCCCGACTTGCTGCTGGTGACGGTATTGCACATCAACAAAATCACTCCAATCTTTTTATGTTTCAAATTTAAAATGACATTTGGACAGATTAGATGCATAGACAATGAAGCACCAATGGGTATAACATGATCTTTGGAGCCCCACTTTTCTCCAAATAGTATAGGTAGCAGATTCTAGTAAGCATGGAATCTTGTTAAGGTAATTTTGCATATACAACTGAAATCAGGAAAAGGTACAAGTTAGGCTAGAAGTAACTCATTTCCTTCTCCTACTCATTAAGGAAAAGTTTACCGGCTACAACTGCACCGGGGACAAAAACTGTCTATCCCCATTCCCTGTTTCTGTTCGTAGAGACATGTTGCCCCTAATCTAATGTCTAAAGGTATGCCGCATTATGTCAGAAACTATGAACTGGGTCCCAATTTTTAAATATGAAATTTGCAAGGATAACAAACACAACTTATCCACTGGTAACTAGAAGCGGAACCACTAAGTAAGATATTTCTTCTAAACAATATTTTCTGACACTATGCAACAATATCAAGCAATCAACTATATTTGAGGGTTCTTTTAAATGAGTTATATGTCCACTCCACTCAATTCAGGCCCAGTTCATTTTAGTACTAGCACAAAATTCCGTATTTCTAACACTATACATTCAAGTGAATGAACATTATTCACAATTTAGATAGATGATAGAAAAAAATATAAGCACTTCATCTCAGCACTACAAGCATAAGCAGCTCGACACAAAACATCTCCTGCCTATTTTAATCAACTAATCATAAGTCCAACTTTATCATATAAACTACTAAACAAACACTTGAAGGCCAAGAAATTATATGCTGTTATATGTTAAAACGTGTCTGAATTCATTTCATTCGTCTATAATCTCTAGATATGTCTTGATTAATTGTAAAGGTACATAACATATAAGATGAATCAACATAAACATGAATTGAAACACATTCTAACATGTAACAGCATTA
Source organism: Nicotiana obtusifolia (assembly GCA_002018475.1). Lineage (NCBI taxonomy): Eukaryota > Viridiplantae > Streptophyta > Magnoliopsida > Solanales > Solanaceae > Nicotiana > Nicotiana obtusifolia. The sequence continues at coordinate 86,527 of MCJB01019700.1, read as the reverse complement.
ATACTCTTGACTTTAAACACGAACAAACTCGAATTCAAAACAGAAACGGCAAAGGCTTACTTCCAGCAACATCGTCGGCCATACAGAGAACAGTAAGTCCATCAGTGCGTTTAACATGAAAAATATACCGGTCCTGTGAGTACGACAGGTTTGAATCATTATTCCCTGGAATTTTCTCCAGAATCTGCCTTGCTATTATGCTTGCGTTCGTCGACGTCCCGCTCTGCTCCGCCAACACTACAGATCCCCTCGCTATCAATGCGTAGAGTATCGCCATTTCTCTCTCTCTCTCTCCCTCTGCACTTTTCTTCCTCTGAATTATACACAATTATGTAAAATTTTGTAGGCTATCCATAAATCTGTAATTATCTGTAAAAAAATGCGTTCGTACATGCACATATCAAAAAGATATTTTAAAATATGTATATGTACTAGATTATGCATATGCTAATTTCAAATATTAGATCCAACTCTGCGTCTATATATGTAGCTTATATGTTTATCTATCTGTAAATTTTGAAATTATATGTATTAGCACACATTAATTTCAAATCCCGATCCATCTAAAGTCTATACGTGTATGTTTGAATATGAACAGGAGCAGAATTTAGGGTTTGTTTTTGCTGAATTTACAGGTGAATTTGAATGATGTTATAGTTTACCTTTTTGGGGAGGAAGAAGGTGATGAAAGCGGGATCTGAGGCGTTGGATGGACCCACGCTTTATCTTTTCGAGCTGTTAACTAACTTTAATACGAGGACATCATTTTGAGGTATTTCTCTAATAAAATACTATTGCTTTGTCCTTATTTAAAAAAAGAAAAATTGACCAGTGTGCATTTGGATAATAATATAGTTGAAGTTAAACAAGATAATTTTGAAGCTAAAATTGAAAAAAACGTTCTGAAAGTTCAAGTTTTTGGTTGGATTGGGCATGTTTTGTCCACAAAGAGAGAAATTACGAGCTTATAGTTAAAACTTGTAGTCTTACACTCTTACTAAAGTTTTTTGTTAAACAAACTAAGCAGATTTGAAAATTTATATTATGTATTTAGAGTTTCTGCATATTTAACTAGAAAATGATGATGTTAATTCACCATCAATTTCAAAAGGAATGTTTTAAGAATTTTTAACCACAAAATATTTGCAATGAGTCATAAGACCGATAAAAACTAGGTTTAAATTGAATAGTTGAAAATTCTCTCCCTTTCTCTCTAACTTGTCTCTAACCAACCAACCATGTTATCAAAAGACTTGGTAGGACAACACCCAAATTCCCACCACCCATGCCCCCACCAACTCCCCCTGACCCATAATCTTCAACCAATGAGAATCCAACAACAAACCTACTCAAAACTAGTCTAATTAAAGTTACCAACTCAACGGCTACCATACAGAATACATCCCACACCAAACCACCCCATTCCACCGCTCATTCCACCGGAATCCCAAATAGCAGCTCCATAATTCTCTCCTCTACAGATCCAAAATCTGCAACCACAGAAGCCAAACCAGATAATATAGAGCCCAAGACAAGTTCAGTGTCATCTCAACCCAAAATTTCCTCAAATTTTGACAAGCCGCTCCGCCGGAATGAGCTTGCGGCAGATGAAAATGTTAATCAATCACAAAATCTCCCCCAAAAAATACAATTACACCAAATACCTAACCCATAATCCCAAAACACAACTACAACCGACATGCATTTATTGAGATCACTAGTGGTAGGAAACAGAACAGGTGCACATGGGGGTAACAAAGGGAGTGATGCAATAGTATCAAAACCATCCTTTGCAGCTGTTGTGCAATCCCAATTGACCTCTCTAAAAAATGATGCACCACTGATCGAAATCTAACATGGTACGCACCTAGGTAAGCCAGCTGTCTTCTTCTCGGCTGAGGATTTTTTTTGTGAATATGGCTCAAGAATGTAGATTGACTCTAATAGGAATGTTTTATAGAGGCAAACCTATTATAGAGGAGATAAGGAGGGTTTTTATCAGAAAGTTTCAATTAAAAGGGTCAGTAAAAATTACCTATTTTGATTACAGGCATGTCTACTTAGATTTCACTTCTAAGATTGATTATATCATATTTTATTCAAAGAATATGTGGATATTGGTGAAACCCCTATGAAGATATTGAAATGGACAGCTGACTTTAAACTAGAGGACGAAACTTCTATCGTTCTTGTCTGGATTTTAATCCACCAACTACCATCGCACTTATTCAAGTGGCCTCTTATCTCAAGAATGGTCAAATCTGTTGGAATTGTTGTGGCGTCGGATCAGGCAACATACTCCAAATCTAGGGAAAATGTTGTGAAGTTTAAAGTGGAGATAGATTTGTTACAACCAAAGCTAGACCAAATATGGCTTGGTTTTAATAGACTTGATGGTGAGGAAGATGATATATGGCTCGATATCGAATATGAAAAAGTATCAAGTTACTGTTTATACGGTAAACTACAAGTTCATATGGAAACTCAGTGCAGAAATAAGGCAAGAGACGAGAGAATCAAAGCCCAAAAGGAGGAAAACATCAGTAAAGAAAAGAAAACGAAAATGAGGAGGATTTTCGAATAGTGAGAAGTAAAAAGGGGAGAAAAGACAGAAGAGGTGCAAAAAACCACAAGCAACACATTGAACTTGCACAAAATAATCCACAACAAATTGACCAAATCAATCAAAATCCAAAAAAAAAAAACATTGGTATTATTATCAGGGAACCTTCAGAAGTTAACGAATTTCAACCGTTGGAGGAGGTACCAGGAAAAGGTAAGGGTCTTGCTTGCGAAGAGATCACTCATAAAAATATGAAAAAAGTCACTCAAAATAATCAGATGGAAAAGGGGAACTGCGGCAGGGATAACTTGGAGCCAAAATCAGATTCTTTCAACAAATGGAAGAAGAGGAATAGGAGGAAGAACAAAATATTGTGGTCGAGGAGGAGAATATAGACAAACAAGCAAATTTGGTGAATGATCAGATAGCACCAAAGCAAAGTGAAAAGGAAACAAAAAATTCAAAAACAGTTGATATAGTGAATGAGCAAACGCAAGAACACACACAGGAAGAGATTGCACCATCATCTATTCCATAAGATGATAGAAACCTGTTAAATACACAAGTTCAGATCAATGAAGGGGTGTATGAAATTGATCCAGCAGACGCTGACAGCAACTATCGTAAGCTAATTAGTGGAAATGATCTTGAGACCAAGAATAGGGAAGTAGATGGTGATCTTACGATTTGGGAACATCACCCCAACTCCTCTGAAATGGGGTATCACATCTCAGAGGATATGGATTATACAGATGATGAAATCTCAGAATCAAGTGAGGAATATGCTAGTGTGGACAGTGATGAAGACAACAGTGATGAACATGCAGATAGATTGGTGGAGGCAGTTACCTCCCATTCAATGGTTGAGGTTAATGTAACATCAGACTATGGAGAGGTGGCTAATATTGGGCACCTATCTAATAGAGGAAGAGGAAGGGGCAGCAAGAGAGGTGGCAGAACTTCATCAAGAGGCAGAGAGATTAGTGGGGGTAAGTAAAACAACCAAAGGTCTGCACAGGTTTCACAGGGTCCCATCTTATCTGCTTAAGTGATTATGTTTAAGTCCCTCTATTGGAATATCAGGACCATTAAATCCAATGGTGCTCTTGAAAGACTTAGACAATTGATTACTTAAGAAAACTACCATTTATTACCTTGAGTGAACCTTTCTATGAGACTAATAAATTGGACATTTCAAAAAAAATTCTTGGTTAACAAAATGCCTTTGCCAACTGTAATAGCCAAATTTGGATTTTTTAGGAAGATAATTTTGATTGTACGATTATCGAAGAGGATGAACAACAAGTTACTTGCAGGATCAAAGTTAATGGGATATCTCTACTATGGACCTCTGTATATGCAAAGTGTGATGATCAACTAAGAGAGGATTTATGGGAGAGTCTTAGAGCTTTAAGTGATTCATACAATCTTCCATGGTTAGTAACAGGAGACTTTAATTGCATAATTGACCCAGTGGAAAAGAAAGGAGGATCTCCCCATAGAATGTCCAAAAGTTTATCGTTCATTCTGTGTATCATGGATCGTAAGCTTCTGGATGCTGGCTACACTGGTTGTGATTTTAATTGGTGCAATGGTTGGTGTCCAAACAAAAGAGTTTGACAGCGATTAGATAGAGTATTGATAAATCATGATTGGTTGAACTTATTTGATTCCACTCAGGTTTCTCACTTGATCAGAAAAGGATCTAACCTCTCCCCTCTACAAATCACTATGAAATCTAAGATGAGAGACCCTATAAAATATTTTAGGTTCTTGAATTTCTGGACTGAAGAAATTGACTATTTTGAGAGTTTGAAAGAACTTGAAAAGAAGAAAAATCAGGTTAGCAAAATCTTTTCCCAGGGGAGGCCCTTTCCTAAAGCAGGTAAAGCAACTGTTTTAGGCCTTACATTTGTCGGGGCCCTGATTTTTGTTACGCCTAATAAATTATATATAAGGTAAAAACAAAGTTATGTGAAATGAAAAATTTTGATTTCTTTCTTAACAAATATAGTGAAGAAGTATTTGCAACTGTTATGATTACTACCAAAGAAAATGAATTTGAAATGAATGTCGAACCTAAATTTTGTAAGAAACGTGTGATATATATGAAGAGATAATTTGATGAGAATGTTGATAATGAAATCTCAAAATCTCTCAAAGAGTTCTTCAAAGTTGATTATTTTTTATACATAGTAGACAAAGCTATTTTTTACTTCAAAACAGATTTGAACAATTCGAAGCATATGAAATATTTTTGATTTTCTATTTAGCATTAAAAAATTGCGATCACTAGATGATGGAAATTTAGAAAAATATTAAATTTATTTTCTGAATTAAAAGTGTTAAAAAAATAGTACGATTAGAAGATAACAGTTTAATTAATATACTCGATCAAATAAAAGGATATGATTCTCTAATAAATGCCTATATTTCTTATAGAATAATGTTAATAACTCTTGTTACTGTTACTTCACCGGAAAGAATTTTTTCGAAATTAAAATTGATAAATTTAGCTAAGATCGACAATGTCTCAAGAGAGGCTAAATGGATTAGCTATATTATCAACTGAGAATGACTTATTAAAAAACTTGACCGTAAAAAATTATTAATAACTTTGCATCTAAAAAAAGCTACAAAAAAAGAACCCAAATATATAAAAAAAAATTCTTTTTTTAAAAAAAAGTTAAGGCCCCTCGTAAAGTTTGGCTTTAGGCCACAAATTTTCTCGGACCGGCCCTGTCTTTTCCAAATGCGACTTTGTTTCTGCCACAATATTCGACCCCACTTGTGCAAAATCTTAAGCATTATCTTGATTTTCTAAAAATTCTTTATTCAAAACTATCATTGTTTGCCTAGACCTTTCCAGCCTACTACAAGGGTCTCGTATCCATCAACCTTGGCTAATAAGAAGCTATATTTTGAAAAATATTTTTCTCATGAACTTATTTTCCTCCAATCAGAGAAAAATATTTTTTCTATCAAGAGAAGGAAAAATATTTTTCAAAATTCTTCTTCAACCTTCCACACCCTATTCCCCATCACCACCAACCCCCATTCTATCACACCCCACCCCTAACCC
>MCJB01019700.1:0-80733 GCA_002018475.1 Nicotiana obtusifolia | reverse complement strand
ACCTACCCTCCCCCAACCCTGCTCTACCCCCACCGTAAATAGAAATATTTTTAAGAATACTTTCTTTCATGCTGTAAATCAGTGTTTTAAAAGGCGTGGGCGTAAGGCAAGGCGTTTTACATATGCCTCAGCGAGACGTAAGCCCCAAGGCACGGGTCGTAAGGCCCATAGGTATTTAATTTTTAATATTTTATAAAATAATATAATTACAGTAAAAATTTATAAACGAGTAAAATTGAAAAAAACTATAAATATGTGATATATATATATATGTGTGTGTGCGCGCGCGCGCCACTTCATCCCACAAAAAATTAGTCAAAACAATCTATTATACGCTACTTAGAAGCACAAGTAACTTGAGTCGAAAAGAATAAAGTTTTCAACATGGAGGATAAAAAGGATGACTAACTTGCAATTTGAACTTTGAACTTGCTGCTATGAAGGAGGATGTAGTTCTCTTTGTATTTGTCAAAAACAAAATTGAATATTTGTTGTTTTTAGGAGATATTAACAAACTAGCGGACAAGATAAAGAATTGGGAAAAACTATGAATTAGGGCTTCAATCAATAAAAAAAGATCTTGAATTTTAAATTTAATACATTTTAGTTCCTTTTTAAAACTTTTGAATAATTATCAAGCCGACTTTTAAAAATTTGGGTATTATATAAAGGACTTATTCAACAAATTTTATTTTAATTTGAAAAAGTCTCTGAGGCTTACGCCTCTCTAAAAAAACGCACCTCAAACGCCTGAGAGTACGGCCCGAACGCTCGGGCGTACGCCTCTTGAGACTTTCGCCCTACACCATCGCCTCAGGGCATTTTTGGTGCACCTCGCCCCCAGTGCTCACCCCAAAACGCCTTTTAAAACACTGTTGAAAATAGAGTACTTTCTTTTTTATTTTAACAAAATGAGTATTTTTTTTCATGATATAAAAAAAGTATTTTGTTTCATTTAACAAAAAAAGTACTTTCTTTTCATGATGTAGAAAAAGTATTTTCTTTCATTCCAACAAAATAATGTAGTAAAAAGTATCTACTTTCATTTCAATAAAAAAGTACTTTATTTTCATGCTATTGAAAAAGTATTTTATTTCATTTCAACAAAATGATGTAGTAAAAAATATCTTCTTTCATATCAGCAAAAAAGTACTTTTTTGTCATGATGTTGAAAAAGTAGTTTTTTTTCATTTTGCAAAAATGATGTAGTAAGAAATATCTTCATTCATTTCAACAAAAAAAAATATTTTTTGTTCATGATGTAAAAAAATATTTTCTTTCATTTCAACAAAATTCAACAACATACCCAGTATTATCTCACACTGTAGGGTCTGGGGAGGGTAGTGTGTACGCAGACCTTACTCTTACCTTATGAGGATAGAGAGTCTGTTTTCAATAGACTCTCGGTACAGGAAAGCATAAGCACCACATTAATGAAAATATGGACAATAAGGTGATCATTTCATTTCAACAAAATGATGTAGTAAAAAATATCGTTTTTCATTTTAATAAAAAAAAACACTTTCTTTTTATTGATGTAGAAAACATATTTTCTTTCATTTCAACAAAATGAGTATTTTCTTTTCAAGATGTAAAAAAGTATTTTCTTTCATTTCAATAATTTTCTACTCTCCCAACAAACATGAGGATTTGGGGGAAGGGGGTAAGGAAAGTTGCATATTATTTTTCGAAAAATATTTTTTACTCTCTAAACAAACGCTAGAAAATATTTTCAGGAAAAAGTTTTTCACTCACCTACCAAACATGGAAAAATAAGTGATAAAACCACTCATTTTCCGGGAAAACATTTTCTAAGAAAATATTTCCTTCATACCAAACACACCCTTATTTCAACAAAAAAAAGTACTTTCTTTTCATGATGTAGAAAAAAAATATTTTCTTTCACTTCAACAAAAAAGGTATTTTCTTTCATTTTAACAAAATGATGTAGTAAAAAATTTACTTCATTTCAACAAAATGAATATTTTCTTTTTATAATGTAGGAAAAATATTTTCTCTCATTTTAACAAAATGAGTACTTTTGCATGTTGTAGAAGAGTACTTTCTTTTTTAACCAAAATTATAGTATTTTCTTTTTAGTTATGTAGCACATATTTCAGCGTTACTTTTACGTGAAAAAGTATAACATCACATTAGTCACTTTGGGTTTGTGTGACTTTTTACAAGAATAATTAAACTCTAGAAGAAAATAGAGTCGTCAAAATGTTGGGTATTTGGATTTTTTTTTTGGGGGGGAAGAAAGGAAAGTAGCATAAAATTATCTTCCTAAAAAATAATTTCTATCTAAACAAACACTAAAAGATGTTTTTCGGAAAAAACTTTTCACTCGCCAACCAAACTAGAAAAATATTTTCGGTGAAAAATACCAAACACACCCTTAATTACCATAACTAATACGATTAATGTGTTACTCATGCTCCAACGACCAACAATGTGTTACTAGGATTCACATCGTGACCTTTCGATTTACCGACTAAAATTCACATGGTAACCTTTCGATTTACTGAATATTTCTGCGCAAGGACCATATAGGACTAAAGCCTAGTCATTATCATTTCCTAGTCCTATCATCTAGTTATCTATATCACTATGTAAGGACCACCATTTACTTGACCATTTCTCCTTATGCAGGCAGGCCTAATACAACTAAAAAGTGGTCAAGCTAGCTGGCCAGTTAGCACACCAATTTTTGCACATTATACTGTCAACTTTCAAATGTTTTTTCCCCTCAATTTTAACATCAAATACACTTTTTTTGGGGTCAATTTCGATCATAATTTATTGATCCCAACGGGATAACTCTAGGCTCAGATTGCTAGAACATCATTTCCTTTATGATTTTAGAAGTGGTCTTAAAATTCAACAAATTGATAATTATAATTCGGTTTACTTAACAGAGATGTTCTTAAACTAAGCGAAAATATACGCCAAACAGATGCTTCTTTATTTATTTTTTCCATTATATTTTATGTGGTGAAGTACAAAGAATAAGAAAGTGCCTAATCTTTTATATGAACTCAAGCATAAATTCTTCTAAATTTTGAAACAAGTCTTGCATATTAAAAAATTACATAAAATACCGTATGTCATAATAACAGTTAATAATTTTAAATATTTAAGACATGTTCGAAAAATTGTTATAAAAGATAAGTTTATTTGACTCCTTAAATATTAGTTTTATCAAATACAAAGGGACGAGATTTGTAGCTTTTCATCTTTTCCTTTTAGTTGGGGTTGAAGAAGAAAAGCTATCCTCTGACTTGCCCGCAGTGAAGTATATAAACACATGCACATAAATCAATAAATACTCCTACATGTAACATTCTTGTTTCTTTTTTGGCTCGAAAATTTTATGATTAGTTCCCAATATAGCTTGATGAAATTTTCTAGGTAGCTAAGATTATAAGATGTTGTTACCTTTACAATGAGTTAACTAAAATTCGCAATTAGCAAATGTTAAATTTATCAAGACCGAATACGGATAAGAATCTAGTGAAACAACTTGCTTTCCCATTGATTATTGGTCTTGATGTGGCACTAGAAGATCGGCCATTCGTCGCTAAAACATAGATAAGAATCCAAAGATGCTATAATATTATAGTAAAATGTCTCTAGCTAGCTACTGCTATTGTAAGTTTCTTCGAAGATACGCAAACCTGATGTTGACTTAACAACTTTGTAAATTCAGAGCTCCTTCCCTTCCCTATATAAATTTCCTTTTTTTGTCAGAGTTTAAAAAGGACAAATGAGAGTTGTCATTGTGCAATAGTAATTAGTATGTTTCTCGTTTAACCCGTGAAAGTAATCTTTTTATTTGAAAACGTAAGGTACACATTAGGTATGCAAACAAATTATCATATTTATAGCTGTAAAAAAAAGAAGCTACATATAACATGTAGGGATATTTTTTAAATGGAGTGAAGCCTTTTGAAAAAGCAAGAAAAAAAAGATTGAACAATATCACATTATGTTAAAAGTATTTCACAACTAATATCGGAGCTCATGATTCTGAGGGGACAAGTATGAAAAGGGCGGAAAGATACCATGACGCTCACTTTACTAATTACTTGGAGATGCACGTACGCAAGAAGAAGAAGTTAAAGCATGTGGAATCTCCGGATAAGTTCAGCATGAGGTGAAGGGTAATCATGTGGTGATAAATGGACCTTGGGCCTAACTCAATCCCAAAAACTAGCTTTTAAGATGGGGATTGTCTAAGACCATATAAGGAGACCAAAAACCTCAAATCCCACCGATGTGGGACAACTCAACATGTGAAACTTAGTTCGAGCTAAGGGACTTGTTAATGGGCCAATTGCTGTAGTATGTCAGTGTAGGGGTTGTTGAAGAGTCATGTGGGAGGAGATTATTAGATGTACAAATAAAGTTTCACAGTAATAATCAAAAAGAAAGGAAGTTTGACCCAACATCAAAAGTATCTTTGGAGTTAATCACAACAAAGTTGTTCACAATAAACTTAAATATGTTCCGATCATTTCTCGAATCCTTATGAGTTTAGTGCACCGAAATAATTAACCTTTTTTTCAAAAAAGGACAAGTAAATGAGAGGAAAATGGCAGCAATGTAATGCATGCCAGACGTGATGCACATGCATGTAGATCAGCGGGGTGGGGAGAAGGAGAAGGGATCAGAATCACATATCGAAAATCTGTATTGCTTCAATAATTGATGTATGATTCGTCAAATTATTACTGTACAAACCATAGCACAAGGAAACGTTAAAGAGATTGTCCATTTCTTTAATTTCCTAACGAGAGTCTTCTTATTATACTAGTTCAATAGCTGGATACGAACCCCCTTTCCTTGCATGATAGCAATGCTAATTATACACTCTATCAAATAAATTGATCGTGATTCTTTTTTTTTCTTTTTGTGTTTTGAAATGGCCATGGTTTAAAGTTATAAAAAGGATTTAATTTATATATAATGAGAATGTAAAAAAAATTTACACTATCAGTATAACTCTTAACATATTATAGCAGGTTAACAAAAAAATTATTTTTAGCCTTCTAGGAGCTTAGCCAAACAGGCTCTTGCTATGAGTAATATTACATGCAGCTACTAGCTGACCTATAACAGTGTAAAAAATCTTATATACTGTTCAGATTTTAGGAAACTTTTATGAAGTAATGAGCCCTGTAATATGCCTAGGTTTAAAATGTCCGAAACCGTACATAAGAATTATCATTCTAGGACATCTTACTTGAGTTCAGACGATTCATAAATCTGGTAAATTGTTTTTTCTTTCAGAATACGTCATTGCAGTTAGCTACTATTCTCCCCTTGAATACTAACATTCAACAAGAATGTAGAAGTTTTGACGCACAAATAGAATCGGCCTTAAACAATGTATTTGTAAATCATTAATACAATAAGAAAGCATGTAGTTGAAGAATAATAGCACAAAAATTTTCTCTTCTTTGTTTACGTATGAAGATTTACTATGTTTAAGATTGCCGTTGGATTATTCTTGTGCGAAATTACAAGAAACTATAGCAAGAATATTATTCGGTATTGTTCCTTCTTGTTTATATTTTTATTAATGTGGTGCATATGCTTTCCTGAGCCGAGCATCTATTGGAAACAACCTCTCTATCCTTATAAGGTAGAGGTAAGGTCTGCGTACACACTACCTTCCCCAGACCCCCACAGTGTAGGATAATACTGGGTATGTTATTATTGTTGTTATAACAAGGATACTATTCGTTATTAGAGGCGGAGCCAGGATTTTGACTTTATAAGTTCAGTTTAGAATGACGACTTCAAGTACTAATCATGAAGTTTTAAATTTAATATTTTTATATATCTAATAATTTTTTTACACAAATACGTTGTTTGAGCAAAATCTGTATTATTAACCCAAATACAAATTCGACCGAACCTGTAAACGAGCTTCTAGCTCCATCCAATATTTCAACCGTTGATCACCTCTTGTTTATATTTTTTGAAATGATCAGTTGATCACAGTGAAAATATGAGGTAGGTCCATAACACATAATGTGCCCAGTGGCGTGCTTTGTCCTGTCGATGAAACACTTGCTACCGCCAACGAAATTTACTACAAAAGGTCAAAAATACAACCAACTTTTGCACAAACTTACAAAATATTACAACTGGTTCAGCATCATCTGTTTTTTCACTCTCTTCCACTCAATCAAACTTCCAACTTCCACCTCACAATTTTTCCCATACAAAATATGGATTTAACTTATATATTTCTAGCAGTGTAGAGATCTTTTTACACTATTAATGTGTATTATAACTTGTTATAGCATGTAACATATTTTATGTTGCAAATCTCATTTTCATTAAATACTTACCTGCTATCATGTTGTTGCATCCGTATCAAAACCTCCAAAAATAATGTGCATTATTTTTTAAAAATAATCTGACACGCATGCGGCATCATTTTTGGAGAAACAATGATGTGTATAATTTTTTCTTAAGTAATCTGATAGTGCAAGAATTCTCTAACATTGTCTTTGTACATAAAGTTAAACTCTATAAATATAGCTCCACTTTCTGATACAAGGGCACCACCTACCTTAACTCTAGAAGCCTAGGTACTAAAGCTCTCTACAGTCATGGCCAACTTCCCCTCTACCATTTTCATTCTTTCCCTTCTCCTTGTTGCCACATTTACTGCTGCTTGTGGTCCGTGTAGTGAGCCAATCAAGCCAAAGCCATCACCAAAGAAGGCACCCCCAGCCAACCCCTTTTGCCCGAGGGACACATTGAAGCTTGGTGTTTGTGCTGATGTACTTGGGCTTGTTAATGTAGCAGTTGGGAGCCAAGTGACAAGTCCTTGTTGCTCATTGCTTCAAGGTTTGGCTGATTTGGAAGTTGCAGCTTGCCTTTGCACTGCAATTAAGGCTAATGTGCTTGGAATTGTCAAATTGGATATCCCTATTGCACTTAGTGCTTTGGTTAGTGCTTGTGCTAAGACTATTCCCACAGGTTTCAAGTGTAATTAGAGAGAGGGAAATGCATCAAGATTTCAAGATTTGCTTGCTTGGCTAGCTAGTCTTGTTTATTATCCTTAATGTTGAATCATTGGGTTGTAAAATGATGTTTGTGTTGTGATTTATCTTTGTATTTGCCTGATTTGTTATCAAGGTTGCTTCCTTTTTATTTTCATTATTAAATTGTTTTCTTTTGGTTGTGTGTAAAATAATTGGGCTTGTGCTAATAAGAAGGTGAAAAATTGTTCACCTTGTGAAGTTGCCCTTTGTATGAAAAGTTCTAGTTCAAAACACTGATATTGTAACAGCAACTACAGGTACCGATGCACTGCAATTGCTACAATAAGTGATTGCTTGTATGGCTGAGAAATGAGAAGTAACCTTCTATAATAAGTTAAGTTGTACTAAAAAAAAAAAAAAAATTTCACCACCAGTGCATATTGTAGAAAAATGTAATAGGTTGGTTGTTCAGTAACCTCTAATAAGAGACAGAGTCAGGATTTGAAGTTTATAGGTTCGGGATTCTACTCCATTGTAAGCAATTAAATTTTAAATTAATAATTTATACATATTCAATAAGTTTTTTTAAGAATAAATACAACTAAAATTACTGAATTTAAACGAACCCGTATCCGCATTCTAGCTCTGCTGCCTCAAATGACCTCTTACCCCAACACCCGCTCCAAACAATATAGGAGTATATTTGATTTAATAATTAAATTATTTAATTCAATATGTAAGGTTTTATTCACTTATACTCACACACAGTCCAGTGTAATTTAACCAACTCCAGCAACTTATACCGTCCTCTTTACCAAATATTCAACCAATATGTTGTATAGATATTTTCTTGCAACTGACTATTTAATCACAGACTTAACTGTGTAATATTATGATAAATCTTAATGGATAAGTTAAAACTTGAATTCATTCGACAAGATATTGGGAGTTTGGTTCTGGGCTTTTACTTGCAACTTGTACATGAATAATGACAATGTTGCCCTCATTTGACTGTGGAAGCTGTGATTCACCCTAAGCAGGTCCAAATTAATTAAGGAAACCTAAAATAAGTAATCATATCGATCAATCAACTACTAGGCTTTAATCTTATATTAGTTTGGATCAGATATATGAATCATCTATATCTATTAAACTTTATTCATGCCTATTTTATTTCAATTGCAACAAGAAGTACAACTGACAAGCAAAATTTGAGCTATAGCTTTCAAATATGAGTAAACCTGAAAATTTTGAGCTATAGCTATAGCTTTCTTTAACTTCTTTAAAAATTTTGAAAATTTACTACTAAGTAAAACCAAGAAAGGACTAAAACAAGATGTGCACTACATGAGATGTTGACCGTACAAAAGACCCAAGTATATCACATTTATATTTCTTTGATCAAACAGTAATTAATCTTACTCTTACCAACCAAAAAAATTATTACTACAAATTTCAGAATTAGTTACTGAACAGGAAGGACTTTTTTAACAATCTCATCACTAAGAGCAGCAATCTGAGAATCAAGACTCTTAATTGTCTCCTCCTTTTGCTTATCCAAGCTAGCCAAAGCTTCTTGTAACTCAGCCTCAACTTTCTTTCTTCCCTCTGCTATCTTCTGTTCTACTTCTAGTTGAGTTTCTTTCTTCATTTTACTCAATGCTGCTGATATTTCAGCTCTTGCAGCTTTCATAATAGCAGCAGCTTGATCTTCTAATTGCTTCACTTCTGAAGATGTGTCCTTTACACTGTTTAGTTTCTCTTTAATGGAAGAATCTCTTTCATCCATGAATTTCCCTAATGGGGAAAAGTAAAGCTTGTCTAAAGCAAACATGAGAAAGAGGAATTCAGCCATGATTATGGGAAGTGTTAAGTTGAAGTCAAAAAGGGAGGCCTTTTCAATTTCTTCTGCTAGTGAAGGTGGTGCTATGGCTAATGAGCTAGCAAGAATTACTGAAATGGACTTGAGGTTTGATGGGAGGGAGAGGGGTTTGAGGGATTTGGGTAATTTGGGGAGGGGTAGTTTTGGAAGGGAGATTTGAGGGAGGGAAAGTTTGAATCTTGGAGATGGACATGAAGTGGTTATGGCTTTGGAGGAGGCCATGATCATGTTGGCCATGGTTTATTTCTCTTCTTCTGCAAGTAGATATGAATAAACACTTAAGATATTTGCAGTGGAAATTCTTCTTTCTTGAAAGGGTTTGATTCTTAAATTTTTTGGTGGTGTTTTAGATGAGAAGAAGGAAAGATCTCAGAAAGGCTATCTCAATCTATGCCACACAATATGATGAGGCTGAGGTCTTCTTTTGTTTTTTCTTTTTTATTACTTGTTTGTTTTTTTAGAATGAAATTGTCCCCCTACCCCCTCCTCTCCCCCCGTGCCCTTTTTCTCACATATCCTTGTTTAATTAGTTACAGAGTTCTAGTAATGGTCAAGACCTAAACGCATTTAGTATGTACAAAATTGTAGTATTAGTTGGTAGTCTTTTGATTTGATTCACCTAGAGTGGTCTATAAGTGACTAATCTAAGTATATGTTAATTTGAAAAGTTTTAAAATTTCGAGCAACAAATGTTATGGATTCATAGAAGATTGACTAAGCTACCAGGATTTAAGTTACATATACTAATAGCGAAAAACATTTATACCATCAGGTTAGTTTTTAACCTATGATAATAGGTTAGTTAACATCTTTACTAGATTACCGATTGATGTTTATCATAGGATTTACATGTAACTACATCATAAATAGTAATTGTGTAAGTATTTTTTACAAGTGCGTAAAACTAAGTTCTTCCAAAATACTTGTGGAGATCACAAGCCAGATTGCCGAAGTTCAAGTCTGATGATAAATGGATTTGTTCTTTTCACTGACCAAGTGATACATTGATATTTGTGTAATTCCGTTCTTAGGCTAGAAGGATGAAAATCTGCATTTGATTACACTGAACCAAGAAATGGCGTAAATAGAGAGGAAATGTCGGGGCTCTTTAACACAGTCCCAAGATTACATGCCTAACACCAAGCATTCATGTCTAAACAACTAATTGTCATCTGCAAATGAGGAAATGGACAGATGCTAGCAATCACTAATCTTCTATGCAGAATTGGCTTGGACACTGAAATCAATGGAAGTCAGGTTTGGAGCTTCAACCATAGGTGAATGCTTTCCATTTCACTCTCCAACTCTCTTTGACATGTGCAAACAGTTAATGGATTCCAGACTTTCAAAGATGCTGGTTATTCGTTGCTATCCAAGTCTCTTGATTCCATAAGAAAACCATCGTGTGATCTCAATGCACTCCTTGTGCGTGTTATTCTCCGCTCTGGGCTTGCCAATTTGTAGGAGAACCACCCTCTAAACAAATGAACCAACCTGGATTCACAATTGGCGACAACACCCCTGTTATGGTCATGAATATTGTTTTGATGGTTCCCTAAGTCATGTTGATGGTGATTATCCTCTTGTTCGCCTTTCCGCTGTCTGACTTCACAGCCTTTAGATCTGCAAAATGCATTTTCCAAGATGGAGTGATATTATCTAAACTGCTCTAACAATGCCAGTATGCTAGAAAAAATCATATATATAGTTAACTTCTCCAGCATGCAGTTTTATAAAAATATGCATTAAACCCCTGCAACACTAAGTGCATTCTTTCTCACACAAAGTGAAATGGGCGCAGGCTTACTTTAGCATGATAGCAAAGAATAGCATAAAAAACATGGTAAAACTGCAATATTTCTAAATTAGTTTCATGAACCAACAAGTACCCACAAAGTGAAAACAATTAGTAGGATGAAAGCCAATATAGAGAACTTACATGCTAGGTTCATTATCGTAGCGGTCCTCTCTCTCCAATCGTGTCTTGACCAGATTGTAACTAATGGAGACATGCCTCATAAAACTAAGCTGCAAGTCCAAAAACTTAAAGCATTAGAGCATTAAGGAAATATTCAAACAGTTCCACTTGATAGCATGTAATAGAGATGCCTTTTATAAAGGAAAAAGAATTGCATCTCAAATGATGGGAAGCCAGGCATCCATCTATAACCTCTATAAAAATTTATACTTGTAATGTACAGAGTTCTCTGCTTTTGCAAATATTCAGCTTTTTAATATTTTGCATGTTTTTCTTAACCCCAGGATGGAAAAGAAATTGTTTAATACTCATAAAAGCAAAATACAGATCACAATGGCTAAATAAGCAGCCTAGTGACAGAAACCACAGCCTCTGTTAGTCTATCAGTTGTTTATGTTTGGTCAATACACCATCATAAAGGGCATTAAGCAATTCTAGTAAATCAAAGTATCCTAAATTGTTGGGGCAGAATTTTGCAGTTATGCTCTGAGATTGTTTTCTGCATTCTGTTTATACTAGATATGTTGATCTGCACAATCCCTCCGTCATGGATTTGTTAGCTTGAGAGGCTAGGGGTTAAGCAAATCTTTTTCTGTTCAAATGAGGTCACCAAATGGAAGTCATAACTAGCGCTGCGGTATGAACTCTGTTACATGATAACTAGGCATCAGAACCTGCATTTTATATGTCTCTCTTGGGACTTTATTCACCTCTTTTAGTGAACAAGAAATGGCTGTGTTTTCACATTGAGAATTATTTGCAAATGAAGATGTATCAAAAGGGGCTTAGCTTCTTACTTTCCAAACGGATCCTCCTATATCAAAGCAACACTCCTATAATAGATAAAAGCAATTTTCCTAAAAAGTCCAATGAATGGAGAAGAAACCTTATCACCATCCTTGATCCGATAAGTTCCCAACAAATCACTATCAGTAAGTAGCTTCGTCCCGTCATAGCTCAAGCAAAAATGCCCCCACACATGTGACCTGCAACAGTACTGTTATAAGGATTCATCATGAATTAGCAAGTTTTACACTGGAAAGGAAGTGAATGCTACACTACTTATGGGGTTTGATCTCTCTAGTTAAGATGATATATAGTGGAAAAGCCGGTAAGTTATGTCAGACAGAAATCTGCTTCCACGACATTCTACCATGTTTATATAAAGTAACAGCATTCAACTGTTAGGTCCTTTCAAACCGAGTCATCTTTTTCAATTGTTCATAAGAGAGACAAGTTGAGTCATGAAGAAGCTACAAATGAAGAAGTTTAGTTGCTAAAATAAGAACCATAAAGAAATTTAAATAGGTCAAACAGATGGAAAATAAAAACTGTACCCCTTTTTCAGCCAACAATCTAATACAGGCCAATAACTGTTGCCTTGGAACACTTTTCATCAGGAGACATGGGAAAAAGCCCTGACGTCAAAACTTCACTTGGTAATGCTCACAAAAAAGAATTCATGCAGAATTGTAGGAAATGGCCCTATGGTCTATTAGATGAATTTTCAACTACAACTCCTTGAACTACTACCCCCAATTCCCACCCCACACACATACTTGCGCGTTTTTTATATTTGCAGCGTTACCCTGTGCAATGTACATACCATGAAACCTTGCCTGTTCCTGTCTTTGGCAAATGACTGAAGGCAGCTTCCACTGCCTGCTTGAGCTCTGCCACTGTCGCATTCCTTGCTACTTTAATATCTGCAGAACACTAAATTCAATTGATCACAGACCATTTGGTCAAGTAATACATCAATGCTGGTGCATAATGGGCGGATCAAGGTCGTACACAGAAACTGTGGCGGTATCCACTGTCCCACTACCTTTACCTCGAACTATATATGTACATTAAAAGATTAAAAACCATATACATATATGTACACACAAACCAAAATAAGGAAAAACAAGGAAAGAAACACGCGCACACATGTATTCTAAGGGCGCGTAAACACATCAATTTCAGTATCATTTGAACTCACTAACTCTAAATTTGTTTAAACATACAAACAAGGATCAATTTCACAATTCAAATAGTGGAGGAAATTAAGAAAAATTACCAAAGGAAGAGCCATCCAATTTGAGGACAGTGAGCTTTTGTGGTTCCTCAGGTAGCTTGTTATAAGACGAGCTCTTTTTGGGGATGCTATCAATTAGCAAAAATGGTGGAACTACACAAGACAATGAGGATCCATTCCTTTGAAATGAATATCTAGGGCTAACATCTTCCTCCCTCTCTAAAACTTCCATAACTAATAACGCATACAAATACTAAAATTTTAACTTGTGCTCTTTCACCATTTTAAAGAGCAATTCTCTTTAGATTACCTAGTTTGAGAGGTGTTCCTTTTTGCTATAATTATTACTATTACTATTATATATTTTGTGATTCTTTGGTGCAGATTTGAGGTTTTGGTTGGCTTACGTGGGAGGAGATTCTTGGAACAGAAATAATTGAATTGCTTTCTACTCTCACTTTGTGCTTATTGTTTGGTGCTTTTCATGTTCTGGGGAGGGGGGATTTGATTCCTGGGAATTAACCGTTTCCATCACGCGCCATAGATAGAGCGTGCAGTAATTGAAAATTCTATTAGGCCCGCTTCTTTTTTTCCATTACATATAATTAATACGCAGAAAATTTATAAATAACCGCTTTTTAGCCTCTGTAATTGAAAGAATAATTACTATAATAAAATTTTAAAATCACAAGTAAAAGTTCAGAACATTATCATAGAACTTTAACTATAAATTTTAAGATTTCGTGACGGTAGCAATTTTCCAATTATAAAAATGAACAATGGCTAGCGCATGAGTGACGTGACAATAGTTTATAGTGGTCATGAGATTATAATTACTCAAATTCGTAGCATTCACTTCTCAAACTCTTTTATCTTTTCTTTCTTTTTGATACTTGCTTCGTAGAGTTAGAACCTTGCTGACTAAGAGAGCATATTTATGGTGTATTTGGTACGAAGAAAAATATTTTTTAATTTTTTTATATTTGATTGGCTTAAATGTTCGAAAAATATTTTCTTCTAATTGAAGGATAAAAGTTTCCCCACCAAAAGAAGGGAAAATATTTTCAAAAACTCTTTTTCAACCTTCTCCATCATATTCTCCATTCCCACCAACCCCCATCCACCTCACCCCAAGCCACCCCTACCCACGCACCCAACCCTCTACCCCCACCACACCACACCCACCCCCCACCCACCCGACCTCGCCCACCACCCATCCTAATAGAACTATTATTAAAAATACTTTCTTTTCATGTTATAGATAGAGTATTTTTTTTTATAACAGAGTACATCTTTTTATGATGTAGTAAAAATATTTTCTTTCATTTCAACATAACAAGTACTTCTTTTTTTCTTTTTCATGATGTAGAATTTTCTTTCATTTCAACAAACTAAGTATTTTTTTTTTCTGATGTAGAAAAAATATTTTCTTTTATTTTAACAAAACGAGTGCTTTCTTTTCATGACGTAAAAAAAATATTTTCTTTCATTTCAATAAACTCATTATTTTTTTTCATGATGTAGAAAAAATATTTTTTTTTATTTGTTAAATAAGTAATTTCTTTTCATGTCGTAGAAATGATACTTTCTAGAAAAACATGTTCGTTCGTACCAAACACATCCTTAATTCTAAAGCTCTTTCTTATTTTAAAACCACTTTTATGTTCAGTTACTACACAATCAGTTTAAATATACGTGTTTTAGGTTTCAACTCGAGTATAGACTATAGTACAATTCAAATTTCACAAAGGAAGCAAACTCCATCGTTTCTTTTTTTAAATT
Organism: Nicotiana obtusifolia; assembly: GCA_002018475.1. Taxonomy (NCBI): domain Eukaryota; kingdom Viridiplantae; phylum Streptophyta; class Magnoliopsida; order Solanales; family Solanaceae; genus Nicotiana; species Nicotiana obtusifolia. Next base: position 66,067 of record MCJB01019700.1, on the reverse strand, counting down.
GAGATTTTAAATATTGGCATTCTATATGTGTTTACCTTTATATTGTATATTCAATAAATTCTTAATTTGAAATCAGTTGGGATCAGAATTCTTTGTATTCATTCTACTCTATTTAGTATTCAAAGGATTCATCATATATAATTAAATTACTTTTACACTGATTGTAATTTACCTGAACTCTCCACCTTTATGTGAGTTTAAAACTGGCCATTGTGCCTGTGAAGCTCATATCAGCTAAGTTAAGCCCTATTGTGCGACAAATCAATGGCTTTCTTCTTCCTAATTTTATAATTAAAAACAAACATGGTAATAAGACGAATCTGATCGATATCTTCCTTAATTTTTTTGTTCTTTCCGAAGATCATAGATGAGCCACAGCAAATTGTATAATCGATGCAAACGTCTTTTTTCTATTCACTCTTTTAGCCCGGTCGACCCAATCATGATATTAAAGGAAGGTACCTTTTCTCGAATTTTTTTTTTTTTGCAATTACAAAAATTACAACCCAAGCAGCCCTGTTCTATTCATTCTATCTAAAAAAAAATTACTTTGTCGATTCAAGTGGTACGTGAGTTGGATTTAGAACATTGTGAGACAATTAAGTTTCTATAGTGTTAGTGTTAAAGGAAGAATAATGAGAAGCCAACCCTGGTACGAAAGGATTGGATTGGGCAAACTTATGATGTACCAATTGTTATGCCAATAGCAGTGCGGAGAGCTAAGTTGGTAGAAAGAATTAGTGCGCGACGAGAAATCCTTCCCTATATACAAGCTCTTGGACTAGGTTTCTGAACAGAACTAAGCGAGAGGTTGTTTAAGATTGACCTGAACATTTGATTTACAAACAAAAGAAGAACATTAAAAAAGGAAAACCAATTTGTATAGAGTAATTAATTATAACCACTTATTTTGTGTTTGGTACTTCCCTTTTCTTCTATATAACAATTGGACTACGACGCAGCGTATATATTATTATATTTGCTTTTCAAAGTGGAAGTTGTTGCACTAATTCTGGTGGCCAATTAGGGGAATAAAGTTAATCATGTGTTGATATTCTCTTTATCTTCTTCGTATTATTGAACAAAACATATTGCCCAGACAAGATTGCTTGAGTGCAACAACCATTTATTTCTAGTGTCTCATTCAAGCTAAGCTGGACTAACATTATAAATATTTGCCTTCTAGCGAAATTCAAATTGAGAAAAACAAATAAACATAGATGGTGTGTTTTTGGAACGAAGAAAAACATTTTCCAGAAAACAATCAATTTCTTCCCACAAAACACCAAAGGATATTTTCCTCAAAAATTATTTTCCATTAAAAGAGTATTTTTTTTCGCTTATTATTTTCCATTAAAAGAGGATAATGATTCCTGAACAATAAGTCAAGACAGGTTGTTGTGTACTGTTCTTATAGCTGCTATGAAATACTTATATATGTGGTAAAACGGAATACCTGACAATATTTTACTTACTGTTCCACTTTTTTCATATTGTAAATTATTACTTAAATCCATTTCTACCATACAGATAATAAGATATATACAGACACATACTTATGTACATATTGTAAATGTAGTGAGAAAAATGTAAACTTAGTGGTGGAAATTAAAGTTAATTAATTAATAGGAAACAATATCACATGAACATCTAAAATTTATAAATAGTTAAATAAATTAGAATTATTGAACAATTTTGAAAATTGTATAAAATACTTTTTATTCGTGCATAGAGGTCAAATTTTTTGAGACTTCAGAGTAGATTGTTATAGATTGAAACTAATTAGTAACAAATTATGATAAAATGTGCACCCGGTTCAAAAAAGAAAGTGAGAATAGGAAAGAAGATCATGGTTTATAAACTAAACTAAATGGTTCAGCAAATCAATATTGAATTTCTCTTTAGGAATTTAAACGAAGATTACAGAGATTGTACTCGAAAAAAAAAAGAGGGAAAAAAACCAAAAATTATAAGCAAAAGCTCTGGAATTATAAGCCCTTTTATAACAGACCTACTTTAAAAAAAAATGAAAAAAAACTTAGGTTGCTTGTTGTATATGCGACTATTTATAACCATAACTAAGGTTCAAATTGATTTCTTTAAACTGTAAAAACGTGAAGACACAACACAGGCTCTTTACCTCTCTCTCTCTCTGCTTCTTGCTTCGCGCAATCAAAATCTGGAACTTATCACTAACCCAATTAACTAATTATCCAAATTTCTGCCAATTAAGTCTATTAAAAGGGATAAAATGCTCTCTACCAAAATGTTCTAATATTCCTAGGGGATTAATTATCGAATCTGACCATAACGCTAGCAAACGAAAGTTGTCCTTCAGTGGAATCAGTGCGCAAGCTGATAAAGAAATGGACTTCATGTCTAACTTAGCGCTAAATATTAGCTCCTCAAGTTGATTGTCTAAGTCATATAAAGATGGGCTTTTAACATATTTGATTTGGTCGGTTCAAAAAAAGTAAGGCCGCTATCAAATACATAAAAAAAAATTATACATTGATTATGTATGAATATATATATTTTATGTACATTATACATTAATATACACTATTATTTTGGGGATCGGCTACACTGTGTTGATTTCCCTCTAAAGAGAGCAACTCAGATTGGCCTTTAGCTCAATGTTGAAAGCTCCCACACAAACCCCGTGTTTGAAGTCTATGGCAATTGAACTTGAACTCTGAGAGACAAAGAATCCATCATTTATTAATGGTACGTTGGACCAATATATTAATATCTGTGAGTGAATAAGACTTTGAGATGATAGATACTTTGAACTAAATTGGATGGTCTTAGTCCATGCCAATGGGAAGTTGTTACTTTGAAAATCACTTTGTTGATAATAATTGCTAGGATATATGGGGACCTGTAGGGGATATTGATATATGAGAGCATTTGATACTTTCTAACTATTGAGGGTATCCTATTCACCTTTGAAACTCATGGGACCATTGTTCATGGATGGATATGACAGAGCTTGAAAAAAGACGAATGCCACAATAAGAAGAGGGACTGAACTTATAATGTAGGAGTACTATTCTTATAAATTTACTGTCTACTTTTCCCCTTCTTCTTTTTCGGTTCTCCAACCTCCAACTTGTAATAATCTTTTAAAAGAAGTTCTGTGTATATGGGATGATGGGTTCAAGAAGCTAATCTAGAGGGTTGGTTACTTGGTTCACGTGAATTTGTTATAAATTTTTGCCGAAATTCGATATATATATTAAAAAAGTCATTGAATATTCACACATGTTTGACTGCAAAGTCAATTAATCCGTAAACTTCAAATCTTATACACGCAGTGTATTTACTTGTAAATCAATGGGGCACGCATGCATGTTCATCGCACAAGAACTTTTTCCCTTTATAATGAGAGGGACTCAATATGAATTAACTTAAGAAACTTTTGCTCGTTTTAGCCACATGATTAATAGTTTGGTTTGCCGAAAAAGGGTCAGCCGATTGTGGGATTTTCTCAAGGCTGGCCAAGTCTGTCCCTACAAGGATATCAAATATGGCATTTTACTGACAGCTGTACCATGTTGTGGACAAAAAAAAATAAAGTGGAGATTGTTGTCATGAATAATTTTTTGGGAGTTTAAGTATAACTTTTTCTATGGTCTTTGAGTTTAAAACAAAACAAAAAAAAGGCTTAATTTTAATATTTAGTTAATATCTTAGCGCACTTTTGATAGAAAAATAGGGACATCAGTAATCAAAACTGACCCCAAAAGATTAAGTCTTGGGAGACATTTGACTTCTTTTGATGATAACAACTCATTTGGGCAACAATGGGATCCATGACTTCACCATATGATATGCTCATCCCCACTAAGGTCAAGTTAAGTTACAGTCAAATTCTTTAGTTTATTGAATATAAATTTCAGTATGTTAAAAATTTGTAAATGCTCAGGTATTATAATTTGACCGATATCGGCATATCATCTAACTAATAGTGCTCATGTTTAATGAAAACATACTAGTAATAGATAAATTTGAATCTGCTCTTTCAAGTCAATTGGGGCTCGCCCTATATATGAACTCATCAAGTTTTTCACTTCAATATGAGTTGGATTCTTTAATAGAACTTGATAGGTAAGAGTGCAGGACACTATGACATGTTAAACCTGTCAAAAAAGAGGTAAAGCATGCCAGATGTTTTGGGTTCAAATTTTCTCGCTATCACCCAAAAACTTTAACTTTCTCGCTATCACCCAAAAAAACAATAAATATATCCACGTGTTCGATGAGTAAATTTCATCAAGGGTCATTCAACTTAAACTTTTTTAACATAAAAGTCATATTTCTAATTAATTTATTAAAATTTTACAAAAAAAGTCATCTTCTAGTTTGAACTAATTACTTGATCGTTGCAGTTAGCAAGTGATTATGACAAAAACTGTTGCTCATATTTGAATTCACTTTCAGAATCACCAATTGACATACAAAAAGTTAACAAACTAGTAGGGATGGCAACGAGGTGGGATAAGTGGGGGCGGGACGGGTTTGGCTTTGTGCGAGTGGGACGGGTTGAAACAGTTCTTTTAAATTTAATGCGGGCGCGGGGCAGGTGCGAGTTTCACGAGTATTGCTTAAAATTTTGGATCTGATATGGCCTCAAGGTTTTTTACATCCGATGATGCGCATAAAATTGGTTTATGCTACTTTGAGACAAGCAAATCTGTAGGTTTTATCAAAGAGAAAAGAAATAAAAACATTAGAAATATGTTGCCGCTGATTTGAAGCTACCAATTTACAATAACATCAAAATTCGTACCAACTTAGAACCAAAACCAAGTAAAGAAGAAACAAAATAAATAGCATCTCTAAGACCCAGATACGCTAGGCAACTATTTTTAGATTTTTACGACAGTCTAACGGTGATGGGTCTTGATTTTTTATTTACTACACTCTAACATTGATGGGTTTTGAATATATTAAGTATTATACCCTAACTTCCAGTATGACATCTTATTATTCTTCTCTTTAATCTTTAACAATATCATGTAACTACATTTACTTAAGTTGTTTTATAGAGATCACTACTATTTTGGATTTTTAATTTGGTATCAGGAAAGAGAAAAGAAATGCACAAATACTTATTAAAAATTGGACGTCATATTAGAAATTATACTGAAGATACAAGTAGCTAATACTATATGTTAAATTTCAAATATTAAACTTGTATGTATTAGCAAAAGTAAAATGCTATGTGTTGACATCCAATTTTGTCCTCTTTTTCTTTTAAAATATTTCTTTGAAGCTCCTATTGCTATAATATTTTAAAAATACTTATTCATTTAGTTTATTATAGTTTAGCAGAGATTAATATCATATTGACTTAAAATTATTACCCTTAAAATTATGACTATCATTACTATTTTATTACCACTACAGTTATTACAGTCAAACCTCGTTAGATTAATACTCGATAAATTAATAATCTCGCTAAAATAATAATTTTCTCCGGTCCCTAGTCGGGACCAACGTGGTAAATTAATAATTCGCTAAATTTATAAGATAATACGAAAAAATAAACTCATATAGGTCCCATTTGACATATAAATTAATAATTCATGATCTGTAAAAATATTTTTCATATAATTCATAACTAATCTAAGAAGATTTCTGAAAATATGAATCTAATGTTACTTGTTTCTTTATAAAATTAATATCACCTTGAATCACATCTCTAACCTTTCTTAGAGCATTAAGAAAATCTGGCGTAGAGTTCTCATATTGTAAAAGAAAGTGATGTAAGGTGATTGCTGCTTTCAAAGCATCTTTGCGCGAAACTTGTTCTAATTCCACACTATCGTCTTCCACTTCATCTTCTTTGTTGCTTTCCATAACACTCTCAATTATTTGTTCATCCGTAGGCAACTCCAAACTTGTGTCATTTTCTCCCGGATAGTTCAAAACATCTTCAACATTCATTGCATGACGATAATTCAATCCATTGATTAGATTCTGCAATTGTTGTAAGCTGTCATTGTCCATTTATTCTTGATTTCCGAGGATTCACCATCTGGCAATCGGAGTTTACAATGCCTGAAACAATTTGCAATAGTACTTGAGTGGACATCTATTTTCCATGCCGAGATTGCAAGATTCATTGCTTCTAAAACATTAATCTTTTCTGGATTCGGGTTCCCAATTTCAAAACCCTCCAAAATATTTCGATAAAACCGTCGCCGATAATGCATCTTAAAAGCTCGTATGATCCCTGCATCACAAGGCTGAATCTTTGATGTTGTGTTAGGTGGCAAAAAAAATAATTCAATATTTCTCAAACCTTCAATGTTTTTTGGATGAGCAGGACAGTTATCAACAATTAAAAGAATTTTTCTACCATCCATTTTTGCATCAAGTTGTTGAACGTATTCTTGGAATAAAATCCCAGTCATCCATGCTCTTTTGTTGGCACGATATTCACAATCCATGCTACCCAAATTCACATTCTTGAAACAACGTGGTTTTGTGTACTTCCCAATTATCCATAAAGGATTTTCTCAGAACCATCCTCATTACAGCAAATAACAATTGTTAGTCTTTCCTTATCTTGTTTCTTACCTGTTGCTTTGTTGCAAGAGAACAATCTGGTTGTAGCCTGTAGAACAATCCAGTTTCATCCTTATTGAAAACATCTTTCATAGCAAACTGATTAAGTTTCTCTCTTATGGATTGTAAATTGTTCTCCACCACCTCCATATTAACCGAACCACTTTCTCCAAAACGATGATATGTCTTGATGCCGTGTCTTGATTTGAAGCGCTCTAGCCAACCTTGAGAAAAATGAAAATCAGGCATATCAATGGGATATATCTTTTTTAGAAACTCTTTTCCCTTTGTTACAATTAGTTCCCCACTCATATTAACGCGCTCTTTGTTATGAACAAACCACTCGTATAGAGCCTTCTCTAATTCTGGAAATTTGGTAACTTTATGTCTTTTGGCATCATCTTTCGGAATGTCATAAACTAGTTTAGAGGATAATAACCACAATCAATTAAAAACCAAAATACCCAATTTCTCTATTTTTTCCTTTGTCGCAAACACATTAAAAAATATATTAAAAATTTAAAATTGGAGTAGTAGTCCTTACCGGGGTTGCCATTATTGACTGCAAGAATTAAGAAGAACTTGAAATAATATTGTTCCTTTGCTGAAAATTGCAACTAGCTTTGGCTTTCGTTGATACGATATTGACAATTTATTTTTTAACTAGGGTTTGGACTTTTCTTTTTACCTCTAAAAACATAATTTTATTTTATCTTAAACTTAAATGGGCTAGGGGACAATTGGGCTAGGGATTTTCTTCTCTACTTATTTGTATTAGTATTGGATTTGGGATGAGCCAAAATTATAAAAAAGATAGAGAAGATTCAATAATATATATATATATATATATATATATATATATATATATATATATATATATATATATATATATATATATATATATTGCCGGTTTGGTTCGGTATGGTCTGATTTTTTTGGAGGTTTAATACCAAATCAAACCAAATCGACTTATTAAGTCGGTTTGACTTGGTTTTTCAGTTTCATTTGAACACCCCTACCCACGAACTTTCCCCTAAAAGGTACTAAAAAGTGCACGGCCGCAAACTATGTAACTGCTAGGTGTATGCTTGGTGTGAGTTTTTCAAAAGTGAAGAAAGTGAAAACGAAATGACAGTTTATAAAAAAATATCAATTATAGCTTATAAGAAGTAGCATATAATCACATTAGGTAATAACCAAAGAGAAACATTCACAAAAATCAAAGGCGTTTTTATTAATCTAAGTTTGTTATGGTTTAAAACTTAAAGTCTCCAACAGAGTCGCCATACTGTTATAGCTCATTTTAGCCTCAAAATTTTCAATAGGTCATACTCTATTTTGATCCGTATTAAAATGGGACATAACACTATGCGGGGCGGGGCGAGGCGGGGCGGATTTAAAGTTAAGCCTTAGCCCGCCCCGCCCCATTGTCACTTCTACAAACTACACATTGATGTTCATACTTAAGAATTGACTGACAAATGCGTCCAATGTCCATTAAGCAATATCAGCCCTAAGCATAATGCTTAATAAGCAACGTAAACAGTAAAGACTACAGTATACAGTTGCGAATTATAAACCTCACCAGTTGTGCCATTTAAATTGTAGATTTAAGTTAAAATTCCAAAAATACCCCTCAAGATACGAAACTCTAGACTTCTTTTAAACACAGTAATGGCATATTCAGTCATGATTCTTCTCTTCACGCTCTTGCCTTTCTTAGAAATACCAAAAATATCACGTCGGTTTTTTGGCCAAACTATGCATTTTTTATTTTAATTAAAACTTGTTAATCCATTTTACTAAATTAATTAGAGGATTAGGATAGCCAGAGTATTTTAGTGGGCCAAAATTTGTATTTTTGGTGGTTTTTATTTTTTTTATTAATTAAGCTATAATAAAATGAGTTTTCTGTCATTAAAAAAAAAAGCGAAGTTTTTATGTTATGAAACTTAACTTGAATAGCCATTTATGAAATTTACCTCGCATTTGACCCATGAAAAAAATCTGACTTACAAGTAAAAGGTAAATATAAAAATATAATATAATTAAGTAATTAAAAAAAATTATTTAACAGTTTGAGTTGCTTTTAGACGAGATCACATAATTCAATAGGATTCAGCTACCACACGAGTGATCCACCGATATTGATGGGATAAATAATTACAGAAAGTACAAATTGTGAACTGGCTGTCTCGACCTATGCAGATTCAGCACGTGAACTTCGCAAGGAGGATTTCAAGTTTACACTTGAACTGACACAATACAAGTGAGGCTTGTTCAGTTGGTAATGCACCTTCACTCACGATCATTAGGTTTTGAATTTGAGTTACTTTAGAAAAAAAGTGAGAAAACATTATAAATCCTCTTAAGTTGGGATAAAATTAAAAAATAAAAAAAATAAAAAAAGAATGCTTGACAGAAACTGTATAGTTCTTGAAAGCTAAGTCTCACTTTACTTATATCATACAGAATCATTTTACTTGTGTAGGCAAGATTAAATTGAATATTAATGGCAGTGTGAAAGACGGAAAACTGAAAATGTTATTTTTGGTGGTATTTTTAGAGATCATGGATAGTAGATACTGAGATATTCAGGTAAGCTACCACCTGCCTCCAGCCTAGGTATGGCAAACGGGCTGGCCGGAATGTATATGAGTGTCGAAAACGGGTAAGTCTAAAAACGGATAAATTATCTAACTTGACCCGTATTTGAGACGGATTAAAAAGAGTTATCCGGCGGATAATATGGATATTCATATTATCCATGGCTTCTTGAATGTGATCTTTTATGGGAGAATTCCTAGTCTCACAAAACTTGAGGATCCCCACTTTGAGGCTTTACAAATGTAAAAGTTAAACATATTAGTTATCCATTGGTTATCCATTTGGTTAATAATTTTCTAAGATAATGTGATTCTTATCAATATTTGACCCGTTTTTAAAAAGTTCATAATTCAACCCATTTTTAATGAATAATATGGATGGATAACTATTTTCTTTTAACCATTTTGCCACCTCCGCTCCAGTCTAATCGCAAAATTATGGAGCATTAAACAATGGCCACAACTAGCAAAGGACATTGGGTATAAATAGTGGAAACGGATTGTCTGTTTGCTGTCAAGCATATCAAAGAAGACAGCGTACAGATTCATCCTCCTCGGGTTGTTATTGAAGATTGCAGATACTTATTGAAAGTCCAACAACACGAATATTACCACATATGAAGTGTGCAGAGTTTTTGGCAAATGAAGGTCACAAACATAAAAAAAGACTTGCTAGTTAGAGGCGCTCAAGGAAATGGAGTTCTTGCTCCTAGCAGATTTAAGCAGTGTAGCTTATGACTTTTTGTATTTTCTTTAATGTTTAAAAAAGACCAAGTGATCCGAAAACACTCACCAAACATTTGTAGTATCCTTGTTGGTTGGCGTTGTCTAGAGGTCTGTACTTCTCACCTTAACCTATTTTTCATGTAGATATGTTCAACAATTATCCGACAAATAGAATCAACACTTAATCTGATTTAGAAATATCCAGTTGTATGCTTAGAAATTAATCAACAAAACCAATAGAATTAATGTGTTTTCATTGCCATATTTCTCATTATTTTGGAGATTTTTTAAATGATGGAACTTGGAAGTGCTGGCATCATGACTTTCTTGAACTGTCATCTTCAACGTAAACACATGTCAGAAACCAAGTTTAATTAATTAGAAAAAATTGTAGTAATAATAATGTTACTTCCAGTATAATGACTGTAACTAGAAAGATCGTGTTCAAACGTAAGTCAAATAACAACCCCACGACATTATTATCATGGTAATTGAGTGATCTTTTGTCCTTAAGTTAACGATTTAAGTTAATACACTGATCAATATAATTTAAAACGTTATATTTAATAGTAATTTACAAATTTTCAGAACCACTAAATAATAACAATAAAAGGTTACACGTAATCGCATTTTAAGTGATTTAATTGTAAAATACTTTTTATGTCGTCGATGCTTAAAACTTAATATAAGTGAGTTAAGATAATTTGATGTAAGTCTAATGAAGAATAACCACGCTTTTTCTTGTTCAAAGTTAAGGAACTGGCCACAGTTGTTTGGTAAATCCATAAAAGTAACTTTATCAAAGATTTTAAAGGGGACATAAACAAGTCATAACCTGATTTATTGAAACATTTTTCATGCCAGACAAATTATGTTTTGCTTTAATACTTTATTTGATAAAGCACGTTTAAGTTACGTTCAAACACATTAAATCTTGAATTAGCAATCAATCCTTTAATTAGTAATCATGTCATTTTCCAACTATGATAAAAGGGAGAAGATTGAAGGATATATCCTTGTTACTTTATTGTTCAATTTACCATTGATTGCAAATGGAAAATCTTTTGCTTTTTCTTGGTAAACAAAGGACTGCGTGTTGGCTCAATAGCTCCATCAAGTATTCATAAAAGAAGGAAATGTGGGACAGTTAAGAGGCGGAATAACCATGAATTTGACTTAGAGGCGGATCCAAAATTTTAAGCTTATGTGTTTTTACAACAATATCAAGTTAATCCACATAATAAGCGGACCAACGAATTGGGTTTCAAGCTAATCTTCTTATACTTTTAATGTTTTTTTAGTATAAATATAGGATCTAAGCGAAAGTTATTGAATTCAGGGAACCCGTAACATTTGCACTAGATCCACCCCTATTTTGACTTTATAGGTTCTGTTTAGAATGACAGCTTTAAGTGCTAATAAGGATGTTCTATATTTAATATTTATATATATTTAATAATTTTTTTAATAAAAATATATTAGTTGAGCAAAAGCTTTACTGAACCGGTAGATGTACAGTAGCTCCGTCCCTGGGACAGTGGGATGAAATAGAGATCATTTATGAAACTTGTTTGTACTCTAGACTCCTACAGTATTTTTAAAGCTATAAAGAAAAGAAAGGGAAAAATTCATACTTCATAAATTCCATTTGTAGTCTGAAGACTGTAGAAAAATAGTAAAATGAATTTTTTTAATTAGGATGTCACAAAAGTATAAGACATCAGATTTCACTATCCGTTGCATTATCGGACAGATCACTAGAAAATCGCGCGTTGTTAATCGTTATTCAAAAATAATAATTAAGGTATACATGTATAGAGTACATATATAGAAATGAAGTGCACGCACATGTATTTATTAATTAAACGTGAATAATTACTCGTCTTTTACACGCTTCAGTTGGATACCTAGAAGAAGAATATTTATTTTGTAATAATATTTAAACTAAAAATTTATCCTCAATACATTGACAATACGTAGAAAAATTACACTACCATTTAACCTAAAACATAATTACAATCAATTACGCTCTTCTCTTTGTTCTTTCTACATAACCTACCTTATTTAATATCGATAAACGCTTTACTACAAGAGTTCGTTAATCCTTAAGTAAACAATATACTAGAGTTTGCAACCGGGAAACACTAATTAAAAATGGAGGAGTTGCCATTTGCTTTTGTCCCATTAATTAAAGTTTTTCGTAATCAACGTTAAGCTTATCGGTGATATTAAAGATGTTGAAGTTAACACATAACAAGTACAATGAATTATCAAATACTGAACATATTTTTATACAAATGCAACTCATTCACTCTCCCATTCCCCACCCCAAATAACATCGATCATATCAGTGGTGGAAGGGTATTAATATATAAAAAATAAAGTACATGAAAAAAGTATATAGAAAATTTTACCTACCTATATATATAGCGTAATATTCGGACGAATGGATGCATGTCATTTGACACCCTTGGTTACATATGGCTCCACCACATCATTTATTTCTTGTATATACAAGTTTAACTTCTATAAAATGATAATGTGAAAGAATATTTATATATAAAATTATATAAAAGATAATTATATGTATATCTATCATAAGTAAAATTAAAATTTCGAAGATAAGACAATTAAAATTATATCACAGATTAATTAATTAGTAGTGGTAATACGGAAAATCACATTTAGAGAAGTGGTTTGCGTGAGAAATAAAAGGAAATCTCGGAGCAAGATAAAATTATTTTGGTCCAATCTATATATTATGGATTCGAACTCCGAAAACAACCATAACATTTCTTGATGTATGACTTTTTTCTAATTCTACGTGAACATTCACCCAAGATACTTTATGTTCCGGTTTGCGCTTACGTGCGTAAGAGAGAGTGATATATATGATAAGTATGGGAACAAGAGTGGGACAAGGTGGGGTAGAAACTGGTGAGGGGCCAAAAACATCCTTTTCTGACCTGTTTATATCAGTGCTACTCTTTTGGCCGACCCAACTTCAATGCTGTCCCATTATCTTTTTTCCCTTTCTCTTTCTCAACCGACACTTATCTCTTCTTCTGCTCTCTTCTCTTTCCTTTCAAGCATATATATACACATCTTCAAACTCAACCTAGCAAATACGTACTGAACTAAGAAGAAGCTAGCATTTCATTTACTTATAAGTTTATAATTTTATAGTCTCTAGCATATAACTCTTTTTTCAGAGTTGTTTAATTAGTTCTGTGCTATTTTTGTTTATACGTTATATATAGTTTTATGAGATGGAACTTGAGCTTGGTCTTGCACTTCCTTCCTATTTTCCCGTCAAACGTTCCTACCTAAATGGCAACGTCGACAGTTTTGATGACAACTTCTCAGAAATGAAGAATGATAGCAATTATATCAACCAGAAGTCTAACTTTTCAGCAGCTAATTCTGATGATGATGAAAATGACAAATTTGAACGTAAAACGTTGCCTTTGCTTATATGGAATGGCCAACCAAATGAAGAAGAAGAAGATGATCACCGAAAGAAGAGAACTTTTGAAGCTTGTTACCCGTAAGTTTAAGGACCCGCTTGTTCATGATTTTCTTTTTCAGAATCTAGAAAGGTTTTTGAAAAAACGTTTTTCCTTGCTCACACAACTATAACTTTTAAAATAAAGTATAAAGTCCAAATATAATTTCAAATTTTAAATACCATTTTCAATTTAACTCCAAAATTACCTACTAAGTTACACAATGTACATTAAATTCAGATTTAACTTCTACCTGCATAGCAATTAATTTTTTATACTATCATGTCATGTACATGTAATTACTACAAAAAAATTTGATCAGTAACATAGAAATTAAGACATGTTATCTACTCCACACGTTAAAATACAATAGTAGCATAAATTTTTTACATAATGTATACAATAATAGTATGAAAATATTGTATACATACGTTAACTCTCTTCATATGTTAGAATATAAATATCCTTAAAAATGACTAGAATAGACTCTAATCACACGACACTTGGACGATTTTTCTTGTTCATTAATTGATGTTTACACGATTTCAGATAATGTCAATATAAAGAACTTTCACTTATAACAGATTTCTTTTTATATCTCGTACAGGGAATTCAAGGAAGAAAACCAAATAGTGGGGTGGCCACCAATTAAATCATGGAGAAAAAAGCAAATTCATGGGATTAATTATGACCAAGGTACTGGGCGGAACACAAATGATAGAATTAACAATGATGTTATTGGTCGAAGAAACTCAATGTATGTGAAGGTTAAAATGGAAGGAGTAGCCATTGGAAGGAAAATTAATCTAAGGCTGTATAATTCGTATCAAGTCCTTACTAACAGCTTGATTCAAATGTTTGCAAAATGTAAGTTCACTACTCCTATAATAAGAAATTGTCCTCTCATTTTTTCTTTTACAAATAACCATAAGATGGAATTGATAAGTTTAATTCTATTATATGCAGCAGATCAGAATTGCAACCAAAATGGTACGCGCTTTACACTATTGTACCAAGACAGAGCAGGAGATTGGATGCTTGCAGGAGATGTACCATGGCAGTATGTACTTATATTTTCTCTTCTCTTAATTATTTCATCCTCATATATTATTTTTCACTTCATTTGGACCCAAAAGAAATTATTTCAAACTAGTTAGGGTCGATTATATGAATCATATAATATTATTTTTCGCTTCATTTGGACCCTAAGAATACTATGATAATACTATCATTTAGGTGATTTACTTACCGCCAAACCTACTAGACATTAGCTGCGCTCACAACGAGCATATATGGAATTGTTATTCTATTTATTTTATTTAAGAACAAGTAAAGTAATTAGAAATTATTTCCAGTATTTACTAAGTCAGTATAATGTTTTTGCAGAACATTCGTGGAGACTGTTCAAAGAATACAAATAGTAAGGAATGGGAAGAGAGGAAGAATAAATTCAAGAAAGTCGTCTGATATTTGTTAGCTAGAATACTGGTTAAAATCATATGTTCTGGTTTTCTAAGGAAAAAGATAAGACAACACGATATTCGTTACAGTTTGCTATTATTGTAGTTTTATACTTATCTTCGTGCGGCTATTTGGATGTCAAGAATTATCAGACTTTTTCAGACCTTACTTTTTTCTTTTCTCCACATTAAATAGAGCATGTTCGAGAGCGAGATACCTTTTCAAGTCTAAATACTACTCTTAAGGAGATATCTTCTTTACATCATCCCGAAAAATCAGGGGCGGAGCTAGCCTCTTGATTGTACGTTCAGTCTTTAGTTCAAATCATATATTTGTCTTAAAATTTTTATTTAATATATATAAATTATTATTTTAGACCTAGTATCTTAGAATAATTAGAATTTCGAACTCATAATCTTCAAATTTTGGCTCAGTCTCGTGGAAAAACTGTGATACTTCTGTGCCAGCTGACATGATTATATACTTTGGAGTTCCAGAAGCAAAAAGATAGAATTAGGAGATGGTGTACTGCAGAGAATTGCTTAAGGAAATTAAGAAGCTAAATTCAAGTCAAGTTACAACATTTCTTTTTTTTTTTTTTGGCTCACAAATTTAGTCTGTATTTCAGAACAGTATCTCCTTGTTCATTTTTAAGCCCAGGGAATAGCTGTGTGGCCCAGTTGTAAAGTGCCAAAGCCCATTCATGTGCCCCAAATTAAGAGAAATATAGATTTTTAGCATTTTCAAAAATAATAGCCGACAATATTATAAAATTTGTTCTAAATTTTCATTTTTATGCTTATTAATATAAACATCTAGATCAACCTTAAAAGTATCAGTCCGAAGATGTTTTACACCTTAAACTGGAATGTGCATTTGGATTTTTCATTTTAAACGAAATTAATTGGTTTATGATCCATTGACCCAAGTTTATCCTCATCGTCCAGTGGCGGGACACACCGCACGTAGAGTGCTGAATAATGTTTTTAATTTAGAGAAATTATAAGTACTCGTAGGGTGTATAGTATACATTTATTTTGTTATACTTTTTAATAAAATAAAAACTTTCAAGAGAATGATATTCCAATTTGTTACATAAAATAGTTAAAGTGTCTTTTGATAAGCCCGACGAACATAATTATATTAAATTGTTATAGTGATGCTTTTCCATACATAGTGTATACGTAGAATTCATCACAATATAACTAGCTTTAAGTTAGTCATTAGATTACCATAATTTTTTTCTTTATTTGTGATTGGATCGACAATACTCCATCTAAATAGATGTCCGTATAAATTTTAAACTTCTTCTGTAAAAGGTATTATTTTCGCGCATTGTTTTACGTAAAAAAAAAAATTACACAACTCCGACCCCTTCACATGTAACATATACACATTCGTTTGTAGGTTACGATATAACGTTGTTGCATAAAGTATGACAAGAAAAGAGAAAAGCTTTTTATTTCTTTTTTAGTTTTTCATTTTTCACTTTTTAAATTTCATTTCTTCATTATATTGTTTATGTAGGGATATAATTTAAGAAGTTCAGCGCCATTAGAGAATTGAATTTTTGCATTCATCAGTAGATATTCCAGATAAACTTTTGTTACATAGAATATGAATTAACGAAATGTTTGTAATAGTTACTAAAACTATAAAAGAAATTTGTATCAAAAGCGAAACGTGAGAGGTTTGTATAATTCTTCATCAAACTAAACTAGTCAAAGCTAACAAACCATTTCATAATTAATACCCTTGGACAAGTGTAGCTAAGTTCCTTTGTCTCTCATCCCAACCCCTCCGTCAACAAGCTTTTTTGATAATAGAACCCCTCAATTATTTTTTTAAATAATAGTGTTCGAGTCAGTTTGCGCGCATTTCGACTATTCGACTAATTATGTCTATCAAAGTTTGGATAGACAGAAAGAAATCGCATAGCATTTTACCTCCGCAAGAATTTGAACCTAAAACTTTATAATTCTCCACACACTTCATTAACCACTAGTTAGGTCATACATTAAGAGCAGAAAACCTCTCAAATTTGATAGATAAAATATAAACATGGATGCTTTAATATCAAAATTCAATTAAAACGCTTAGGTTTCTACAGCTAAGTTGATTAAGAGTGATATCACAATAAATCGGACATCATTTTCACGGTTGCCATCTCTGTTAAAATTGGTTCTACCAAGTGCCCCCTACTAGAAAAAATTGCTCTATTTTTGAGCTAGTCAAATTATAATCATAAGGTTATGAAAGATTAAGGCCACTTCAATGGTCTTATGTTCTTTGTGTCATACTGTCATTGCATTTTAAGCTAAAAGCTTTTCGTCCATTTTAAGCAACTCCTATAATGAGTTCACATGTAAGAAAGAACATCTCCAAAATTTCCAGCATAATGTTTTTCTTGCCACTTGTGATGCCAAATCAGTAAGAATTGGCACGTAAGATATATTTTTTCCCCAAAATAATCACAGAGCCCCTAAATATTTATCAAATTTTATAACTGTATTGGGTAAAATATTAAATACTCGCATGATAAGGCGATACGTGTAACCGAAGACAGAAGGCAATCAGATCCGAAGGCAACGATCTCGTTTGTTCCCGAAGTGAATGGTGTGCATAAAGGCGAAATAAATGTCTGTCACCCGGTAGCAATTAATGGAGAATATTCTATAGCATTAAATACATATGCCACGCCCCAAACTAGGGGAGGCACGACTGGCACTCGAAATTATATTCGATCGAGTTAGCCACTAAACATACTAGCTAACTAAACTGAGGGCCCAACAGATCGGGCAGCACAACATCTGAAATACTTAGCCTGGACCATTAAGGTCATGACCTGAATAACAATAAGCCATATAAACAAAGGTAGACGAGCCAAAATAATAAAGTACTAGCTGGCCGATGAGGCCGCGATTGGAGACATACATGCCTACACACATATATATACATGCCAAGCCTATGGGCTGGAAACTGAAAGCTACAAAAAGAAACCCAGAATATTGTGTCCACAATAGCCTCTAAGAGTGCCATAAGTACTGTCGAGACAAGGCTCCGACAATACCCAAACTGTATAACAAAAGTAACCATTCTATGAAAGCTCCAGGAAGAGGTGGAGGTTACCAACTCACAGCTAAACCTCGAAATCCTAGCCGGGGGGTCGATCAGTGTCCCTATCTAGACCTGCACGCACGAAACAAAAATGCAATGTCCTCAGGCAACGGGATATCAGTACGAATAAAAATGTACTGGTATGTAAGGCAGGCAGTAGAGTCATATATAGCTTATATAAAATAAAATAAAAGTAATAGAGATACCACCTGACACTGAAACTCTGATAGCCTCCATGGTCGACATCCTACTTCATAGTAATCAAATATGCATGGTATGTTCGTGTAATCGTATGTCGTGAATACATATATATTGATGCAGATGCATGACATACCCAATCAAATGCTAGCAATGGCGGTGTCTTCAGGTAGCTAACCGGTATCATATTTTCAACCTATGGCCATCTGTACAATATATATATAGTTTTTCGGGCAAATAGGCCCCTTAACTCCGATTATAGCTCGAAGTCCATGAATAATATGCCATGTATGATATGAACTTTGAATGCACATAGTAGGCCATAAGAAGAACTTAGCCAATCTTGGTTCATAGGTACTCTTATTCTCATGATCTCATAATCGACATGTCACTTTAGAGATTTTAAAATACACTTTAACAAGGGTGAAGGACTGATCGCAAATACTAAATGCCTTTATTTTTTTATTTTTTTTTTGGTCATACAACCCAAAGATGAATAAGAATTCATATATATAGACATATAGTAAAGAAAGCCGACAAAATGACATATATAGATGTCGAATACCCTATTTAACCGAATGAGTGGAATATCAACCTAATAGCATCATGAAAATACTCCAGCTACAATCCCAATGGCTTTCACAGAAGGTCTTTCTAACAATAAAATAGTAAAATATCACATTTGACGTCTTAGGAATTTCTCAGAATTCGTGCTAAAAGGAAGGACGGAGCTTAGCCTTAACATACCTTTCCAACGAACGTCTGAATGCCTGTAGTTCCTTCAGCGAAGTTGTTCCTTACGTCCTAAGCTTCAAAAACACTATATATATGCAGCTTATACGCACCTATAAACAGTTCATAATTGAGTTTAAATTAGCAGATTTGCCATGTAACCCTAACTTGACGAAACGTCCGTAGAACTTTGTAAAAACGATCATAAAAGAGTCCCAAGATGATTACTTGAAAAAATCAAGTATAAAATCTGAAGAACCAGCAAGGATATCAAATTCTTATCTTCTAAGAATAGCTCCAACCACAGCTAATAGAAGGGAGAAACGATTGCAAAGCGTAGAGATTGCGTTTCTAGGCACGGGGGCAAATTTTAACGGTAGAAATCGTTAAAGACGCACCTTAATCACTCAAGAACACCATGGAGCCTTCTCTTCAGCTTTCTTACTGTTTTAGAATGAAACTGAAATATTTTTTGGTCTGAAAAGTCGAATTTGCCGACTTATAATACTTGCTTGACCCGACCCGGTTTGCGACCCGGTTTCAGCCTGGATAGTCTGCATTAAAACGGTCATAACTTCTTACTCCGATGTCGGTTTGATGTGAGGTTTTTTTGGTTGCAAACTAGACGCGTGGACCTACGATTCGGTAGGTTGTGGGTCCCATAACTCTTTATATATTGGGAGAAATGGTCTGATACATTTGACCTAAAGTTTAGAAAATTTATTAGAGAAATTTATGATAACTTTCGCCGACCATTATTTCGCAACTTGCTTGACTCCAAAACTTAACATGGGTTCTGACAAAATAGTCCGTTACAGAATATGGAATTCATTTCCTACCATTACACACTCTTCAATGGCCCTCATAATTGTTATTTAAGAGGAGCTTAATCCTAGGACCTTGTTCCCAAAGCGCAATTATAAATAGTGAGTTCAACATCCAATGTAAAGGACACGATTTTTCTGATAAGCTCTTACTATACTATGTTCAAACTCAATAAGATTTTATATTCTTGCTTATTAATATTGTTACCACTGCCTCCGGAAGCAGAGCTTCCGGAACCAAGATTTCTGTTGTCTTATCTTGATTTCAACGCTACGTCTTACATTGTTGTTTATTTTTTTTATTATTTTAGGATCAAATCGATTCACTTGTCTATAAACCACGTATAAATTCAACTGTACCATTTTACAGTTAAATATTTTGGTGCCCATCGTGGGATTAGACAGTTGTGTAATTGAGTTGAACCTTGCATCTATTACTAAGCTATTTGATTCTTTGTTCTTAGCAAAAATCATAAAAAATGACAGATAACGATGTCAACGTCGCACACAATATTGAGGCTAAAGGAAATCAGCCTCAAAACGAAGATTCGATCAGTGATACCCCCAAAGAGGGGGATGAGGCCACGCCAGTCTATGGCGGGCAATATCTACGTCACGTTTGATAAGCAACTCCTGATGATGCTGAAGAAGAGCACGTCGGTGAAATAGTGAGGATCCTGAGGGAGAAACAAAAAGCTATTGTGGGTCATCTCTCACGACAGGATTAGGTCATGACTGAGTTGAGGCACGCATTGTTGGGTGCTTCCAACAACGCGAATGGACGAGGTCCAGTTTCTTTCGATGCTCCCGCAAAACAAACAACGCAGAGGGTCGACAAGAACACCCCAAGGGGTTAAGTCAGTTTTTGACATGGACGGAGGAAACGGTAGCGGATCCGGTAACAACAATGAGAATGATCCCTTTAAAACCGAACTCATGTGGTTTATAAGGAAAATAAATGCCCGAATGGATTAGATTCCGGGTGCACCACCAATGTTGAAAGGACCGGATTCAAAGAAGTACACCCAATTGCCGTTCAAACCAAGCATGGCAGCTAAGTTAATCCCGAAGCGGTTCAAAATGCCAGACGTGCCGAAGTATGATGGGACTTCGGATCCTCAGGAACACATCACCACTTATACAACAGCGGTAAAGGGAAACGATTTAGCTTCGCACGAGATTGAGTCAGTCTTACTGAAGAAATTCGAGGAGACCCTCACGAAGGGGGCCCTGACATGGTATTCACTCTTGCCCGAGCACTCAATAGATTCCTTCGAGATGCTCGCAGATTCTTTTATCAAGGCCCATGCCGGGGCCAGAAAGGTACATGCCCAAAAAGCTGACATATTCAGGCTTCCACAAGAAGAGTCCGAATTATTGCGGGAGTTCGTGGTCAGATTCCAGAAAGAAAGAATGCTTCTCATGGAAGTACCAGACGAATGGGCAGCTGAAGCATTTAGTAAAGGGTTGAATCCGAGAAGTTCCGATGCTTCCCGAAAATTAAAAGAAAGTCTGCTCGAGTTCGAAGAAACAGCATAGGCGGATGTTCACAATCGGTACGAATCAAATCTAAAAATTGAGGATGATCAGCTCGGTTTTCCAGCATCAACCAAGGGTCAGGACGGGAGAAAATAAGGAGAAATCGAAGGAGGATTTCGACACATATTGATGGTCTTCAAGGGGTCAGTTTTTGCCCTATGAACGGGTAAAGGATGCGGCAGAGGTTTTCGGTCGGCGGATGGATTCGCTACCGATAGGAAAGCTGATCGAGGATAGAATAACAGGTCATTGCAGGACAAGGAGATATCGGGTTCCCGAGATTTCTCCTACCCCAGGCTTTCCGAATACAACTTCAACGTCAGCGTAGTGGAGCTGGTGTCGGCTATTAGGAACATTAAGTAAGAACGATTCCCGAAACCAATGAGATCTCCAGTCAGAGAGATCCTAATTTGTGGTGCGAATACCATGGGACCAGTGGTCACCAGACTGGGGACTGCCGGCATTTGCGGAAGAAGGTGGCAACATTGCTAAAAAACGGCCATCTCAGAGAATTCTTAAGTGATCAGGCTAAAAACAATTATGGCCGCAATCATGATAATGTAGAACCTTCGAAAGCAAGAAAAGATCCTTCGCGTTTGACGATCCACATGATTTTTGGGGTAAACGAGATTAATGGTGTGACTTTTTCGGCGGCAAAGAAGACGAAGGTAGCAGTAACCCAAAATAAGAGGCTTCGAGAAGTCGTTGAGGACGACATTACTTTCATGGAGGAAGACAAAGATGGACTATTGCCACCGCACCCGATGCCTTGGTAATTTCTTTAAATATCCTAGATTTTAAAATTAAACGTGTTTTGGTGGACCTAGGAAGTTCGGCCAATATTATCCAATGGAGAGTGTTGGAGCAAGCCAAGCTGACCGGAAGTATCATTCCAGCCACAAAACTCCTCGCCGGGTTCAATCTACTCGAGGAGAGATCTTGCTGCCCATGAATGCCGAGGGGGTGATGAAGACGAACCTTTTCGAGGTAGTTGACGGCGATATGGGCTACAATATTATCCTGGGGAGACCATGGTTTCACGAGATGAAGGTCGTGCGGTCGACGTATCATCAATTGCTAAAGTTCCCAACTCCCGAGGGAATTAAATCAAATAAGAGGAGACCAACCGGGGGGCAACGGAGATGAGTTCAATCTTAATTTTCAGTACCAAAGGGAAGGAACATGCAGCATAGCAATTATAGGAACCGGCGCCTGCTCTCGAGCCGAGCGAAGTCAAACAGGGGGAGGAGTCATCAGAATCCTATTAGGTACCAAGATATTTCTAGGTACCAGAAGAAACGAATGCAACAAAATCCACAACGGAAGAACTTGAGCAAGTCACGTTGTTCGAAAAGTTCTTAGAGAGGAAGGTCCACTTGGGGACAGGACTAAACCCCGAGCTCAGGTCTGAATTTATCGAATTTCTTAAATTTAACGCTGACTGTTTTGCATGGTCGCATGCGAATATGACAGGTATCCCGCCAGAAGTGGTCGTGCATAAACTAAGCTTGGATCCTAACATCCCTCCGGTAAGGAAGAAAAAACATCCAATCGCCAAGGTTAGAAACAAATTCGTCAAAGAAGAGGTAACTCGTTTTCTTGATACCGGTTCAATTCACGAGGTAAAGTATCTTGACTGGCTGGCTAATGTAGTAGTAGTTCCAAAGAAGAAGAATAAATTTCACATATGCGTAGACTATAAGGATTTAAATAAGGCGTGCCCAAAAGACTCGTTCCCATTACCAAACATTGATCAAATAATTGACGTGATGGCCTTGCACTAGTTAATGAGTTTCCTCGATGCTTACTCCGGTACAACCAAATTAAGATGAACCTGGAGGATCAGGAAAAAACTTTGTTCATAACAAATTTTGGCACATATTGCTATAATGTGATGCCTCTCGGGCTAAAAAACGCCGGAGCCACTTATCAGCGGCTCATTAACAAAATGTTTGAGAAACAAATAGGGAAAACCATGGAAGTTTACATAGATGATATGTTGGTTAAATCTTTGAATACAAGTGATCATTCTAAACACTTGCAAGAAACCTTTGACATCCTAAGAAAGCACAACACGAAGCTTAACCCTGCGAAGTGTGCATTCGGAGTCAGCTCTGGTAAGTTCTTGGGGTTCCTGGTGTCGCAAAGGGGGATTAAAGTCAAACCCGATAAAATTAAAGCCATTGAAGACATTCCGGACCAGCTATCAAACGTGAAAAAAGTTCAAAGTTTGACAGGAAGACAGGTCGCTTTAAGCAGATTCATTTCCCGGTCTTCGGAAAAATGCCATCATTTCTTTTTGCTCCTCAAAAGGAAGAACAACTTTGAATGGACTCCGGAATGTCAGCAAGCTTTGAAGGATTTGGAAAGGTATTTGTCGAGTCCTCCATCATTGTCAAAACAGGAGGAAGCCGAGTAGTTGCTGATCTACTTAGCGGTCTAGGAGGTAGCGGTAAGTGTCGTTTAAGTCCGTGAGGACGAAGGTATGCAATCTCCTATTTATTATGTTAGTAAAATTTTAACAGCAGCAGAAACTCGCTACCCACATCTAGAAAAATTGGCCTTAGCTCTCGTAGTCGCCGCTCGAAAGCTTAGGCCCTATTCCCAATATCATCTGATAGCCGTGGTAACTATTTTCCCCTGCGGATATTCTTCACAAACCTGAACGTTCAAGTAGGCTGGCCGAGTGGACCGTCGAACTGAGTGAATTTAACATAGAGTATAAACCTAGGATTGCGATTAAGTCACAAGTTTTGGCCGACTTTGTGGCCAATTTCAGTCTGGGACTGTTACCTTTGGCTACCAGAGAAGCAGTAATGATGTCAGAGTCAACATTAGGAGTTTGGACTCTGTTCACTAACGGAGCTTCCAATGTGAAAGGGCACGGGCTCGGCGTAATGCTAATCACGCCCTCGGGAGAAACCCTAAGGCAGGTCATAAGAACCGTTCCTCTGACTAAAAATGAAGCAGAGTACGAAGCTTTGATTGCAGGACTTGAGCTACTGGGGGACTGGACTCCGATGTCATAGAAATCAAATGTGACTCCCAATTGATAGTAAATCAAGTCTACGGGATTTTCGAAGCCAAAGAGGAATACATGCAGCAGTATGTAATAAAAGTGCACGCTATGCTCGCACGGTTCTGGGGAATGGTCGACTACTCACATCCCGAGAGAAGAAAATGCGGTGGCAGACACATTAGCCAATTTGGGATCATCCACAAAAATAAAGGGATCGTACTCTGGTGCGGTCGTGCAGCTTATGCATTCGGTATTGGATGAGACAGCTTTTATGAAGTAAATGCGACTAATTTGGTCTGAGACTAGAGAAACGAGATCATAGACTATCTCGAGCACGGAAAATTTCCTGCAGATCCCAAGGCATCTCGGGCACTGCGCACTAAAGCAGCTCGAAGTAACTTCAAGGGAGGTCAATTGTATAGAAGATCTTTCCAAGGCCCGTTGGCCCGATGTATGGGAGCTTCCGAAGCTAACTATGTCATGCAAGAAGTCCATGAAGGGATATATGGAAATCATTCAGGCGGGGATTCCATAGTGCTAAAATTAATTAGGGCAGGATACTATTGGCCCCAGATGGAAAAAGACGCCAAGGCTTATGTACAGAAATGTGAAAAGTGTCAGCGCCACGCACTGTTGGTACATCAGCTGGCAGAGCTACTGCATTCGGTTTTGTCGCCTTGGTCATTCATGAAGTGGGGAATGGATATAGTGGGTTCGCTGCCTCCAGCCCCCGGTAAGGTAAGATTTCTTTTGATTTTAACTAACTATTTTTCTATGTGGGCTGAAGCACATCTTTACTAGAAAATCAACGAGCGCGAAGTAGTAAATTTCTTGTTAGAGAATATAATTTGCAGATTCAGGATACCAAAAGAGATAGCCTGCTACAATGGGCCACAATTTATAGGCGCAAAGGTCATAAAATTCCTTGAAGAAATGAAAATCAAAAGGATCACATCATCACCTTATCACCCGAATGCGAACTGTCAAGCAGAATCGACAAACAAGATGATTATCGAAAATCTCAAAAAAAAAAATTGAAAGCAGCTAAAGGCAAATGGTCCGAAAAACTACCAGGAGTATTGTGGGCGTATCAAACAGCGGCCAAATCAAGTACGGGGGAGACTTCTTTCTCTCTTGTGACAGTGCGAAAGCTTTGATCCCGGTGGAAGTAGGGGAACCTACCTTGAGATATTTCCAGGTAGATGAAGAAACAAAAAATGAAGCAATGTTGGTCAAATTGGAGTTGCTCGACAAACGCAAGGACTTGGTGCATATAAGGATGGTGGCCCAAAAACAGAGAATGGAAAGATATTACAATCGAAGAGCCAATTTCTGTTATTTCAAAGTAGGAGACTTGGTTTTAAGGGAGATAACTCAGAACACCCGCCAGCTCAACGCAGGGAAGCTGGGTACGACGTGGGAAGGCCCTTACTGGGTTTCAGTTGTCACCGGGAAAGGGACATACGAATTGGAAGATCAAGATGGAGTTAAGTTACCGAGCAACTGGAATGTGGCACACCTCAAAAGGTACTATTGTTGACGAGCATCACCTATACTGAAAGTATGTGCTGCACTCTTTTTTCCTTCGTCCAGTTTTTGTCCCAATTGGTTTTTTCTGACAAGGTTTTAACGAGGCAACAACTGAAAGCATACTACGAGGAAAGCTTGTCAGCAGAAGTAAGACCTTTCAATGACAAAACATGCAAGCAACGAGCCACTACGAAGCGGTTAGATGGTCTTTTGCTCGGTAGGCAAGTTCCTACGGGGAAGTAAAGTTTGCTATCGGGGCAAAGGCTACCGGACCATTCATGAGTGCAAGCCACTAGGGGATTGTTAGATAATCTTGGGCTCGATAGCAAAAGTTCCTAAGGGGAAGTGAAGCTTGCTATCAAACTAAAGATTATCTAACTATTCATTAATGGAATCTACGAAGGAGCAAGACTTCCAGTGTTCAAATTCGCATTCTTCGCATTCGAACACTAGGGGGAATGATATGAGAATACGGCAACAATGACTGACATATCAACCGGGACTAGAAAATCCGGAAACAAAGTCATATCAACGGGACTGGGGACTATGCGGCCAGCCTCATAGAAACAAGTTGTACAAGTTAGCCACAAGTAATGCCAATTTCTCTTTAGCACAACGAATACTTATGTACTTTTGAAAATGGAAGGAATAAAGTAAAGTCCTTTTTTTTTTATCTTGTTCCTTGTCCTATCGATGAATTAATTTTATTACTTGAAAGTTAAACAAGTACTTCAAATGCTAGTGCCATAATGAATAGGAGACGTTCTCTTCAAGAGCATCGTAAACATAAGAGGCCCCTCTCATATAAAAACCTCATGGTAAATGGTTGATTTCGGAAGAACTTATACCCGTAAAACAAATGCTATCAGGGAAAAATACATCCGAAGCCTTGCATAATTCGACGCAAAGAGAAAAACTTGCGCGATACTTAAACAAAAAAATAATTTTATATACATCAAACTTGCCAAGAAGCACAAGTACAACAATATGGAAAATAAAAGCAAAAAGAAAGGAAAGCAAAACGCTAAGCTACTACACCCCCAGAATCCGGAGGAAGACAAGTATCTGCACCCCCAAGAGATGTAGGCGGATCTGCCGCCGGCTCAAGGTCTTGTCCTTCACCATCTTGGCCTTCAACATCATCCTCGTCTGTTTCTTCTTCAGTTCCCGAGAACTCAGTACCGGAACTAGAAGAGTCGGTAGCATTAGGTTGTACCAGAATACCCCTTGGGGCGGTTGACTCCAGCTCACGGGCCTTAGCGATATCAGCATCAAAGTAAATAACGCCCGCTTTGGCCTCTTCCAAGGTTTTTCTTCTTATGTTGTACATAGAATATGTTTTTTCAACAATGTGGGAAGTCGCTCGATGCTGAAGTTCTTCCTTAAGACGGTCAACCGCAGTCGAAAGTTTATCCCGCTCAAATCTAGCAACCTGGAGGCTAACATCAAGGTCACGGATAGTGGAGTTAAAAACTTTAGTGTGCTCCATGACTCTTTTATGCCTCTCTTCCAACCGGGCATACTTCTCCTCGGCAGCAGCAACTTTTTCAGCTTTGGAGTTCAAGACTGCCTCCAAATTATTCAATCTTTTAATAGAGGCAGCTTCGCGGTCGGATGCAGCAAGAACGACATTATGGACCTCAACCCACTTTGCCCTAGTTTCTTCAAATTGTACCCTTTACAAGGCGGCCCCTTGGCCGAGGGTTACTACTTCTTGCTCACTTTGCTGCAACCAAGCCTCCAACTCAGCAGCTTCAGCAACTTGTGCTTCTAGTACCGGGAGGAGAGCAACAAATTGATCCCACTCGGCCAACAATTGATCCCGCTCAGAGGTGAGTTCCTCCTTGTCAAGGATTAACATCTGAAGGCCCTCGGAAGCAAGGAAGTTAGCCTGCAAAACAGAAGTATAAACTAGAAATCCTACCATAACAAAGATAGAAAAAACAACCAAAAAAAAAAAAACAAAGATGGTACTGCCGCTGCGTTGTGCATGGCATTGTTCAACAAACATTCTCCCGAGAGGGACTGAATTTTATTGTTATCCTTTTCTAAAGCTAGAGGCTTCAGATAATTGGCAAGTTCCACCGGTCGAGCTAGCAGATAGCATCTAGTAAAAACCGAAAGGGAAACACTTCTCCTCCTCTGAGGATCTTCGAAGGGGGAAGAATAATTATGAGGCAAATTCCCATGAACTGGGGACTAAGGAAGAGGGACATCCTCCTCTCGGACGACTGCGGCCGGTGGAGATGATGTAGCAGTTGCTGGTGGCAAAGGCAAGGTCTTAGAAGAAGGAGATAAAGTTGATGGCGTTGTAGTCTAAGAAGCAACTGCGACAAATGCAGTGCTAGTTGTTGGCTGCTCATCAACCGAAGACGGAAGAGACCTGGTACCCAGCCTCACGGTACCAGGCACGACGTCTGGGAAAAGCGAGAGTTAGCATCTTCCACCAAATCATATTCCCTCCAGAGCACCGGAGGGTCGTCTTCGGTTAGCGTAACTAGCTCAATAGATTGAGCACTCTGTTGAATTGATGAAGGTCGTCCTCTTCTATGCAGAGAAGCTCCCTCATCACTGGCTCCTCCATCATCATCGATCACCATAGTGTCCATGGTTGGCTCGGCACGACGCTCATCACCATAGCATCTACGGATGGCTCTAGCGCGTCACTCTTTGCCTTTTTATTTTTACCCTCAGTCGTGGAGGAACGTCGCCTTTATGGTTGCTTATTCTCCGGCCGAGGAGTCTGAGAAGAAGCACTTGCATCAAAAGTAGGTCCAGTGACGCCTGTTCGGTTAAAAGCCTCCTGCAGCAACCTCGTCGCATCAGTCGGATCAGCTAAAACATCCTCCTCAGGGACGGTAACAGAACCCTGCGGAAGACCTGAATTCAACAGCAAATAAAGGTTAACCAATTTTCCTATATGAGAAGTAAAGACAACCTAAGTTCAACCTATCATGATTTTTGGCCTTCCACCCATATTTAAGGGCCAATTCATTCCACTTGTAGGTCTCAGGCGTAGTGACATCCAGAATCTTCTGACCCACTGGTCCAAGCCTTCAACCTTAGATGGTGTCCACCGAGTTGCTAAAATAATGAAAGAGGAAGGATAAGTAACAATATGGGACAGTCTTTAACTAGAAAGAAAAAAACAAACGATGAACTTACGAGTATGGTTTCATAGTTCAGGAAAGGATGGAGTTGTAGCCGGAATGATGTCTCCGGTAGCAACTACAACGAACCGCTCCGTCCATCCACGGTCATTGTCATCATCCATACCAGTTAATAAAGCATGGTGGCCACGTTTGCTGAAATTTTTCATTGCCCCGCGGAAAATTTTGGGAGAATAAAGGTTCATCAGTCGACCCAGGGATAGCTCCTCCACCCGTCTCCTAGCATAAACACCAAAGACAAGTAACAGTCCGCCACACAGAAAGGCTCACCTGTGCCAAGCAGACTTGGTAACGAAGACACAACTCCAAGATAACGGAATCAAGCCCCCCATTCAATGAGAACGAGCCCAAAGTAAAAGGATATGTATAACCATACGTAAAACCCTTCTTGTAGAAGGTCACCTGCCCCGCTAGGTCAGGAGCAATGATGTCTAAATCTTGTTAACCACAACCTTCCTTTACAGCAGGGATACTAGAAGGACGGATGGAAGAAGAATACACGCTAACAGCCCATATTCGGGGGTTAATAGAAGGGTACTTCTCTTCGAAGTCCTTAGTAGTGATAAGCTTTTTGGAATGATGGTGCTCACCGTGGGAGGAGCAGCATCACCTGCACTTTCCTTGTTCTTCGAAGCATTGGAATTTCAGGAAGAGGAGGCCATTGTTATCAGAAGAGAATAAGGGATTTTCTCTAAAGAAGAAGATTAAAGGAAGTGAAAAACAAGTATGAGTTGAATAAAGAGAGTTTGAGAGAGTTTGGAAAATTATGAAGTGTAAATGAAGAAAGTTGATGCGTATAAGTAAAATAATATGCGGCTAAAATCATGGCCATAATTACCTCGATAACCGGCAAAAGTGTTGTTGAATCATGGGATGACGCGTGTTCGGGACATTAAATGTGGAGAGATGTGCGTCTAATCAACCTTCAGAGACTTTTTAGAGGGGGTCAGAGAATTTCCCGCCAAGGAAGGTATCTTTACCAACTTTTCAAATTGATGTTTGTTCCGGTAAAAATTCTAAAATAACTTTTAATAAATTATAAAATTTGTAAGATAAATAGATCTATTGTTAAAATCTAGGTAAACGTGTAAACAAAATAAAACAAGGCGATTTCGAAACTAAATAAAGAGTAGCGAGCAATATTTTTTTAATGTTTCGTTAAGAACCAAAATAAATGGAGCAAGATAAACCTTGTATGTTAACTTAGTGTCGCTTTTAATGTTAACTGCTGCCGAGGACTTAGTATATTTCTAAACCCATTTGCATAAAATTCTGGGTCTGCCACTGATTGAATATATGAGATTATGTCTAATGGTTAGGATATTTTATTTGTTACTATTGGCATATGAATAATGGACTATATATAAAATATAAAATTTTCGGATTTCTGCATATTCAAAAATCCGAAGTACTAAATCCAATATCAAATGCAAAATTCAAAAAATTTAAAAATTAAATCTAAAATCAAATTCATAATCCAAAAATTCAAACAATTCGAATTTCGATTTGGATTTCGAATTTAACCAAACTAGGTTCACCCGTGGCTAAGATACATTGTCAACCATATCTTTCAGTCCGATTTGTCTAGATTTATAAGATTCGAGTGAAGAATAATAAATCAAATTATTAAAATATTGTTATTACATCTTTGTTAACTTTGATATTTGCATCTTTGCTTTCTTAGATATATTATTTTTCAATTGATTTCCCGTGAAAATTTATGATGATGATGTTGTTTTTGTTTTCCTTTTGTCTCGTTCACTTTGACTTTGTGATTACATTGAAGGATCACTTTTTTCGCGGGGCAAATTATTATAGGAAGAATATTTTTGATAAATATCTTTGCACTATTTTTTAGATAACGCAATCAAGAAACATCTCTGTACTCGTAATGTACACGAAATCAATTTTATGGTTCAGTTAAGCACTTGGTATTGGAAATATATGGACAAAATAGGTAAAGAATATTGAAAAATAAATAATTTTAGGATGTGGAAGAACTAGTAGTAGACATAAAGGACTATAAAACGAAATTTTGGAGCATGAAAATTAAACTTCTTTCTTTTTTTTTAAATTTTAACGTCATTAGTTAAAAGTGAGAGTTTTCCCCCTTCTAAATTTCGTAAATACGACAAGTGTTTTTTTTTTTTTTTTTTGCTTAAACAAACATATCTATATATTAATACTAATTCAAGAATTAATATGACTCGTGAAAGTTTTATTTTATTTTTAGGTACAAGGAAAAGGAGCACAATGACAGAGTAGTGACATGAAGATTACTTGACACAAGTACATAACATTGTAGTGAAAAGAAAAAAACATTTATCTACATTCAGTATTTACACAAAATTATATTATTAAATCATACGTAGGTGATAATTGAGGTAAAATATAATTAATTAATACTTAGTCATGCTTAAATATTACTGTAGATGTGTGAGGAAAAAAGGGAAAAAGTTGAAGGTAATCCGTATGTATTATTTTAAAATTTTAATGTCAAACTCATGAATACATGTATATTTTTTGTAAAAAAGTTCCTCGTGAAGTTAAGTGTGTAGTTGAAAAAAGAAAAAATTAGGCGACACTTTAAATATTTACATTGTATTATCATTCGTAGCTGCAAATTTACCATTCATAACTTTATTTAAATTTTATAATAAATTCATGAAACAAGAGGTTAATTGTTTTCAACCGAAGCTAAACGCAATAAGCTCTCGTACCTCAGTTGGTTAGAGAGCTTGTTTAGTTAGCGAGGTCTTGGCTTCGACTCTCAACCAGAGTATTGTTTATTTTTCTATATTTCTGTATTTCGCCTTAATTGTATTTGTTCAATGAATACAGTTGATACAGGTTGTATCTTCTGTATATACCCATGTATACAGTTGATACAAGTTGTATCCTTTGTATACACCCGAACGAATACAGTTGATACAAATTCTATTCATTATGGGAACGAATACAGTTGACACAGACTATATGATACAAACTAGTAACAATTAAACAATAGCTACGAATAATAATTAGGCAAATTATAGTTACTAGGTTGTAAACTACAGTGCTTTATGAAAAAAAGAAACAAATTAAAGGGATCCGTTTGTATATCCTATGGTTTTACACGTTCAAATTGTGACTTTAGTTTGCCTAGCTGTCCTAAATAAATTGTGACTTCGGTTTACCTAGCTGTCCTTCTGGATATAAAATGAATATGAATCCAAAGACAAGGGAAAATGAAGCAAATCAAACTTAAAAAAAAGAATAATTTTTTAATTGTCAGCCTTTGATATAGCCAGGTAAGGCAGACTTATTTAGATGTCCCTATGATTACAGTAACCGCATATGTAAGCTGTATCTCCCTATCCTTAAAGTAGGTGTTCTCTCTCTTATCAGACAATGACCTGGAATATATATAGATATTAGTACTTCTGTCAACTAAAATATATTGAAAAACCATCCCCCAACACACACACACACACACACACACACACACACACACGAGCAGAAACCGTCCCCCCTCTATTTTTTGAGTTGAAACGAAGTCATAATCTGAAGAAGTAAAGCAACCCCTCTTCAAAGTTCACAACTTTTCACTTCCAAAATTCAAGAAAAACAAAATAAAACATTTTTAGAGCAGTTACATTTTCATAAATTATTACTACAAGTTTCAGATTCTTGTTTGTTTTGCAAGTGTTTCACTTTCTGTATCACTTTCTTTCCCAAGATTCTCTCAGATCCCTTGGATTTAATGGACTTGTGATCTTTTTATGGTTGTTTAGGTAAGTTTATACTAGCATTCAGTAGCAAACTGCATTTGTTGCGCTTTATATTTAAGTATATGTTTAGATATGTTGGTACATTATGAGTATCTTGTGGGGATTAGCACTGGGAAAATGGGTTCTGGGTTTTTGGGGTTTGGATTTGCAGCATTGAATCTTGAAATGAGAAAAAGATTGGATCTTTTTAACTGGGTTTTGAGATCTAGTAGAGTAGTGTGTCGGTCTACTGATTTTGTCGTCTTCTGGTACTGTACTTGGATTTGGTTTTTGAGTTCTTTGTAATTTGGGATTGACTCATAGTTGATGGATAGGTTTGATTTTTAGGGTGCTTTTACCTTGTGTAATTCTCAGTTCAGTAGAAATGGTATTTGACTTGCTTACTGAGAGAGCCAGTAAAAAGAAAAGCCTGAGTTTTTTATTTGTGTGTTGTTAGTCTCTCTGATGACCAAAGTGGTTGGAATAACACAAGGTATTCTTTGTAATATATGAGAGTTTGTAGGGTTGTGAGACTTGAATTTCAAAGTTGAGTTTTTTTTGTAGTTGTAGCATTGCTTTAGTAATCCTTTATATACAATTTGCTGTCTGCGGGATCGGTTGTATTGTGGAGATGAGACTGTATGTCTTGAGAGCCTACTATTGGGGGTTTAATTATACTTTAAAAACCTTTGATTTCTGCTTGTGTAATCTCCATTCATGAGGCATTTTCTGTTTGTGGTTTTGACTTGTAGAATTGTGGTTGCAAAATTGAAACATTATAGAGCATGATGGATGTTGTCAATAACATAGCTGTTTCTGGAAACGGGTTGGGCTTTGGAAATGGAGTTCACCAACTTCCTGAAGTTGTTGCTGGCATACCAAACGGTATGCCTCATGCAAGTTCCAGTACTGAAGAACTAGAGAGGAGTTTCCAGAGTACAGCGGTATTGAATGATAGTGAAACAGTTGACTCTTCTGTCCAAGAGGTCAGTCGTGAAGCTATGACAACTGCAGAAAGCAATGCTGGTGTCAGTTCCGAGGTAAGAGGTTTGTTCCGTTCTTTTTAAACTTACCCAGGACATTTTGACACCACAGTTATGTAATAACTTATTTACTTAAAGGAACATGAAGCAAAAGAATCTGATGAGGCGAAGAACAGTAAAGAGCGAAAGGCTCCAGGGAGGGCAAGGAACACTAAGAATTCAAGCCCTAAAAATGGCGCAGCCAAGAAAAGTAAAGATGGAAAAGATGCATCAAATGGTACTCTTGCTTCCAAATCGCGTCCGAAACAGCCATCTTCCACTGATGCAAAGAGTAAATCATTCAGTGACAAGAAAACTACTGAGTACTATTCAAAACCTACATTGGCTCATCTAAATGTTAATCGTGCTAAGGTAAATGTTTTAGGTCTAATTTATGGTGTACAGTTATAGACATACAGTCCAGAGTAACCACAATCTGAATTTCAATATTGCAGCTTCATCTGCTTCTGTTTATTGTTATCAATATCATATTCCTTTTTTGCTGTCTTCTAGCAGCAACCAGGCCATGCTGAAGTAGCATCAGCTTCTCCAAGTGCTGCCCACTCTGAAGGCCTTAAGTATGTCCTATTGCTCATTTGCTCTTGTAGTTCTGTACCTGTTGCATGGAGCCGAAATATTTTTGAAAGATGCCAAAGTCCCTTGTTGCTTATTTATGGATAACTTTTTCCCCAGTAAGGTTGTGAACTATAATTTCGTTACTGCAGGGAAACAACAAAACTGAAGCCTTTGAAGAAAGTGCCCCCTAATAAAGCTGATGGAAGTGCGGAATTATCTTCGTATCCTAAATGAGTTTATACTTTTTCTTTCTCTTTACTCCTTTGCTATGGAGTTCTTTTTTTATTAGCGTCAAAGGATGAAAAATCTTCCAGTTTATCCTTAATTACTTCATAGTAGTCCTACTGGTGCATCAGATGCCAAAACTCGCAAAGTAGGTAGTCTTCCAACCTATGATATCAATTTCAAGTGTGATGAAAGAGCTGAGAAAAGGAAAGAGGTTAGTTGTCTGCTTGTGTCGCTGAAGCTTGTAATATATGCTTGATTGTCTTTCACCGTGAAGTCAACTAAAGAAAAATTAATTTGTGGCATTTGGACAGTTTTACTCCAAGCTTGAAGAAAAAATCCACGCAAAGGAAGTTGAGAAGAGTAATCTGCAAGCCAAGACTAAGGTGTTGTGACTTTTTCTGCTTCTGAATCTTGTAGGCGTATAACATTTCTTGTTATAGGGTTATCTTGTAGCATTTTCCATTTATTTTCTTTCGTTTCTCTAACAGGAAACTCAGGAAGCTGAGATCAAAATGTTAAGGAAGAGCTTAAAATTTAAAGCAACTCCCATGCCAAGCTTTTATCAAGAACCTGCTCCTCCAAAGGTGGAACTAAAGAAGGTAATTTTGTATTATGTTGTATGTCACGATGCCGAGAAATACTTATTCAATGATTTTAGACATAGTATGTCGAATATCTAATGGTTCTTTAACTCAAAATGATTTTGTTGTTGTTCCTATTGAGCTCCATATAGATGATATTCGGGTTCATGTAATAATATTTTGATAAATTTCATTTGCTTTATCCTGAAAATGTGTTATGATACACATATTTTTAAAAGTAATATATTTGGTATCAGGTAATGTGGAGCACTGCTTTTCTTGTGAAGCTCTAAAATTTAGTAAAAAAGCTAGGTTTAAGTTCACCTTTAGCTGATCTTTTGAAAACTTTCAACTTGACATTTAAACTGCATGCTCTTTCAAAATTTGATGAATTACACAAAGAAATTGCAGTACCACTGAGCTGTGTAAATAAACCCTTAGCTATCAAATGGTTAAACTGGATATAGCTAGGTAGGCCGGGAGTTCAGTGTCTTGACTTTAAAACCACTAATGGCGCATTGCCCTTGATATATTTACGTATAAATTTTTAACACTACTGAGCTTCTAAAAGAAAGCCTTATATCAACGGATAAGCTGGATATAGCTTGGCGGAGTTGAGAATTCAGTTACTTGACTTTTAGACCACAAATGGCACATTCTCTTGATACATTTATGTGATGATTGACTTTATTGGGATAGAGCCAGTGGAACTTCATCACCATTTCTAATGATATCATAAGTGCTTAGTATGATCAAGAAAAAAGAAGTGGTTATTGATGCATGATATTTAGTGAACTGTGAAGAGCGCACCCGTGGTTGTTGACATTGCATCTGATTCAGTAAATCTTAGACTAGATAAATTTTCTTTTTGCGGCAAATTACTTATTTTTTCTTGGAAAACACTCGCTTTTTGTGCTATAAACTCTACTACACACATCCTAAATCACCATAACAACCGTAAGTTGGAGTGCCTCCATCTATTTAACTTAAGATTAGGAAATTTCAAAGAAGAGTCAAGTAGGCAAGCCTAAGGTGAAAGCTAGCTTTCTTAAGTTGGTGGTATAAGAAGATTTAGGAGCTCCCTACACTATTCAGTTGGCAAAGAAATGGAGTTGGGCAAATAGATAGTACCACAGAAATGCTTCTATTGGGTGTCAAAGATTTTCTTTTTCTGCAATGCTAAGCAAAAGTTTTGTGGGATTTCTGCAATGTTAGCTGACCCAACTTGTTTGAAATTGAGGCGTAGTTGTTGTCATTGTTCTTGTTGCAATGTTAAGCAAAAGTTATCTGTACTGAAGGGAAACTCAAGTATATGCATCTGACCCTGTAATTGCGTGCATGTAAATTTTATATCTATACATATGTAAATATACCAGTTCTGTTACATGCACTTGTTTAGGTTATGTATCCAGTTGTGTTGTCAGTGCAGTTTTTTGCCAATACTAAGTGTATTTTGATAAACCGTATGAATACCCTTACAAATGTCAGTACGTCAAGATAAATGAAGGATTCATGTAACACAGAACAAGGATATAATTATATGACATATTATTCCGGTTAGAATTGTCTGTAATGACATTTATCTGTTTCTTAGTCACTATGCTTTTTAGAAGCTCTATTAGTCTGGATATTCATAAAAGATCAGAAAGTCCAACTCATCTTTTTTATAAGGATTCAACTCCAGGGATCTTACTGTGAAGATACTAAAAGATCATTGTTACCTCTGAAAGAAAAGAAAGAATTTATTCGGTGTAGCTATCAGATTACCCAAGTTGACAAAACTAAAAGATGCAATATCCCAAGCAGGATTTTCGTTTGCACGTCACGGAGATG
Source organism: Nicotiana obtusifolia (assembly GCA_002018475.1). Classification (NCBI taxonomy): domain Eukaryota; kingdom Viridiplantae; phylum Streptophyta; class Magnoliopsida; order Solanales; family Solanaceae; genus Nicotiana; species Nicotiana obtusifolia. The sequence goes on along the minus strand of MCJB01019700.1, from coordinate 29,074 downwards.
TAGTGTGGCCATGTAGGTATTCACAAGATTGATTTGGACAACAGAGTGAATGGTAGAACCTCATTGCTGTGATAATCTCAAGTACCATCAAGTCTCCTAGGCTTATCTAGCTTAACCCAAGTTTGCTGCCTTACTTTTGCTAGTCATGCTAGGATGCTAGACTGCAGTCATTCTTTTTTTTTTTTCCTTTTGTTTGAAATATTAACTCTAAGACATGTCATGCTTTCAGCTAAAGAAATTTCCTAATATTTGCTTTATTCTTTGCTAACTAGTTTTGTATATGTACACTTGATGTTTCTCTAACACCTTCTGTCACTATCTTATGATGTTAGATTCCACCAACAAGAGCTAAATCCCCCAAACTTGGGAGGAGAAAGAGCTCTCCCACCAAAGAAGGAAACAACGAGAGTGTCATGCGCCCAAGTAGGTTAAGCTTGGACGAAAATGCATCTCAAAGTGATACCGTCAAAGGGCATTCTCCGCTCAATTTTAAGAAGCCTCAAAGGAAGTCACTTCCAAAGCTGCCATCTGAGAAAACCAAATTATCCAATGAAACAAGAAAGCCTTCTATTCGCAAATCTAGCTTATCCAAGAAATCAACTGAAGCTGCATCTCTGCCGAATGCTTTACCCAAAGAGATGAGTGAAGTTGCTTCTCAACCAAACAACCAACTCGAGCAAACTACTGAACGCGAAGCAGATGTTCAAGAGTGTGAGGTTGTATCAACCGTTGAATCAAGCCAGCCAGAGACTGTAGTTGAAGCTCAAATAGAGACTGATCTGGTGGAGGAACACGTTACAGTCGAGCACTAAAAGCAACAAGTTGAATATATATATTGATGGAGCAATCTTCATTCCCTCTTTGCTTAAAGTATTGCAAAAGGTATGAATAAGATTTGGTTTATCTGAGAAATGAATGCACTGAATATTTTACTAGCCAACGTCGCCATTTTGTCTATAGTCAGCAGCAAGGTCGAGTTTCTAGTGTTTTGTCTTCTGTCAAGATTGTGGTCATCAGAATTGCAGGTTGCTTGCAGCATTATAAGGTTACAGTTTGAGCAATTCCTTTAAGCTAATTATCGTCAGATAAGCTTTTCTGTTACCTAATGTTGAGTAGCCAGAAATCCTTAAGAATTTTGTCTGTTCTAGTAGTCGATTTATCCAAGTACTTTTCAGTTGTATAAACCTTGGCACAGTTTGGTCATGTATTGACTGTTGAAACTGTTCTCTTGAACCAAATGGTTGTTGTTGTTTATTGAGGCATATTTATAAATTACATATACTTTACATGATGTTTTAGCTCTGTTTAGGTATTATGAAATTTTGCTATATCTACCTTTTTTTTTTCTCCCAGTGTTGTCAAAGGCGCGCTTAGGCCCTAAAGCGAGTCTCAAAACATGTTGAGCGCTTCACATCGCTTAATGGGCGAGCTTTGTCATCAAGGTTCTAAGGCATACTTTTCTTTGCCAATGAACGTAATCGTGAAGAGTCAAACTTAAACAATTGATATTTCACTTTATTATAAAACAAAATATTTAATTTTTTTATTCATATATTTGTTATTTGTGCTTATAATTATTAGTCTTGGACTACACATATATATTTGTATTTTTTCTCCATTTGCGTCTTTCTTCATTAAAGCCCACGCTTTATTTCCGTTTTGCGTTTAAAAGCGCCCTTGTACCTTAGAGTTTTTTTGAGCTTTGGTGGATAGAGTTATCTACTACTTATGTTGGTGGAGGTAGCAGATATTTAGTAAAATAATGGAGATATGCACAAGCTAGATCAAACACCATTTTTATTAAAAGGAAAAATATTATTTCTTTCCATAGGAACCACAATTGTGTATCTCTTACCCCTTAGAGAATTGGTAAGCTGTCCCTTTTAATCTGTATGGCGAATGTTATCCAAAGAATATCGTTTAATAGGATTGGTTGACATAGATAAAGATGATTGGACTTTATTGAATAGCTCCAGCCTACAACAAGTTGCTTATTGTTGGAACTATTACTAAATGGCTGGAAGAGTCACAATCTAAATTGGAGCTGTATGCTTATCGACATTCAGGAGTTCAGTATAATCATCTCAATTATTTTGACGCAATCCTGTCAAAAGAAAGGGATAAATGGAAATATACTAATCTAAAATTGGAAATGGTTTTCAATAATTAAATGTTAAGCACAACTTATGGAACTTATGTTTAGAAAAAGATGTTCTCATAACCTAAGCAAGTACCCACTTGCCTAACCAGACGCTACCACGTTAATATTCTGCTGATTCAACGTATAAACAGTTCATGGTTAGAAATGCAAGGTGTTAATAGGAATATACATAATATTAATATATAGGTGAGAAAATAATTTCTCATTCAAGATTGAACTCATTTTATTTAAATTATAGATTCGTATCTGATCCCAACAACCATATTACTACATTACACGTGGACTTTTATTGGTTTGTAAAAATAAACAAAAAACTAATAAGTATCCAATAAAATGTTAAATTGATCAAGTAATCTAGTTCAAGGATGGAAAAGCTTTTCCACATTTGCATTTCCATGCAAGTAAATATAATAGTTGTAGTCTTGTTTGGCTTGATGAATGCATTTTCCCTCGCACTTTGGTGGCTTTGATCCTACCTTCACTCCATCTGTCACGTTGAATGCAGGTGAAAAATAAAAAGAAACTTTAGAAAACTTAACCATATGTTTGCATGGAAAAATAGTTTCTATCCTAGATTTTTATTTAAGAGCCATTAAAAGGAGGAAAAGAAAGTAAAAAAAATGTCATATTTTAGGCTTGCTTTCTTACAAAGTTAAGATGATGATACGAAAACTAGTACTTCCTCCGTTTTAAAAAGATTGTCCTAGTTTGATTTGACATAAATTTAAATAAAGAAAGGAAGACTTTTGAGATATGTGATATTAATTAAATAAGCCATAGCATTTGTGTGAGTATAAATGCTTCATGTTAAAGAAATATTGAAATGTGCAATTTCTTTTGGAACAGGCTAATAAAGAAATAGTGACAGTCTTTTTGAATCAGAGGGAATAAACAAAATAATGAGTGTGTCAGAATAAGCACGCCTATAAAAAGAAATATAAGAAGTTAAATTATTAGGCACTTCCCGGTGAAACCTAGCGGTCAGGGACATAATTGAAAATATTAGAAATGAGGATTCAAATATTAGAAAACACTAATTACTACGTACTGACCTGAAATAGGAAGAAGAAGTCAAGAATCCACCAACAATAAATACGAGTTTCAGATGATGATCATAACTTTCACGCTTGCTGAATGAAGCCATGATTCTTTATATTTTGCAGACTATTGTTTGAATAAAGAAGAAGAAGAAACTGCCTCACCTTTTATTAGCATATATATATATAAGCCTATCATTTTAATACATTGGGATAGTAGTACAGGGCTGGTGTCAATCTGGTGACATTTGTCTGTTAAATAAAGCTCATTTCTCTCTGACATATAATATATTGGTTGTTCAGAAATTAAATTCTCTCCCACACTGTGGGTATGTCTTAATTTGAAAAATAAGACGAGCATCTACCATAGACTAAATCGTACTGACAGTGTAAAACTTTATTATACTGACAGTGGATATGAATTAAATACGGCAAATTTAGTGACTACTATTTTGTACGATGAAAACCAAGTTGATTTTGAGCAAACTGACAAAATTGTCCATGATTTATCAAATGGTATTGAAGTAAAAAAGCTATTTCGGGCAAATAAAAAATGGGGAGAGAGGGGAGCTAATCTACTACATATATACATAGAATATAAATGCAGATGTGCACACTGCCAGAAATTATTCATCGGGTTTTTTTTTTTTTTTAATTATTCCATTGACATTTTTATAGCAAAATGACATGAATAAGGTTCTCAAGTGAGACAAGCTTTGGCAAAAGCAACCAATCCATTATCTGAAAGGATAACACATCTTCCTAAATGCACCTTTTTAAGGTGAAAAGGAAAGTTAAAGTTATTCTGAATTGTGGAATCACCTGGACATTCTCTGCTGTCCCAATTTCCCTATATAATTCCAACTCATCCATTTCTCAACTTGTACCCTTGTTTTCATCACTAATGCATTTTGGATCATGAACTTGCTTGGTTCTATATAAAAGAAGCATATGCTTAATCTTTAATCTTCTCCTAACTGCAAGAAAATGGAGAGCATTTCCAAAATAAGAAAGAAGAAAAAGATATTACATCAGAACTGAGGATGTACTCACAGGCCTCACTAGATGAAACAATAAAGAACTAATGAGGTGCAAGCATCTGCAAAAACACTTTATATTTATGAATAGAGATTCAATTCTCTACCCTTCAATGTATCTAAATCAGCCAAGGCTCATTGTGCTTGACTTTTAGCTGACTAATGTCTATAAATTAGTCGAAAAGGGGCTTTTTTTTTTAGATGATAACATGTCGAAATGGGGGCACATTTGGTAACAAAGTTTCGTTTTTCTTCTCAACACAGATGCTGTGATTACACATGGCTGTTTGAATTTGTTTTTGGATTTGGCTTCTTCTAACTTGCAAAACACAAATCCAGCCGGCTGAGAATGATGAATTATGCAGCTGTTTAATCATAAAGCCCCTCTTGTTCCCAGACATCGACAAGAAAGTCTACCATTTCCTGATAATTAAAATGCAGAACAGTCAGCAACTAGCTATGAGGAATACGGAAACAAAAAACTATTAAGCTAATTTGATTACTAACCGACAAAGGGATTGGTTGAGGGAAACGCTTATTGGTCCCTAGCAAAGTTTCGTAACTAGTATCAAAACTGCAATTTTATGTTGGTAGAATAGACTTGTTAAAAATGTATATGTACAGTTAACTAATACAGTATAATGTGCAATAGTTGAAATTAGTAGCACGATACCACTAATTCAAAACCAAATTGTTTCAGGATTGTGTCGAAGGAATAAGAGAACCCCTAGAAAATAGTTGCCAGCAGAAACTACTAAGTCTAAAGACTTGAAGTTTCAAAACAATGGCCTGTAGGGGCCTAATTCATTTTCTTTCTTTCCTTTGTTATTTTTTCCTTTTAGTCAAAGAATCTTCATGCTTAGACTTCCAAATTGTGAAGAAACATACCCTAATTTGGGTTCTCGAACTGAAGCACGCTTCTGTGATGTTTTACTTCCACACCACTGTTGCCTTGTTTGATTCCAAAGAAGTAGACCTGCTCCAGGCAATGTTTAATTCAGTGATACATAAAGAAAATACAGAGAGTATTAAACTTATTAAACTGAGCAAAGATTAACGGAACAGCACAAGAACATGCTTTAGAAGCTTAGTTATGCTCTCTCCAGTCTATGCCTCAAATAGTGGAATTTCTGCAAAGCCCATAAGCCATTTTTTTGGTCGATAAGTAAATTAGTCACTTCTAGAAAAATGAAAGCAAATTAAGATCCCCTCCCCCTTTAAAATTAAAGGAAATAACAAAAAAACACATTGAGCTGATTTCTTGCGCATCTAAGTGTTTATGACATTTTGGGTCAACCAATAGAAAAAAGGTGAAGAAATATGAGCATTTGCAAGAAAACCCCAATACAAAGCTATTTTTTGGCCCAATTCATTGAGGCGGTTTGAAGGGAAGCCTTGGAGCAACGTAAAGTTGTCTCCGTGTGTGACCTATAGGTCACTGTTCGAGCCATGAAAGCAATCACTAATGTGTGCATTAGGATAGGCTGTCCATATCACATCCCTTGGGGCGCAACCCTTCCCCCGGTCCTGCGTGAATGCGGGATGCTTTGTGCATCGGGCTACCCTTTCCATTGAGGCAGTTTGGCATGACAAAAAGAAATTGAGGCAGTTGGGGTCGCTAGGTGGGTCAAAGTTCAGGAGTTCCCCTTAAAAGAAAGTCAAGTCAAGAAATGACTATCAGATATTTTTTAACTTTTTCGGTAGCAATCCCAGGAGAGTACCCTGCCAAGAGTTATCTACTCTTCCAAATTGTCATCATGATTTTTGCCTCTGTATTTGCGTATAATAGTGAGACATCACTGATTCCCATGCAGGATTAGTTGCAATTGGTAAACAATTAGGGGGATTCGTATCAAAACAAAAGGAGATAAAAAGATTCACTTGCCATGGTTTAAAAATTCTGAAGTGTTGTTCATGGTGCCAGGGTTACTGTGAGGATCAAGGGCTGGATTTGAAGTGCTAATTGATGAGATGCTTCTCTGGGAAGGAAATGTGCTATTCTCCATCTCGCCCGCACTACTGCTCCAAAAGTCGTCCCTTAAATTAGCTTTCCTCAACCGTTGGCTCTGAACTTTCAGTCTCTTGGATGGCCTATCCGCTGAAACAACATGCGGAGATTTCATACAGCATCCAAGACAACTTCTGCTCTGTTGCAACCAGGTTTATAACCATTGAAATTGATTAGTGGAGCAAAAAACTTTGATAACATAGCCCCAACTAAATTCAACATTCTAAGTTTGGAACCCCTTTCAGAACTACCAAGTGCTCGGGGAAACATAAACTGTGTCAAAGCATGGTCCATGGTCCATGGCCCATGCACTGTTATGCAACCTTTTAGAAAAGACACCTGAAATGCCGTGGCAACTACATAAAGCAACTGACAATAGTTGATTCAGCTATAAATCCATGGACAATGTAATAAGGCCTTGATAGCGGCATGTTAGAAATGTAAGCTGCAGATGGGCATGAACAAACCATCGGCTATCATTAATCAAGTCACCAAAGAGTAGTGGCATACACAAATCAAAATACGGGAATCTATGGTCCCACAAATAATCACAAACACTGAAAACTTCAAAATCCAGGTATCAACAACAACAAAGGATCTAAGAAAACTGATAACTAAATGCATTTACAAATTACAAAGTTAATAGGAGAAGTTAATAAATTCTAGATATTGATCTAAAAAGTGATTACTTATAGTTTCAGCACAAATTACTATCCTGCACCAAATATAAGACATAGGACAAAAGTAAACTCTTACATTACAAGAGCTCTGCATTTTTTCTTCTAACTTTTCCATCACCAAACCAATAAGGACTCGAAAATATTCTCCAAAGTACCAAAACTATGAATCCATGAATAACAACTATTATACATGGCTAGATGAAAGCTTTTCATGCTGTAGCTCAACAAGATAATTTTTTTAACAAGTAGCTAAAAAGAAAATTACATGCAGAATGTGTCCTTCAAGCAAGAAACACCTTAACGTAACAGGCAACAACAACAACAACCTAGTAGAGTCCCACTAGTGAGGTCTGGGGAGGGTAGAGTGCACGCAGACCTTACCCCTACTCGGGGGTAGGGAGGCTGTTTTCGGGAGACCCTCGATAGACGAGACAATAATATCAGAAAAGAATAAATTTGTAAGAACAACAAAAACCAGAAAAATAATACTCAGGAATCGAACGAGACAGCAAATACGTGGAAGGGTAACCCAATATTACGCAGAAAGAGAAAAATAGTGTGCACACAACATAACCCGCTAGCAGTCCTAAACAAAACTCTATCAGACCAACCGGTACAAAGAGAAAAAATGCTCGACTACCCCCTAACCTACAACCCTCATGCTCGACCTCCAAACCTTCCTATCAAGAGTCATGTCCTCGAAAATCTGAAATCGCGCCATGTCCTGCCTGGTCACCTTGGCCCAATACTTCTTAGGCCGCCTTCTACCTCTTCTCGTACCTGCCAAAGCCGACGGCTCACACCTCCTAACCGAGGCATCTAGGCTTCTCCTCCTCACGTATCTGAACCATCTAAACTCGCTTCCCGCACCTTGGCGTCCATGGAAGCAACCCCCACCCTCTCCCGAATATCTTCATTCCTAATCTTATCCCAGCCTCGTGTGCCCGCACATCCACCTCTACATCCTCATCTTGGCTACTTTCATCTTCTGGATATGTGCGTTCTTGACTGGCCAACACTCAGCCCCATATAACATAGTCGGTCTAACCACCGCTCTATAGAACTTACCTTTAAGTTTCGTCGGCACATTCTTGCCACACAGGACTCCAGACGCTAACCGCCATTTCATCCACCCCACCCCAATACGGTGTGTGACATCCTTGTCGATCTCCCCGTTTCTCTGAATAATTAACCCTAGGTACTTGAAATTTTCTCTATTGGCATGAAAATAAAGGAACCTGATAAAGAAACCAGCTCATTTCTGTTTTATGCACTTGCATAGCCTCAAAGCAAGTAAAAGATTCCAAATCACCAAATAAAAGCCAAGAGCTGCAAATTTACATTGGTTTGCTTAGCCCCGTCTCATTTTCTTTAATTTCAAGAATAACAAAACTTTCCCTTTTTCTTTCCCAAAGAATACAGATCATCCGCGCCTAAAGGCAGATCAGGATTTTAATTCAATGAGAACATAATATATTCATTACTACCTTATGACCGTAGTTACAATCTTACCAAAATATTCACATAAACTTTCACACACACAGCCTCATATATATGGTTCAAGCCGAAGGCAGTAGTATGGCCACATGTGTCATACTACTACATCCTCCTATCCACAGGAGCAAATACAAAATAACAACTACTACTACGCCTCAATCCCAAACTCAAGGTGGGGTCGCAATTTGCTCCAATTAAGTTTATCTCAGGCCAATATTATAGAGAAATAAAGATAGAAATAGAAAATGAAGACAGAAAACATTCCGGAGTGGCCGAGTGTTAGGTTCAATAAATTATAGTTCAGAAAGACACACAGGGAAAGAATCGAGTTACTCACCCCATGCAAGCCAAGATACGGGATATCCAAGATGCAACTGATCTACAAAGTTGCATTTACAAGCAATAATCCGGCAAAATAAGTAAATAGGATTTTCTCAAAGCTTATATCAACCTTTGGACCTCCAATATGGAAAGAAAACACATCCCCTACCTGCAGTAGAAGCTCAAAATAAGTGCAAAAATCAAAACTTTCCCTAATCAAATCAGTTAAGGTCGACTATAAGAATCCCTTGTATTCATTCTGCTCTATTCAGATCAACTTTATTGGATAAATCCTCTATATCCTACATATAAGTCTCTGAAACTGCCGAGAATGCAGAAAACTAAAAGGCAACAAAAAGTTGTCCTTTTTTCCCCTTCTTTTTATTACTGCTAAGTCATGTTAATTTCTTTGAAATAAAGAAGGAAGGGGATTTTTGGAATCAAACCTGTCGAAAATTGCCGAACAGGTTATGGGATGTGGATTCCTTGCCCGTTCAGCAAGTCTTGATCTTTGGGTCAGTAAATAAGCGCTGACAAACAAAACAAAAGTGGAATTCTTGATGGGTTTTGTCTCCTCACTCTCTTTCTATTTGCCTTGTTTCCTAGACTTGCAGATATATTGGTAAAAAATTGGGGACACGGAAACAGTGCAGAAAAGGGAGCAGTCGTGCTGACTGCGGAGCTGCTGGTGTGGCCAATGTTGCCGGGTAAAAAGTATGGGTCTGGGTTGCTACAGTATAAATTCATTTTCTCTCGAGACGAGAAAGCAGGGCGCCTGTAGCTCAGTGGATAGAGCGTCTGTTTCCTAAGCAGAAAGTCGTAGGTTCGAACCCTACCTGGCGCGTCCTCTACTATAATCCTTTTTCTTCTTATGTTTTTCTCTTTACTTTTTCCATTGCTTGCTCGTTTAACTTCTAACAAGGAGTCCATCTCTTCAATTATTTAGGTGGAATTTTCTGCTATTTCTGTAGGAAATACTTAGGAAGTGACGAAATGATTGCTAGTTTTTATCAGAAGCCGATGCAAATTGATAGGGAATAGCTTTCATCATACACAAATTATCATCAACCAACAAGTTGGACGAATATTTGTGTAGTAAAATCACAATTTTCTTTACGAATATGTAAAGTGGTTTGTGCTACCAATTCTAAGTCATCTATGTTCTTCTCATGTATAATGCTTTTGAAAAGCTTATATTTATCTTATTTAAGACCCCTACCTGGCGCGTCCTCTGGTTTAATCCTTTTTCTTCTTATGTTTTTCTCTTTACTTTTTCCATTGATGGCTCGTTTAACTTCTAACAAGGAGTCCATCTCTTCAATTATTTAGGTGAAATTTTCTGTTATTTTTGTAGGAAATACTTAAGAAGTGACGAAATGATTGCTAGCTTTTATCAGAAGCTGATGCAAATTGATAGGGAAATAGCTTTCATGATACACAAATTATCATCAACCAACAAGTTGGACGAATATTTGTGTAGTAAAATCACAATTTTTTTTACGAATATGTAAAGTGGTTTGCGCTACCAATTCTAAGTCATCTATGTTCTTCTCACGTATAATGCTCTTGAAAAGCTTATATTTATCTTATTTAACCATAGTTTCTACTTTCTATACAATTGCTAGAAACCACAAAGAAATATGACCTTCTACGGTGTATATACTTTCCCGTGAATATATGGTGCACAAGCACCATGACACATTCAAGCTCTTGAAATGGTTTAGTTAAATAATCAAGTTCGAAATTGCCTATTGCATCAAACGAGTCATATCATTACAAAATACAAGTCAAACAAATTACTAAAAGCATATTTATTCTCGGTGTCTCTGAATCATGAAGTCTCCAGTTTTCTATAGTCATTTGTTTTTATCGTGGTTGGTTTTATATAGAAAAGGATTTGCTAATATCTTTTCTTGAATATTTAATTGCTATATCTAAATAAATTATCCATCCTCTAGACTTAGTCTTGCACTATAAATAAAAACTTTTATAACTTAAAGGATTACTATGTAGAACTAGGAATTTAAATAATAGTAGGAAAATGCCTCACCTATATAATATTCCTACTCTTCTTTCTTCTTTCCCTCCCTCGTATAGTAATAAAAATTATTGGAAAACCAAAAAAAAGAAAAGGGAAGAGGCCCAAATTTACCCTTTTACTTTAGAATATTGTTCATATTTACCCTTCATTATACTATCGGACCACATTTATCCTTACCATTAATCAAACTTTTTAAAATTACCCTCCACCTAACAGAAAGCTACTAAATTAAGAAAAGACTTATTTTTTTCTTTTACCCGTTAAACTCCTTTTTATTTACTGCACTTCTTCCTTATAAATTAGTCATCTCCTTCGTAGTCACTTGTTGAAGTCTATAAGTGAAAGACATAAAAAATACCGACAATCATAACACTTCTATATTGAGTCCCAATTCTTTAGATATCCTTATTGTATGTTTATTATTTTTCTACCTTTTTCAATTTCTTTTTTTTTTTTTCCTTTTGGCTTATTTCTTTGTTTCTTTTTACTATGTCGAACTGTACCGAGTATTCACCAAGATTTTCTTTCCACCATGACTTTAATGTTTATAGCATCTTGTTAGGTTGAGAGTTCTGAAGTCTTGAGGCAACTATCAAGGTATTGCCTCCTCCAATAGTGAGCCTTTGTTGATGAGTATTCACGCATCATGATTTTCCTATTCTACTTTAAGCACTTGAATAATGAGTACTTATCGTCAAATCATGCTTTAAGAACGAAAGTTAGATTCCGAACTATTGGATAGGATACTCGTAACACTTATTAACATGTAAACTTATAATGAACAAAAATAAAAAAATAACTATAGAAGATTCAATTTAATATCAAGCTAAAGTCCAAGGAATTCATCAAGAATGAAAAAAAAATACACCAACAAGCTGGAAAGTAACTTAACAGCATAAGTGCACTAACTTCGTGTATTAACCAAACACAAGTATTGTTAAAGTACATATCAGTTGTTACTAGCATACAAACCAACTGCCAAGTGTGCATTATATTAGATAAAGAGATGCCATATTATAACCACACAAAAAAATGCAATTGAAAGTGATAATATGACATCCCAATGCCACCATGAACAACTAAGAACCAAAAATATAAGTTCTTACTAATCCTAAAGCCACCATCATTCTTGGTCTCTCTCTAAATGAATAAAACGTGTTAAGACGTCTCAAAATTTAGGTTCTCTTATTTTTATATGATGGGTTTAACAGATTATTGGTTAATGATTTTTTAAAAAATGATTATTCTTTTAATTTGGTAGCTTTTCGTTAGGTGGAAGGTATTTTTAAAAAGTTTTGTTAACAACAAGGGTATATATGACCTGATAATATTAGTTCTTACTAATAATAAAGCTACCATCATTCTTGGTCTCTCTCTAAATGAATAAAATGTGTTAAGACGTTTCAAAAATCTAGTTTTCTTATTTTCATATGATGGGTTTAATAGAATATGGGTTAATGGATTTTTAAAAAAATTATTATTCTTTTAATATGATGCCTTTCCGTTAGGTGGAGAGTATTTTTAATAAGGTTTGTTAACAATAAAGGGTAGATACGACCCGATAGTATAAGTTCTTACTAATCCTAAAGCCACCATCATTCTCGGTCTCTCTCTAAATGAATAAAATGTGTTAAGACATCTCACAAATTGAGGTTCCTTATTTTTATACGATGAGTTTAACAGATTATGGGTTAATGAATTTATTTGAAAATGATTATTGTTTAAATCTGGTGACTTCTATTAGGCGAAGGATATTTTTAAAAATTTTTATTAACGGCAATGGTAAAATGTGAACAATATACCGAAGTAGAGTCGGATATTTGACTCTTTTCGCAAATAAAAATGCACCACTAGGACACTACCGACTTAGTACAAACCCGTATTTTTGAAATAACGCAAGGACAAAATGGTAAACAAAAATCAGTATGCCCTCGTTATTAACCCGTCCCCTCCAATTCAAACGCTCTCTCACACTCGTTTTGTTCTAACATTTTTCTCTGCAGACGCTACAAACCCTAACCCTAATTCGCCGCAAGAACTCAGCTTTTCCGATAGTCTCCAGCTGGTAAGCAGTTCCCTGTGAAAGTCTTATCTTATTTTCTCCGCTTTGTACAATATAGTTTGAAAATTCACTGTTTTTGATTTATTGAGCTGAATAGTGTTGTTAGATTTTGAAATAATTTGTTTTAAAAGATCTCTGATTTACTTACATGTAGAGTTAAGTAGCAAAAAATGGGGGAGAACAAGGAGAACGATGCTTACGAGGAAGAGCTTCTCGACTACGAAGAAGATGATGAGAAGGCCCCCGATTCAGTCAACGGAAAAGTTAACGGCGAGTCGGCCAAGAAGTGAGCTTTATACTTCATTCTCTATGTTCTGTTACTTTTTTCTAATGTCTGTTTGAACATGTGAACTTACTATGTGTGTGTTTGTAAAGTAAGTTGTGCGCCTCAGCCTATGCCTCTTTGTGGAGTTCTTTTTCATATGTTTACTATGTAATCCTGTACCCATATGCATAAAGATAATCAATTCAATTGTTGCGGTCCATCTCTATTATGGATTGAAAGTGAGAATTTTTTTTTTCTTTATGTGCTTTAAAGTTACAAAGGAGATATAAATATGTATTTCTTCTTCTTTTTAATATAGTTTGAGTTTGTAAGACGGGTGCCCTCTCTTATGTAGCCATGTCTAAATAGTGAGAAAATTTTAAATATGTCTGCATGTTTATTTGATAAATGATTTTGTTTGCGGTGATGTCTGGTTAATACTCCTCATCTTAAGCCTGAGATTTTTGATTCTCGCATTAAGTCTGAAATGTTTTTGTCATGCTTTGTCAATATAGGGGTTATGTTGGAATTCACAGTTCCGGATTCAGAGACTTTCTTTTAAAGCCAGAGCTACTGAGGGCTATTGTGGATTCAGGGTTTGAGCATCCCTCTGAAGGCAAGTCATCTCTTATCTCCGCATTTGATTCTGGAAGTTGCTGTTTTACGGGGTGTTTTGTTTCCTTTCTGGATATTTTAATTACCAATAACAAATACTCCCTCTCTTTCAAAAAAATTGGCATTATTTCCTTATTAGTCCGTATCAAAAAGATTGGCACCTTTCAATATTTCCTTAACAGGAAGCATTTATAGCCACACAAGTGATATGACAGGTTTCATACCATAAGTTTCAAAAGTTTTTTCACACAAATGTTATGACTTATTCAAGACCACATATCTCAAAAGTCTTCTTTTCTTTATTATAGTTTGGGTCAAGTCAAACTAAGATAATCTTTTTGAAAAGTAGGGAATATAAAATTTGTTGTTCTATCAGGTGTCATGTTTGCCATCATCCTGTTCAATGAATGATGTTCAAACACTTAAGAAAGATTGTTGAGCTGTCTGAAGGCAATCGTCATTTACTTTGCTGTTTTAGGGGTGCCAAATGGAAGTGTTGGACTTAATTTGCGCGTTTCAGTACGGATTGAGAGAATATTTCATGATCCAACTTGTAAGCTTTGTGTAGGTCAAGATGTGTGGGTGAAGTTGGGCTAAACAACCAGTTATAGCACAACCCACCCCAAGTCAAACTATTATTTTATTTTGTTTTTTTGTACTAATTAGTGTAATTAGTAAACAAAAAAAAGCTCTATTCTTTACAGTGTAGAGAAGAAAATACATACCCAATTCAATCAAAAATGGCTTAACAGAGGGAAACTTGGTGAAATTGAATAGAGAGTAATTTACACCCCAATAACCCAGAACAAACTTAATGTTTTATTTTGATGTCCTTGGGCCTGCCCCAAGAATCAACTGCAGCCTCTGGGACTCGGGGATAATGGTCCTGTCCCTATACCATTCTCCGCTTAAATATCAAGCTTAACTTGCATGGCACATGGCTCGGACCTGGGACCTAAGTCATAAGTGCTTCAACCTTTGCCACGTGACTATGCCCGGGATCCTAAACAAACTTATTCTATTTTATAGAAAAGAGAGAGTGTAAAGGTATAGAGTGATATGTACCCACCAGTCCCATCCAAAAAAAGTTGTACCTTTTTTCTTGATGAAGTAAGAAGTTCCATTCCTTCACAAGATAGGGGTAAAGTCCGCGTACACACTACCCTCCCCAGACCCCACGATGTGGATAATAATGGGTATGTTGTTGTTGTTGTTGTTGAAGTAAGAAGTTTCATTAAGGAGGCATCAGGAAGAAATCCATTCTAATTTCTTTAAAGAGATAGAAAGTTGGTGAACAAAATTGAAAAAGGATAATTTCCAAGAGTTTGTGTGAAAATATAAGGAGTGACATATACCAACCAAGCCAAGCGAAAGAAGTTTTCTTGTAAGGAGAGTGTAAAGGGAGATATTCATAAAGAACCAACCAAAGAGATATTTTCTGTATTTTTCGCCAAGTTGGGTTGTGTCTAAATTGTGACCTATCAGTGAATATATTTTTATCCCAACACGTCCAAGTTTGAATGGGTTAAATGAGTTATATTTTCATTGGCCAAATTTGACAACCCTTTGAATCCATTTTCATCTCTGTGGTCTGGTTTCTTCACTCTTAAATTGAACATGAAACTGAGAAAATCTATCATTATATCAACTGTATTAACATCTTCTACTCTATACCAAAAACCCAAATAAGGAATACATCTGTATTTCAAAGTATAAACATTTTCATGTTTGCTTTCATAACATCTTTGGGTCCTTTCAGTCCAAATCACCCTCCTGACACAAGCAGGAATGGTCTCCCATATCTCCCTCTTCCTCTCCCAGTGCGCTGCCATGTATTTCTGATATTGGTGTAATGCGGAATAAATTTTTGGATTCATATCACCAATCCAAAGTAGGTGCTGTTTTTTGATTGATTGAATCCTTAAGAGCATCCATCTTCTCCAGTAAGTTGAATTTATAGCCGGGTTTACCTTCAAGTCTATGCACTAGTTGTAGGTGCACAGTTCTATGGGCCAAAAACCTTTCTTTGAGTTTTGTAATCATAAGCTCATTGCGTTATATATAGCCTCGGGATGTGAAACATATTGTACTTTAGTGTTCTGAAACGTGGTCAAAGCGTTTTTTTAGCGTAATATTTTTGCAATGTATGCTTATCCAAGCTCCCTTTTTCTCTGTGATTATTCATTCATTGTTGTTGTTGACAATCTATTTCTCTATCTATTTTCAGGTAAATTATTACTATCACTACTATTTTGGAGAAGTGTACAATGGTAAACTTTTTTAAACTGAAACTGAGGCCTTCATGGCTCCACTCTATTTGGTTCTTCATCAGTGCAACATGAGTGTATACCGCAAGCTATTCTGGGTATGGATGTTATTTGTCAAGCCAAATCTGGAATGGGCAAAACGGCTGTTTTTGTTCTTTCGACTCTGCAACAGATTGAACCTGTTGCTGGTCAGGTTGCTGCCTTGGTTCTATGTCATACAAGGGAATTAGCTTATCAGGTATGTAATGAAATCTGCAGTTCTGTTTCAAAATCAACTTTCTTTTATTTCCATTTATTTAGGTAACCCTCTTTCATGTGGGACTCTTTTGTCTGCAGATCTGTCATGAATTCGAAAGGTTCAGCACATATTTGCCCGATATCAAGGTTGCTGTTTTCTATGGTGGTGTGAACATCAAGCTTCACAAGGAGCTTCTGAAGAATGAATGCCCTCATATTGTTGTTGGAACTCCTGGGAGAGTACTTTCATTGGCTAGAGATAAGGACCTATCTCTGAGGAACGTGAGGCATTTTGTTCTGGATGAATGCGATAAGATGCTTGAATCACTTGGTATGTCTTGGATTACTATTCTACTTTCACGAGTCTAGTTGCCTATTTCCTCGATATTCGCTTTTTGCAGTAACATGATACATGTACTTTGTTTGCAGACATGAGGAGAGACGTGCAGGAAATTTTCAAGATGACTCCCCACGACAAGCAAGTGATGATGTTTTCAGCAACACTCAGCAAGGAGATCCGCCCAGTTTGCAAAAAATTTATGCAAGATGTAATGTCCTCTGCCAGTTCTACTTGAAAATAGAAGTCTTTTGTTTTCCACAATTTCAGATTTCTGCAGGCACTTAGTAGTGAAGAATCCAGAGGGATGTGTACAAAGAAAAAGGATTGTGCACTGAGCTTGTAGTTCCTTTGTCTTCTTCCAATTGTGCGTGTGTCAGATGTTCCTGATAATTTTTAAAAAAGAGTCTGGAGTGTTGCGGGAAGGTATTGAGTAGAATGGAATAATCTGGGTGGAATCAGTGCTTGCACTATCAAGAGAAAGATTCTAGTTAGGGCAGTTGTGTTGAGCAACAATGAGAAATAATTGTTCTGATTTTACCATCTCCAAGGAGAAAATGCACAGAGGGACTTTTGATTCTTCTTCATCCATCATTCATTTCATTCTGGATGTCATTAGCTTCACTAAGCTTCTAATATGCTTTACTATGACATTTGTTCCTTTCAGCCAATGGAAATTTATGTTGACGATGAGGCAAAGTTGACCCTTCATGGACTCGTACAGGTACATCTTGGGTGCATGCATATGATGCTGTGAATTCCTTTACATCCGAGTTAGCTTTCTTATCTTGTTTCTATTCGATAACAGCACTACATTAAATTGAGCGAAACGGAGAAAAACCGGAAACTAAATGATCTGCTGGACGCTTTGGACTTCAACCAAGTTGTCATATTTGTCAAGAGTGTGAATAGGGCAGCACAGCTGGATAAATTACTAGTGGAGTGTAATTTTCCATCTATCTGCATCCACTCTGGCATGACTCAGGAAGAAAGGTCTGTGACTGTTGTACTTGTATTTTCTAGTTAAACGTTAAATGTGGAACTCTATACATTTTTTAATTAAATTTACGCATAGTGCAATAAAGTAGTGGTAGCTGTCTTGTAGCACTAGCTTACTGCAAGTTTATCATTTATAAAATCTTCCATTACTTATAAAAGAATAAAAATGAAGTAGCAGTAGCCACTTGTCACCCAAAAAAGGGGGTAATGATAGCCAGATAATCAGTTAGAATCTCTTTCTAACATCTTTTTATGGTCTAGAGAATGAGATAGGATGTTTTTTTGATGTATCTGCAATTTTGCCTTCCTCCCTTTCTTCCCTGTTGAAATAGTTAAGTTTGCAGGCATCTCTCTAATTTCCTGACGACTTTATTGCGTGTCAGTTGTGTGGAATAAGAAGGGTGTGAAATTTATAAGATGCTATTGGATGATAACTTTTTAAAACTCTCTGTAATTGTGACTGCGATTCTTTGATATGTCTATGTTTGGATGGATAGATTGACTCGTTACAAGGGTTTCAAGGAGGGTCACAAGAGAATTCTCGTCGCAACTGATCTGGTCGGTAGGGGCATTGACATTGAAAGGGTCAACATTGTTATTAACTATGACATGCCAGATTCTGCAGACACTTATCTTCACAGAGTAGGTCCTGCTTTCTTCAGAGTCTTACTTTTTCAACCTTTGATTTCTACTTATGCTTGTAGTGTTAATTCTTTTATGTTTGAAAACATTGATAGGTCGGTAGAGCTGGTAGGTTTGGAACTAAAGGCCTTGCCATCACATTTGTGTCATCTGCATCAGATTCTGATGTTCTTAATCAGGTTTGGAGACTGTTGAATATTTTATCTTGTTATGATATCTTTTTGTCCATATGATTCTAAGTTGCTTGTGCTTCATCATTGTAGGTTCAAGAAAGGTTTGAAGTAGACATAAAAGAGCTTCCTGAGCAGATTGATACTTCTACATACAGTATGCCCCTTGTTCTTGGTGTTCGATTTATTGCTTCCTTTTAAGTTTTCTTGGTGTTTATGTGCTTTTTGCTGTATGCAGTGCCATCTTAGCGAGATGGAGAGCTTCCTGGCAAATATTCAAGTCATTTTGGCTAAAGATGGGGGGAACAGGCGGGTGTTTTGCTATTGTTCACAGACCATGTTGTCTTTTAGACCAGTTAATTTGAAGAATTGATGGCCTCCTACTATATGCTCTGGCACTGCTGAGCTGCCGTACCCTTGTTGAAGTACTCTTTTCTTGTCAGTTGGGAGAGCACTACAAATGTTTCTGGTTTTTTTTTTGTTAAGCACTACAACTTTTTCCCAATGAATTTAATTATGCTTAGTTGCTGAATCATATTAATGTTAGCTGGTGGTAGTACAACATGCATAGTATTTGGTTAATATAAGTTTATAGAGCTTTCCTAATGTTTTACACTGCTGGGATCATGTTGTGAAAACCTGAGTCGGTTTATAATCCCGTGTAATTGCAGAAAGTTAGTGGTGATACTTTAGGGAATTTTCTTACTATCTTTAAAGGGTACGGTGGAGGTACCCAGTTTGGCAATGATAAATTAATTCCCATGGATAGCATTCGTGATAAGTGATAAGATGCATAGGGATATACGGATTAAACAATTAAACAGTAGATAAGAAAGAGCTTTTGCAAAACTTGCAAAAAAAAACCCAAAATTTTAGCTAAAATACAAAAGCAATTTTGGGAATAAGTCGACCAGTCAAGGCTAGAGCACGGGATCGTATCTTCTCTCTTTTAAATATTGTTTTGGATGAACTCCTACTTACTGGAAGAGTGTAAAACCTGTACCTACATGATGTAGGATGAAGTTATGATTCGATCCGATACTATGATGAAGTTATATAAGATTAACATTGCTCATAACTAGAATTAGACTCGAAATACATTTACTTTTCACCCTAAGGATCCAGATTCATCTTTAAATCCCAAAAAGTAAAAGAAAAAAAAGATCCTACTCAAGAAAAGGGTAAACAATTAAAACTATGGGTGTGTTTGGTATAAAAAATTCGGTGTTTGATACGCAAATTAAGGAAAATAACTTCTTAAAGAGTATTCATAAATAATTTGGATATAATAAACATGAAGCCATAAATTTCGAACAAACAATCTTCCGAACCCATAAATTTCATAAACTTCTGAACCGCTACACTTTCGAACCCGTAAACTCTATAATTTCTAAACCCGTACATAAACCTCCGAACTCATAACTTTGGAACTCGTAAAATTTCGAACCATAAACTGAAAAATAAAAAAATCAAAACTGAAAATATAAAAATTAAATATTATTTTTGCGGGGGGAGGGGGGGAGGGTGTGGTGCAGAAAAATGAAAAAACAGAAAACAGAAAATTAAAAAAAAAAAAGTAAAAAAAAATTGCAGGGTTGGGGGTGGGGTGTGTGGTTCAGAAAAACGAAAAAGTAGAAAACTAAAAATACAAAATAAAATAAAATTTGGGGGTGGGATTGGGGAGGATGGGTGGCGTAGAAAAACGAAAAAAACAGAAAATTGAAGTTGGAGGGGGTCGAGGTTAGATGTGAGGGCAGGTAGAGTTTTTGAAAAATGTTTTCCTAACTTTTTCTAGGGAGGTCATTTTCTTCCAATTTCAAGCAAAATGTAATATCTAGGAAAATATTTTCCAAATTATTTTGTGCAACCAAACAGTAGAAAATAGAAAAATATTTTCCGAAAAATAATTTCCCTCGTTACCAAACACACCTTATAACTCTGCCAATTTTCATTAAACCATACACCACTATTTTCCACATCTTCTTCATAAAATCTGAATCCTTCACTTTTTCTCATCCCCCAAACTCTCTGTATAACTCCTACCGTAATAAATTTATTTAATGGACTCGTTCCATCTCGACCAACCCTTTTTCAATATTCTTCTCCCTTTTTTGTTCATAAAAGGTATCAACTGATTTTTCTATTTGAGGTGTACTTTTAAACTGTCATTGCTACCTTTTCTTTCCGAGATAAGGATCAGTTTAGTGTATAGTATTATTTTACTAGAAGAAATAAACTCAGAACTTATACGAGGTATACTGAGGTTCCCATTCCTAGTAAATATCGAAGTACTAGTTCAAAAAACTCGTGTAATTATTTAAAAGTATAAAAGACTTTTACAGACTCAATTTAATAATGTAATCTAACATACACCTATCTTGGTAATTGTTTTTAAGTATCCTAAATCCTAATTGTATTAAATTACATTTACCGTAATTAGAATTGAACTCAAAAAGCTAAACAAGACTTCTACATAAAATCTAAGTCCTTTTCTTCACTTTTCCCCCCTTCTCCTGAAACTCTATACACAGTCCAAATTTCTCTGTTAACTCTCACCACCCTCCTCTTCTCCACCACCGCCACTTCCTCCGCCGTCAACCGCCACCATGAAAGGCAAAGGTGGCGCCACCCTCTCCGGCGGAGTAATGAAGAAGATAATTGTTTCCTACTCTTACTTAGCAATCTGGATCGTCCTCTCTTCCGCAGTAATCATATACAACAAATATATTCTTGACAAAAAACTCTACAACTGGCCTTTCCCTATTTCCCTTACAATGATTCACATGGCCTTTTGTTCATCACTAGCTTTCTTCCTCGTACGTATCCTTAACTTTGTCGAACCTGTCACCTTGTCCCCACACGTGTACTTTACATGCGTACTCCCCATTGGTGCACTTTACTCTCTTTCCTTATGGCTCTCAAATTCTGCTTACATTTACCTCTCTGTTTCATTCATTCAAATGCTTAAAGCGCTTATGCCAGTTGCTGTTTATACCATAGGAATCTTGTTCAAAAAAGACACTTTCAAGAATTCAACTATGTGTAACATGTTGGCTATTTCAGTTGGTGTTGCTATTGCTGCTTATGGTGAAGCAAAATATGATTCTTGGGGTGTTTTACTTCAGTTGCTAGCTGTTTTGGTTGAAGCAACTAGGTTGGTTATGGTCCAAATCTTGTTGAATTCAAGGGGAATTAGTTTTAACCCTATAGCTACTTTATACTATGTTGCTCCTAGTTGTTTGGTTTTCTTGTCAATTCCTTGGATATTTGTGGAGCTTCCAATTTTGAGAGCAAGTAATTCTTTCAAATTTGATTTTGTGATTTTTGGTAGTAATTCATTATGTGCATTTGCATTGAACTTGGCTGTATTCTTGGTAGTGGGAAAGACTTCAGCTTTGACTATGAATATTGGAGGGGTGGTTAAAGATTGGCTGCTTATTGCATTTTCTTGGTCAGTGATTAAGGATACTGTAACTCCAGTGAACTTGATTGGGTATGGATTAGCATTCTTGGGAGTTGCTTATTATAATCATCAGAAATTGCAAGCATTGAAAGCAAATGAAGTAGAGAAGAAGTCTCAGCAAGAAGATGAGGAAAGTGGGATATTGTTGACTGAGAGAGAACAGAGTGGATCAGGGGAGAAGGGTGATTCACAAGACTAAATTTGAAGTTTTGGTTGATGAAATTGGGAATATTGACAAAGGGTATGAGTGATTAACTTTATATTAGTGGCAGGAAAACAAGGTTTGCATAGGTGTTTTTTTAGATGGCTTTTGCTCTTGGATGAAATAGGATGATATGTTCTTTTTTTGTTGTTGCTGGATAAGTTAGTTTTTTCTTCTTTCATGTTTAAGATTTTTGGTATATTCAAAGCTCTTAGCAGCTTTGAATGCAAATTAAATTCATATATTATGGTTAGTGTTAATATTATAGATACATCAATAGCTGTTTCTATATTCTGCTACAAGATTTTCATTTTCCCTCTTCCTCCCCTTTGTAAGTGAGCTAGCTATTTTTGTTCTCTGACTCTAGCTGCAAAAGCAAGTAAAATGCAGTTTTTGAGTGGAGCCTTTAGGGGAAATAGCAAGTTATGTAATAAGAGGCAACTTAAATTCAAGAAGTAATTTCCCTTTTCTCTATAGGTTAGGTGCGGTTGAGGTAACAGACATCTGTAAAGGCAGATGGAAACATTTTTAGTCATTAGGTAGTCAAAACCTTACTAAGCCAACTTATTTAGATCTAATGTTTGTAAGGATTTTTTTTTGGTCTTGTCAGAGATTTAAGAGAACTTCTACTGTCAGAGAAATTATTGTTTTGTTGATATTTTTATTTTTGTATAATATTGGATTGAGACACATTTAAATGAAGCGACATGAACAATGCAGATTCATATAATCAGATCCCAATTTGCTTGAGATTAAGGCACACTTTTTGTGTTAATATGTATTGTGTCACACTTGGATGTCCCAAGTGATCTAAAAATTTAGCTTGCTTTGTTCTGTATATTTCTAATTTCAATTTGTTGCCCGAGGCGGTCTTTTCTCTAGTGGATTAAGTTCATATTGATGCCATTTGCAACTTCAGATCTGTTCTTGCAACCTATTGAGATAGTTTTCGTTAAAGTTTTGAAGAAAGGGGTTCTGTAAAGAGGAAATCCGCCATAAGTTCATGGGAATCTTATTTCCTCTTTCTACTGATTATAACACACTTTAATGCAGTTGAATTGATAATTCTTGCATTAAAGTTAATCTTTAAGTCACAAATATTGCTAACTTTAACACCAAAATTTACAACTTTTTTTTGCTGAATTTACTACCTTAGTGTGATGACCCGCCATGTCATCATGCCACATAGGTGCCATTTGGCATATATTAAAGCCATGTGGAAGCTTACATAGGAGGAAGGTTAGCATTTGTGAGAAGATTCTAGAAAAGTATGGACATTTCCTTTGGAAGACCCTAGATCCTTATGGATTTGCTAGGAAAGTCCTTGGAATCTTCTAGGCTTGTAGAGAATTCTAGAGAAAGCCCTTATTTTATAAATATTAAGGACTTGAGTAACAATTAATATTTACACTCTAGCCCCTAGGAGACTAGTATATAAAGGGGGCCATCTATTTGTAATTCACCAAGCAAACATTCAAGTTCTCTCTAATACAAAGCTTCCTTTAATAATTCTCTTGTGTTCTTTCTACCATTCTCTTAGCGATCTTGAGTGTAGTAAGGCTGACTTGGCATAGCAAGAACTTGAGCAAGTTGTGCAAGATTATGAGCAAGTTTTCAAGTGCCGCATGTGTACTTAGTTAACGACTAAGGACGTGACAAAGTGGTATCAGAGCCAGGTTGCAACTAAGAGAATGGTGAACGACAGAGAAATTAACGCTGCCAATACCCAAGCCAACGTCATCCAAGATGCTGCTGGCAAGAATGGCCGTAACAAAAAGAGGAATGCCACCAACAAGAGCCAGGGGTGCCACCAGAGGTTGTGTCAAACAAAGGGCTTACATCCCAAGAACCATCTGCCACTGAGGCGAGCGAGGATGAAGTGGAGGCCCTGCCCGAGGACGTCTCGCTCGGTAAAGAATGGGTGATGAAGATGAACGCCGGGATGGACGCCGTGGAGATCTTTGACCAACGCTTGGGAAAGGTGGAAGTCACCCTTAGTGTTCTTGAGGGGCACACTCTTGAAGAGATTGAGAGTATCCGAAATGACTTGGAGAGACGTACACAGACCGAGATGGAACTAAGGCAAACCATCATTGTCTTAGAGTGCAGACTCATGGAGGCTTTGAGTACTATCGATGCTGTGGAGGCAAAGATAGAGTTACTCGAGGAGCATGTTAGTGCTGGTGTGACCGAGGCAGCAAGCAATGTTGTGATGACGAGGGAAGCCAAGATCGAGGCCCCCAAACCTCCGGTGTTCAAAGGTGTTCGTGATGCACAAGAAGTGGAAAACTTCCTTTGGCACTTGGAGAACTACTTCAGGCACAACAAAGTGAGGGACGACGAGGCCATGATCAACACTGCAGTGTTGTACCTCTCAGAGACTGCCATGCTATGGTGGAGAAGGAAGATGGCCAACGTGGATAAAGGTCTATGTACTATTAGCACGTGGGATCAGTTCAAAGCCGAGTTTAAGCGACAGTTCTTTCCAAACAATGTCTTGTACGAGGCAAGGCGCAAGCTTAGGGAGTTGAAGCAAATAGGGAGCATACGTGTCTATGTCAAAGAGTTCACTACCCTTATGCTTCAAATCCCCAAACTGACCAATGATGACTTGTTGTTCCACTTCATGGACGGGTTACAAAATTGGGCTAAGTAGGAGTTGCAACGTCGGCAAGTCACAGATATAGACCAAGCCATAGTGGAGGCCGAATCATTGATGGATTTCAGGCATGACAAGCACGACAAAGGCAAAGGCAAAGGCAAAGAATCAAAGTTTAATAATGACAAAGGTGGGGGAGACCGAGGCAAAGGCAAGGAGATACAACAACAATACTACAAGACTCAAGATTCCAGAAAGTCGAGTTGCCGTCAAGGCTACGCCGAGAAGAAGGGATGTTACATATGTGGAGGGCCACATAGCTTCAGGAATTGTCCCGACCTAAAGAGCCTCAGTGCCATGGTCCATGAACGGAAGAAGCAGCCGCAGGGAGAGAGTTCGGGAACCGCATAGTTGGGTATGATCGGCTTATGCGGTGCTGTCACGAAGCAATCTATCCAACCTACCGAGAATGGCAATCAGTACGTGGATCTCACCATCAACAACAAGCCTGCAAGTGCAATGGTGGATACTGGAGCAACTCATAATTTCGTGACTGAGGGTGCCACGAAGAGACTAGAATTGAAGCTTGCTCCAACCAACTCTCGCGTCAAGACCGTAAATGCCGAGGTACAGAATGCTTGTGGGGTAGCTAATGGAGTTGGTGTCAAATTGGGAACTTGTAAAGGTATGACAAACTTCACCGTAACCGTTATGGATATCTTTGACATCATATTGGGGCAAGAGTTCTTTAGACATTGTCATACTTTGATCGACCCATACCTCCAACATCTCCTGGTTATGGAGCGAGAAGGATCTTGTATGGTACCTACAATGACTATGCCACACGGACAGATCCAAGCACAACTTTCAGCTATGCAGGTTGTCAAGGGGATCAAGAAAGGGGAGCCGACGTTTGTGGCAACCATCGCAAGTCTGGAGGAAGACAAGAGTTATCAAGAGATATTGCTGCCTTGCATAGAGAAGTTGCTTGAGGCAAACAAAGATGTCACGCTCGAGGAGTTGCCTAAGAACTTGCCTCCTAGGCGAGAGGTGGATCACAAGATTGAGTTGGAGCCAGGGGCTAAGCCACCCGCATTTGCCCCATATCGTATGGCACCGCCCGAGCTAGAGGAGCTCAGGAAACAATTGAAAGAGTTGCTAGATGCTGGTCACATTCGCCCATTAAAGGCACCTTTCGGGGCACCAGTATTGTTCCAAAGAAGGATGGATCGATGCGCTTGTGCATAGACTACCGAGCACTTAATAAGGTCACAGTGAAGAATAAGTACCCGATCCCGCTCATTGCTGACTTGTTCGATAGACTTGGGCAAGCCAAGTACTTTACCAAGGTGGATCTTCGCAAGGGCTACTACCAGGTTCGCATTGCAGAAGGGGATGAGCCGAAGACAACATGTGTGACGAGATATGGAGCTTTTGAGTGGTTGGTGATGCCTTTCGGCTTAACCAATGCACCGGCCATATTTTGCACTCTTATGAACAATATTTTCCATCCCTACCTTGATCAGTTCGTGGTAGTCTACCTAGACGACATAGTCATCTACAGCAACACCTTGGAGGAGCACATGGAGCATTTAAGAAAGGTTTTCCAAGTCTTTCGGGAGAACGAGCTATACATCAAGAGGGAGAAATGCGTGTTTGCACAATTAAAGGTGCACTTCTTAGGCCATGTTATTAGCAATGGCGAGCTATGCATGGACGAGGCTAAGGTACGTGCTATCCAGGAGTGGGAGGCACCTATAAAGGTAACTGAGTTGAGATCCTTCCTTGGCCTTGTAAATTACTATCGTCGGTTCATCAGTGGCTACTCAGCAAAACCCGCACAAGTGACGAGTTGCTAAAAAAGAACAAGCCATGGGTCTGGACGGAGCATTGTCAAAAGGCGGTTGAAGGCCTTAAGGCAGCTGTAACAGAGGAGCCAGTCTTGGCATTACTTGACTTTTCCAAGACATTTGAGGTGCATACAGATGCCTCAGATTTTGCCATCGGGGGTGTCTTGATGCAGGATAAGCATCCCATAGCATTTGAGAGCTGCAAGTTAAATGAAACGGAGCGGCGTTACACGGTGCAAGAGAAGGAGATGACTGCCATTGTGAATTGCCTTCATACATGGCGACATTATTTGTTCGGGTCGAGGTTCGTGGTCAAGACCGACAATGTAGCTACTAGCTACTTCCAGACGCAGAAAAAGCTCACACCAAAACAGGCTAGGTGGCAGGATTTCTTAGCCGAATTTGATTATGTGTTGTAGTATAAGCCCGGGCAAAGGTAACGTTGTAGCCGATGCCTTAAGCCGGAAAGCCGAACTTGCTGCAATCACTTCAACAAGATGGGACATTCGTGAGGCTATAAAAGAAGGAATGCAGCATGATCTAGCAGCCAAACAACTTCTCGAGTTAGCCAACCAGGGAAATACGAGACGTTTTTGGGTCGAAGACGGCCTACTGCTTACCACAGGTTGGCGGGTCTACGTGCCTAAGTTTGGAGACATTAGACGGCAGATCATAAGGGAGAGTGATGACACAATGTGGGCTGGTCATCCAGGCCAACGTCGCACTAGGGCCTTGGTTGAGTCAGTCTACTATTGGCCACGCGTGCGAGATGACATAGAGTGTTATGTGCAGACTTGTCTTGTCTGTCAACAGGACAAGGTTGAGCAACAAAAACCCGGAGGACTTTTGGAGCCACTACCAGTTGTAGAACGTCCATGGGAGAGCATGACTATGGATTTTATCACTTGCCTACCGAAGTCCGACGGTTATAGTACTATTATGGTGGTGGTGGATAGATTTTCCAAAAATATTCCACCTTCATGCCCGCCTCACCAAGTTGCACTACCAAGGAAGCCGCCAAGCTATTCTTTAAGAATGTGGTGCAGTATTGGGGCTTACCAAGGCATATTATCAGTGATCGAGACCCCTGTTTTACTGGAAACTTTTGGAGAGAGTTATTCGACATACTTGGAACGGAACTACACTTTTCCACTAGTTTCCACCCATAGACGGATGGACAAAACGGAACGGGTCAAAGCCTTACTAGAATGCTACTTGAGGCATTATGTAAGCGCGCATCAGAAAGATTGAGCAAGGCTCCTAGACATTGCCCAATTCTCTTATAACTTGGAGCGGAGTGAGTCCACGGGGTGGACACCATTTGAGCTAGCCACAGGCCAACAACCACAAACTCCATATTCATTACCAGCCGCGTTCGAGGGAAAGAGTTTGGGGGCTTATCATATGGCCAAAGGATGGGAGGAGCAACTTGACACTGCTAAGTCCTACTTGGATAGGGCAGCTAAGAAGATGAAGAAGTTCACGGACAGTAAGCGACGTGCCACGGACTATAGAGTTGGGGACATGGTCATGGTAAAGTTTAACCCAAGACAGTTCAAATCACTAGGGGGTAATTGATAATGGGTAGAAGAGTGCTAAATTAATGTAACTTATCCCATATTTTAACTCTTGATTGTTTGGATTTGGATGTTAAATCATATCGATTCATGTTAATATAATGTGTTTTATGTGTAGGAATAAGATTAAAACAATCGGGGACGAAATCGGGGGAGAAAGCAAGCCAAAACAAGAAGAAAGAAGCACAAAAGAGGGAACCAGGCCACAGGCCAGCGCCCAGCGCTGCCTGTGGCGCTGAAGACAGAAGCAAAGGAAAAGCACACTGCCTTCAGTCCCCTGGGGGGCGCTGGGCGCTGCCCAGGGGGCTGATTTCGGGAATTGTCTCCTACTTCGTCTAGAAGACCCCAAAACCGACCCAAAACCTTCCCAACTCCTATATAAACATCCCTAAACCCATTTTGAAGAGGAATAACATGATTTTGGAGCAAAAGGAGGCCTAGGAACATCAACAACATCAACAAATTCTCAGTTCATCAATCGACTAGTATCTCTATTTTAGTTTTTCTTACTTAGTTATTTGATTTTGTTGAACATGAGTGGCTAATCACCCCTTGTTCTGGGGTTGTGCTTAGCCATGAATATTGTGTTTTTAACTTGACGGATTTATTTTAATAGTTAATGTGGCTAAGATTGTTTCTTCAATTCTATGCTTAATTTCTTAATTGTTTGGCCATCAATTGAGTTATATCAATTTATCTATACTATGTTTGAGAAAACTAAGTGTAGATTAGAATAAGAATTGAAGAAAGCATGTTCTTAACTTTGTTAAAAAGAGCGGATTCGCGATTAAGATAGGAATATACTTAATTGTCATGCTTAATTGTATAATCGTGTTCTTCATGCATTCTTGCTAGATTAATTCCATAGGAATATAGGCATTAATCTTGTTAGGAATAGGCGAATAGTACTTCGGAAGAAGACTATGAGTATCATTGTCGATTAATTAGCAATCTTACATTAACTACATAAATGATAAGTCAATTAGAACGCAATAGGATTGGGAATA
>MCJB01019689.1:185212-195612 GCA_002018475.1 Nicotiana obtusifolia | reverse complement strand
CATACCGCCATTGTTGTTGCATGAATCATTTCATCAACTTGGTTTTTGAAACACATACGCTGTTTTCAAATGTTTATTTTTATATATGGATCGGGTGACACGCCGTCACAGGTCATGGCTAGAGTTGACTAGCATGACTAGCATTGCATTGCATAGACATGCATGGATCGGGTGACACGCCGTCACAGGCCATGACTAGTGTTGACTAGTATGGCTAATTTACATATATATTGCGCCGGAACCACCCACCGAGCGCGGGTACCCAGAGGATCGGGTGACACGCCGTCACAGGTCATGACTAGTGTTGACTAGTATGACTAGCATTGCATAGCATAGCATTGCATCGCATCTCATGGCATTGCATCGCATTGCATTGCATTACATTGTATTTTGGTGTTGTGATTCTTCGGTTTACTTCACGGATTGATGTGGAATGTAATTTGAAGTACTGTTTCGACGTGGATTGTTTAATGGTTGTATGTTTCTCACCTTCAGTTCTTATTTACTTTTATTACTCACTGAGTTGGAAGTACTCACTTTACTCCCTGCACCTTGTGTGCAGATTCAGGCGTTAGCGGTCCCTCTCAGAGGTACTGAATACTACTACTGGACCGGAGCTTCAAAGACTACGAGGTAGTTGCCTGCGTCCGCAGCCTCGTAACTCTTTTCTTGTTGTTTGATTCCTTCGTACAATTGTACTTAAGATTATGTAATAGTTATATTATTACTAGGACTTCTCTAGTGGCTCATGACTTTGTGACACCCCGATCTGAGGGCTGTAGTCGGGATGATTGCTATATGATATTTTTCGCAGTTGACTAATATTAAACCGTGTTTATATTATCTTCGTGTTGTTTGAAATGTTTAGCGATGTTGGAAATGGTTTGGCTTGCCTTGTCCCCAAGAGAGGCGCCATCACGACCAGGTTGGGATTTTGGGTCGTGACACCTAAGCTGCTGTTGGGCAAGAAGTTGCTGCTGATGCTGAGGCAACTGCATTATTTTCTGCCTCTGCTGGAGCTGCTGCTGCTGCAACTGCTGTTGCTGCTGCTGTTGTTGATGCTGCTGTTGCTGAAGGCTCTGATGCTAAGGAGATGGTGTATTCATCATGTTAGCACTAGACCTTGGTGAGTTGACATGTGGCAAGGGGGATGCTGTTGTAGTATCAAGGGAAGTAGTCCCAGAAGGAGAAGCCGCTGCTCGAAGTGCTCCAGAAGCCTACTCCAACAACAACACGTAGATATTAGAATTGAAGAACTTCTAAGGAGAGATGGACTCAATACATTAAAATAACTTGGGGGACATTGATTAAAATGTTGTGTTTAAGTTGAGGAAAAGAAAGGAAAAAGGATACGATTAATTTGCTTCCTGCAGGTTAATCATTTAGTGTTTTCCTAATGCTCTTTTGATGCAGGCCAGTTTGTGCACCACAGGTAGCGCCCTACGCTGCCTGTGGCGCTATACTGTGCACTTTTCCTTTTTCTTCCCATTTTCGCTTCAATCCGCGCACTTTCGTCCCAATCTGCCTCCGGATGATTCCTACACATAGAAATATCATAAATTAGCACGAATTATTATATTACACATCTGAAATCTACGAGACATGAGCAAAATGTGAGGCAATATACATAAAAATATGCATACTTTATGCCGAATATCAATTACACTAGCCAGTGAAGAACTAAGGAGATAGCTATAGCTACGAAAATCATATATATGTTTGTGGAAAAAGTCACAGATTGCTTGATGCAGCCGGTTTAGCAAGAGATTAGGTACTTGTTTTGCTATGGGAGCAACATCAGATCTTTGAAAAAAGAATCTAGAGAATAGCAGAAGTGGGGTGCATCTAGGAGAGGCTGCTCGGAGAAACTTATGTGTCATTTCACCCAATTCTGAGACTTGGTTATTCACCCAATATTGAGGCTTGGTTAACTAGTGTTAATACGACTACTACAGATGTGGATAGTGTAATTCGAGGTAGAGTTGAGGTTGAAATGCTTGCTTCTTTGGTTGGTGACCAAACTTGAAGTCACATTACTCGCTGAGCAGAAGAGAGCTAAGAAAATTGCACTGGATGTGATTAAACTTCAAACTGAAGGCGAAGATTATGTTGATGTCTCCTATGTAACAGTGCTGAGGAGTTCTGGTCATGGAAGCTCTGAGAAATGACAGTCACTATCATTGGGATATGTGGTATGGGTGGTGTTTGTAAGGCAAAACTGGCTTGGACAATCAGAGAAAGGGTGAAACAACAAAAGTTGTTTGATCATTAATAAGGTTGTTAGAAACCAGACTTGAAAAGAATTCAGGGTGAGACCGCAGGAGGAGTCGGTCTGAAATTGCAAGTGGACAATTTGTGGTATCTTGGAAATAAGCTACGGTCAAGGTTAATGGGTTAGGACAGCATCCTTGTAATCTTGGATGATGTTTGGGAGACTCTTGATCTAACGAGACTGAGAATTCCCAGTGGTAGCAACCACAACCATCAGTGCAAAATGACTATGGAGGCTCAAAAGATCATGGAAGTTGGAACCTTATCTGAAGAAGAGGCATGGATTCTTTTCTCGCAGAAATCTGGTAATTCTTTTGACGATCCTTCTCTTCATCGCACGGCAAAAGATGTTGCGAAAGAATGCAAGGGGTTGCCGCTTGCAGGAGCGCTAAAGCATAAAAGCAAGCCTTCATGGGAGGATGCTCTTGTACAATTACAAAGATCGGTACCAAGAAATATCCAAGGAGTGGACACAAAAAGTATATTAACCTCTGAAACTAAGCTATAATTACTTGGAAGTGATGAAGCCAGGTACCTCTTTTTTGCTTTGTTCCTTATTTGAGGAAGATTGTAATATTCAGCTTGAATATTTACTTAGATCTGGAGTGGGACTTGGCATATTCCAAGAAGAATTTCTTACGAAGAGTACACTTACATGTCAATTGTTGCAAAAAAAATTGATGAGCTTCCTGAACTAATTAAGCCCACGACTGGAGTTTCTAATGATTAAGGCTTAG
This sequence comes from Nicotiana obtusifolia, assembly GCA_002018475.1. Taxonomy (NCBI): domain Eukaryota; kingdom Viridiplantae; phylum Streptophyta; class Magnoliopsida; order Solanales; family Solanaceae; genus Nicotiana; species Nicotiana obtusifolia. The sequence goes on along the minus strand of MCJB01019689.1, from coordinate 192,604 downwards.
TGAAAAGTCGTTCAGAATACATGAAGATTTTTTGGTCGCAATGGGTAAATTCAATGTGTTAAGCATGAGGGGAGGCAATTATCTAGATTCTATTTTGCGTTTTCTAGCATCGATTCGAATCTTGTCAAATTTGAGGAGGTTATTCATGAGTCATTTAAGGTTGGATGACATATAGATTATTGGCGAACTTGTCAATTTAGAAATTCTCAGCATTAGAGATTCTCATTTGAAGGTGCTGCAAGTGGAGATAGACAAATTGACCAATCTAATTATGTTAAAGTTGGGAAATAAGGATGCAATACTTGAAAGGATTTCGCCAGAGGTCTTAGCAAGACTAGTTCGATTAGAAGAATCACATATGGTGAAAGAAGAGCATTGTAGTTAATCCACCTTGAGGAAGCTAGAATCCTTATTGAAATTGACCGCCCTAACATTAATTGATGTGATTCAGAGTAAATTGGCCAAGTTGACATGGTGCTCTCCAAAAGTGGGCCAGAGTTCATATCACAATAACCATTTACACCTGGTTATTTATGACATGATTATGGATCTCGAGGTTACTGAGACCACCCGAATGGGCACGTTGAGGAAGAGCAAAGTTGAATATTCAAGGGGAAATGGCTCCAAGAATGTGTTTGCTGCTCGATGAATTGAAAGATCTCTGCATTGCTAGGAGTGATTCATTGACATAGCTGTTGAAGATCGACTCTCTGAATAATATTCCGTTCCCCAAACTCAAAAGCCTGAAAGTAAGAAGCTGTCATAATCTACACTATCCTTTTGTTTGTCCTTTGCTGCTGGGAGTTCGTCAAAACTTGAAGACTCGACAGAAGGAAAACCCCATTGTCTGAATAATGTTTCCTTTCCCAAACTCGAAAGACTGGACATCTGGGGTGTGATAGTCTACAATATATTTTTTGTTTGTCCTTGGCTGGGAGTTCGTCAAAACTTGAAGAAGATGGTCCAAGTAATAAAGTTTCCCAATTTGTATGAAATGGACCTTCATTCTCTACAATGCCTCACTGACTTTTACAATGGTGCTGTTGGGGGCATTGAGTTCCCTCAGTTACGAAAAATGCACTTTGATTACTTATCCAACTTCAGAAATTTCTGGCCAACAACTCTATCACCGACCCAACTCCTCTTTTTGATGAAAAGGTCTACTTATACTATTCTACATCTGATGATCATGAAACAAAAGTTTCTTTTTCAGCTTGAACTTGGAGGATTTTTGTAATTTTACCTTAATTCTAATTTCACCATTCATATTAAGTTTACTTCTTTATATTGGGTTTTTGGGCCTTCCTCTTCCTACGTATATTAAAAGGTGCCTTTTGGACCTAACCCACTTTCCCGTATTGCCCATTAATCAAAACATATAAATATGACTTATTTTACGTGTTAAAAATAACAAAAAACTTAATATAAGGGTACAACCGTTTTTGAAGCTCTGTAAGATTTGCTCTAGAAAATTTCTGCTCAGGCAGTCCGCATCAATTAGCGTTTCTCGACTCACTAACCGTTGGATCGTGCTCAAATTTGAACTAGGATTTCTCGACATCTGGTGTTGAATTTCAGTACAGATTAAATTTGGACGCTTGTAGCTTTGGTTTTGGGCCAGATGGAGAAACTTAATGTCTCCATCAATGGCCGTAGGTGTTCTTAATCTCTGAAAACTGAAGATAGAAAAATGTACATCAATGGAAGAAGTGATCACAGAAGAGGAACTAGGAGAAGAAATGACTAATCAGTCCGTATTTCCCCAGTTGGTAGTGCTGGATCTTATCAACCTACCAAAGTTGCAGCGTTTCTTTCCGAAGAAGCATCCTCTAGAATTTCCATCTCTTCACAAAGTGGAGATTATTAACAAGTGCCCTGATATGAAGATATTTATCCTGGGATCTGGGAGTACACGAAGTCTCAAAAGGCTGAGCGTTGAAACTAAAGATGATATCATTAAAGTGACAACAGATTTCCAAATCTAAGATTCATCCGGTTCGATGGTGTAACCAACTATAATTGTGCTTGCATTAGTATACCCTATATCCCTTGTTAAAAATGCAAACTAGCAAGTGGTTTCAACTTTTGTAGGTTTCTTGTTCTAGCTTGAAAGAGGTATGACTCTCAAGTAAAAGCATAACATCTCATTGCTCTCACAAACTTCCAACTGTCTACTTCAGCAACCATGAAACATTGAAAGTATGGAGTTATGGCAAATTGGGAAAATTGATGTCTCCATCAGCGGCCAGAGGTATTCTTAATCTATGAATCCTAGAGACAAACGACTGTCCATTAATGGAAGAAGTGATCAAAAAGAGGAACTATGAGTAGAAATGACTAATGACTCCTTATTTCCTGGTTGGAAGATCTTGTAACGACCCGGCCGGTCGTTTATTGTAGTCTAGTTTCCCCATTTATTGCTTATTCTACACTCATTTGTTATTATGTGACTTGCCGGGGTGGTTGGTTAGGTTCCGGGGATGTTTCAGAATGAATTGGTACGCTTAATCCCAAGGTAGGAAGCCGAAGTTGAACGAATTGACCGGATATTGACTTATGTGTAATGATTTTGGAATGGAGTTTTGATGTTTCTGATAGCTCCATATGATGATTTTGGACTTAGGTGTGCGTCCGGATATTGATTTGGAGGACGTAGGTGATTTTACTTGAATTGGCGAAAGTTGGAAAAGTTAAAGTTTGGAGAGTTGAGAAGTTTGACTGAGAATTGATTTTGTGGTTATCGGGCTCAGATTTTGGTTTCGGAAGTTGGAGTAGGTCCATATGTCATTTTATGACTTGTGTGCAAAATTTAAGGTCAATCGGAGTTGGTTTGATAGGTTTCAGTATCGATTGTAGAAGTTGAAAATTCATTAGTTTTATTAGGCTTGAATGGGGTACGATTTTTGTTTTTAATGTTGTTTGATGTGATTTGAGGCCTCGACTAAGTTCGTATTGTGTTTTAGGACTTTTTGGTTTGTTTGGTTGAGGTCCCGAGGGTCTCGGGTGAATTTCGAATGGTTAACATATTGAAATTGGACTTAGAGGATTTGCTGAAGTTGCTGATGCCTGTGCTTCTGGTGTTCTTAATCGTGATCGTGATGAAGCAATCGCGTTCTCGTAGTGTTCTGGGGGAAGCTGGCATATTTCTTCTTCGCGGTCGTGAAGGGGCAATCGCGTTCGCATGGCTTTGAGAAATATTGTCTTCGCGTTCGTGTGGATGTATACGCGATCACATATAAGGAATTGGAAGGGGGGCATCAGGGAGTTGCTCCCCGCGTACGCGAGTTGTGGAACGCATTCACGATGGTTGCTGGGGATTGAGTTCCGCGTTCGCGGCTGGACTTATATGTTCGCGAAGGGTTAATTTTGTGCAGCTTGTATTTTGTGCTTCGCGATCGCGAAGCCTTTCCTCCGATCGCGAAGGGAACCTCTAGGCAGCAGTATTAAATTTTAAAAACGAGGGTTAGAACCCATTTTTTATATTTTGAGCTAGAGACCTCGGATTTGGTTGTTATACATGAATCTATCATTGTTTTTACTATTTAATTAGTGTTTTAGGTTGGAAAATTGAGAAAAATTATAGAAACTTCATAGACTTTAATTTGGGGATTTGAAGGTCGGGTTGAGATCGAAATTGAGTAATTTTGGTATTGGACTCGTTGTTGAATGGGTGTTCGAATTTTATTAATTTTGTTGGATTCCGAGACGTGGGCCTGGAGTTGACCTTTTGGATTTAACTTTTTGACTTTAGTTAAAGATCTTAGCTTTATTATTTGGAATCAATTCCTATTGCTTTTGTTGATAGTATTACGTTATTTTTGGCTATATTCGATCCTTCCGAAGGTCGATACGCGTGGGAAGGGCTTGCTAGCGGAGTGATTTGATTTGCTTGAGGTAAGTATCTTATTTAAACTCGGTTGGGGTACTAGTTGCCTGAATTATTGTGATAGCTACGTGCTATTGGGTGCGCAAATGCGTGGGGATGAACCTATGTGTGGGCACTAGGTTTATTTATTCATGTTAGAGTTGTGCTCAGGCTCTTATAAACCTAGAATTTGACTGTTAAACCTTAAGCTATGATGTTTTGCATATTTGTGACATTGTTGTGAACTATCTTAGCCATGATTTAGGCTATGCAGGGGCTTAATCCCTTGAACTAATAAATGTTATTCTTTACTAAAATTTCCGGTTTAAGCTATGATAGTACACTTGTACATGACTACACTTTAGCAAGTCGTTTATACCATTCCAGGAGTATGAGATTTGATATTCACTTGTTTCATACATGTGTACTTGTTTAATTGCTCCTGTATGATATGTTTGAACTGGAGGCATGTGACCGCGCCGGACGGATTGTGTTGTTATGCCTTTGACCACGTCGGGCGGATTGTGTTGTTATGCATGTGACCATGCGAAGCGGATTGTGTCGTTATGCATGTGACCATGCCGGGCAGATTGTGTTGATATGCCTATGACCATGCCGGGCAGATTGTACTATTATGCATGTGACCACGCTGGGCGAGTTATGATATTGAGCCGGTGATCACGCCAGGTTGGCAGCACGTTGAATTGGCCGTGCTTGCGTGTGGATATGGATCCATCCTCCTAGGGTCACTATCTCATGTTTCTCTCTTGATGGTGTACATACGGATATTAGAAATACTGATCAGTGGTTTGGAATGGATATGTAAAACTGAGGGAATCTGGACAGTGTGTTGTTTAATTTTGCATTTCATCTTTACTTGTAATTTACTTGATCATTTAATTTATTTAACTGCATATCACCTCTATATGTCAAGATATAGTATGAGCAGAGTATTTGATAAATTGTACAAATACACATACATATGTTTTCTTACTAAACTTGATGATTTGATTTTAATATTATTCTATACCGGAATTAAAGTTGAAACTACGCAGGTGATATCTAGTATCATTAATAATTTTTGCTCCTTTTACCTTGCTGTGTTTATTTACGATACTTATTGAGTACATTGGGTCGGTTGTACTCATACTATACTCTGCACTTCATTGTGCAGATCCAGGTGTGGGGACCAGTTATCAACAGTTGGTTACTTTTCGGACTATCTGTTAGAGGCGAGGTAGAGCTGCATCCTAGGTCGCAGTTTGACTTATCTTTTCCTTTCATATTGTTGTTATAGTTCAGACAGTGTATTCATTGCTGTGTTTCATACTTGTATTCCATTGTAGTAGCTCATGACTCCGTACTTACCAGTTTCTCGGGGGATTTACATTGTATTAGCAGTTTTTATTGTATTGAGACCTTTAGGTTTATGCTATTTCTATAAATTTCATTATTATGTTGCCTTCGTTATCATATTTCGGCTTGCCTAGTCAATGTGTTAGAAGCCATCACGACGGATTAGGATTTTGGATAGTGACAGATCTATATCTTAACAATCTACCAAAGCTGGGGGCATTTCTTCCTGACAAAGCGTGCTCTAGAATTTCATTTCTCAAAATAGTTTAGATTTTCAGCTGTCTTGAAATAAATACGTTTGTCCAGCTGGGTTCTGTGAATACACCAAGTTTCGATAGGGTGGATGTCGATCTATAGAGTAGCCATTACGTTAAGATGAAAGATGATCTCAACAAAGCGATACAGAAGATCATTAATTCGAAGATTTGTCTTGTACACCGTATAACTAACTATATTTTGTCACATTCATTAATAGTAGTAGATAGTGCTGTCTTTTCGTTTTAACTAGGTAGTGGTAACATTCAGATAGTTACTTTTATTATTCTAGGGCTGTCTAAGCGGAGGGGAGTACGCGAACAGGTACTGATCCATACTGGTATCAGTACCGTTCCGTAACGGTCCCGTTTGAGGGTAGGAGTAAGATTTGAGTAAAGGAAATGGGGATTGGGAGAATAACGACAAAAGTACCGATAGAATCGATCCAGTTGGTACCCTTAAGGTATCGAATCGGTATTCTTAATAATTTTTTTTAAAAAGGTAGCCATTTTTGTACCGTTAGCCAACGGTTATTTTTTTAAAAAATAGTCATTGGCAACGGTAAAAAATGGCTAGTTTTGCCTCCCTAGCCCCCTAACACCCCCTACCCCCTAATTTATACTTTTAATCCCTAAGTTTGTTCAAATACACTTTTTTCCTATGTTAAAACTATAAATACCCTATTGTATTCTTTCAATGTTCACACAAAATGCCCCTATCTCTTTTCTCTATCTTTCTAATTGTAATTAAAGTTCTAGCACTATTATTAAGTTTTGAATTTATTTTTGTTATAATTGTGTTACTATTTGTTGTTATTTTAACTATTTATTATTAAAAATGGCTCTTAAACTAGTAAAAAAGTGTGTAAATGATTGATTAAGGGTAATGCTATAAGGGGGAGTCCTCATTTTGAAGTAAATCCTAGCTAGTCCGTGTTTATTCGTTACATTAAAAAAATGTATAATCTTACTTTTCAAGATTTTCCTAAAACAACTGTTAGAAATAATATTTGCGAGGATGAAAAAATAAAGAATTGCTGAAATATTGGATTAAAGCGGAGAGAAGAAATTTTAGCCTTCCAGAAGTAATTCAAGAAGACGGCAATGCCTATAGTAAAAATACTATCTACAGGAGACAGTGAGGGCACAGAATAACAAGTGCTATCAATTTCAAGCAAAAAATCAATAAAAGTTATTAAAATTTTTTGTCAATCGTTCAAAAGAAATATGCAATTTTATTTTTTAAGTATTGAAATAAAAGTATTGAATTTTTCATCCCGTAAAGTTTGTGCGTATTTAAATATATTTATTATTTTTTTAAAAGTATCCCGAAGTACCCTTACCGCCCCCTTAAGTACCTCTTAGGACCTATAGGGGTACTGGTATGGTACCCCTAAAAATAGCCTTATCTCGTACCCTTAAATTCCTTTAACCACAGCCTCCTTATGGAACTCTCCCCTTAAGAACCCAATGCCCTCCCCTAGACATCCCTATGTTATTCACTTGAAACAACTTTCCTTTTATGTGAGCAAATATTTCCGATTAGAAATCTAAAGCATAAGTGTACTCTTTACTTCTCAAGTAAACGTACTTTGTGAGCTTGTCATATGTGTCCAGAAAGGAGAAGCTAGTGATGGCAGTAGCATAACTATCTAGAAATTTTACTTTGAGCCTCATATGCCATGTAATACTTGTAGGAGGCTGCCCCTGCTGAACACCAAAAGAGTTATACAGATTGAAGCACCAGTTGATCATGCATATAGCTTCTTGTCGATGCAAACCATCATACTTGTAGCTTCTTGATGAAGCCTATGAATTTTGTATTGGAAGAAACTTACAAAAGGATGCAACTAAGCATGTTAGAAGCCTCATATAGTTACAATTAAAATAAGCTAATATTCAAACACCCCCTCCCCC
>MCJB01019689.1:153790-179880 GCA_002018475.1 Nicotiana obtusifolia | reverse complement strand
TTTTTTTTTTTTTGGTATCTCTTCCTTAAAAGAAAAAAATATTTCTTTTAAAGTAACAATTAGTCATCCATGTGAAACATGGAGCGGAAATTCCAAAAGCAACCATTACTTTTCCCCTTAATGTTCTCACATGAGTTTATAAGTGTGAAACTTGTGCTACTTTAAGACTTTTTACTAGGAAAAAAGAACAAGACCATTTAGTTTATCAGGACTAATCTGTCTTTCTAAATTTTTTAATATATGCTTCATCTCTAAGCTTTAAGCACATTAATAATTACCACTCAATAGAGAATTTTGTATGGAGGGAATGGGGTGGACAGCTGATCAATTTATTGTAGCTTTTGCAGAATAAATGTTTTTAAAGGCTAGTGCTTTAGTTGTTATCCATGAGGTCATTTAATTATCTCAAACGTTGTCCTGATAACAGAGGTAGTGGATTACTAGTTTAGAATAAAAAACTTAGGAGTTTGGAAAAACAACAAGCGTGTTTAGGTTCAAACATCAGGTAATATATAATATAGTATAGAGTTCCACTGTTGAAGTCCTCTATTCGCCTTCTTCATATCCTCTGCTTCCGATTGAACACAGAAAACTAGATTGTTCTATAGACCCTGCATTCACTCTCAAAGTTTTCTCCTTCGCATTGCTCCTTGAATTGACAAAAGACTCTATTCCTCTGCTTTCATTTCCATCCCACCTTTGATTCCTTGTACAACGAAATCTAGTCAAAAACATCAAAAGAAAAAAAAAAGTTTCTATTCCTAAGCTTTCATTTCCATCCTTGATTCCTTGTACTACGAAATCTAGCCAAAAACATCAAAAAAGAAGAAAAGCAAAATTCTATTCCTTAGATTCATATTCATCCTACTTTTGCTTCCTTATACTACGAAGTCTAGTAAAAAACATCGGAAAAAAAAAAGATTCTATTAAGAACCAAAGTTAGCAGAGTTCAGACTTCAGAGGATCGCAGAAAGAAAGATTTTGATTTCTGTAGTACAGTAGTCTGTGAAGAATTAAGGAGATAGCTATGGAAGTCTTATCTAAAGTTGTGGAAAAAGTTGAAGAGTGGGCGATCCAGCCAGTTCTTGTTTTGGTCATTATTTGGTTTTTCCGGTCCGTTTTGGAAAAAGTCACTGCTTGGTTGAAAGAGAGAATTAAGAAAGAGATATCTAAAGTTTGGGGAAAAGTTACTGATTGGTTTATCGAGAAAGTTAAGAAAGAGATCCAGTATTTCTTTTACTATGAGGGGCACATCACATCTCTCGAGACTGAATCTCCGAAGCTGAAGGACATGAGAAGTAGGGTGCAGCAAAGAGTGGTTGATGCCCAGAGGAACTTAGAAGGCATTTTCTCCAACGTCGATGCTTGGCTAACTAGTACTGAAAAGACAATTACTGATGCGGAGAGTATACTGCTACGTAGATCTGAGGTTGAAAGAGGTTGTTTCTATGGCTGGTTTCCAAACTTAAAGTCACGCTACTTGCTGAGCAAGAGATCTTATGAAATTGCACAGAAGGTGACCAAACTTCAAACTGAAGGAGAAGTACATGATGTTAAATTCTCCCATCCTGTCGATACTGGAGTTATACCTAGTAACGTCGGTGTGGAGCTTCAATCCAGAAGAGAGAAGGAGGAAGAGGTCATGAGAGCTTTGGAAGATGAGAGTATCTCTATTATTGGGATATGCGGTATGGGCGGTGTCGGTAAAACGACACTGGCTGAGAAAATCAGAGAAGTGGTGAAACAACAGAAGTTGTTTGATGAGGTTGTCAAGGTAGATGTCAGTCAGAGACTAGACTTGCACAAAATTCAGGGTCAGATCGCAGGAGGAATCGGTCTGACACTAACTGGGAACAATTTGTGCGAAAATGGAGATAAGCTGCTTTTAAGGTTAAGGGGCCCGGGCAGAGTCCTTGTAATCTTGGATGATGTGTGGAAGGCTCTTCAGGATAATGATCTAAGGAAACTTGGAATTCCCATCGGTAGCAACCACAACCACCGGTGCAAGGTGATATTGACAACGCGTCTCCGAAGTATTTGTGAAAATATGAATGCTCAAAGTATCATGGAAGTTGGAACCTTATCTAAAGAAGAAGCATGGGTTCTGTTCAGGCATTACGCCGGTAATTCAGTTGACGATCCTTCTCTTCGTGACATTGCAAAAGCTGTTGCGCAAGAATGCAATGAGTTGCCGCTTGCCCTTAGTATTGTTGCAGGAGCACTAAAGTGTAAAAAAAAGGATTTTTGGGAGGATGCCCTTGTACAATTAAAACAATCTGCACCAACAATTATCGATGAAGTGATTAAAGATGTGTATATACCTCTAAAGCTAAGCTATGATCACTTGGAAAGTGATGAAGTCAGGAACCTATTTTTGCTTTGTTCCTTGTTCGAGGAAGATAGTAATATTTGGCCTGAAGAATTACTTAGATATGGATTGGGGCTTGGCATCTTTCCGAAAATAAATTTAAAAGCAGCAAGAAAGAGGGTGCATAATCAGTTAGAAGTACTGAAAGATCGTTTCTTATTATCCGAAGGCACCCCCAAAGGTCATGTCATCAAAATGCACGATGTGGTCCGCGATGTGGCTATATATTTTGCATCCGAGGAAGAGCATAACTTTTTGATAAGTCACGATGTGAACTCACAAGTGTTTCCAAGAGAAGAGGCTTACAAACAATATACTCACATGTCGATTGTTGCGAAAAGATCAAATGAGCTTCCTATACCAATATCTTGCCCGAAACTTAAGTTACTAATGTTAAAACTCTTTGATGATCAATCGATCAACCTACAGGATAATTTTTTTGTTGGGATGAGTAAAGTCAATGTCTTAAGCGTGAGCGGAGCCGGACACCGGGAACCCGTTTTGCCTTGTCCAACATGGATTCAGAGGTTGTCAAATCTGAGGACGCTGTGTCTGAGTAATTTATGGTTGGAGGACATATCCATTATTGGCAAACTTGTCAACTTGGAAATTCTCAGCATTAGAGATTCTGCCTTAGAGGAGCTGCCAGTGCAGATAGGAGAATTGAGCAATCTAATTATGTTAGAGTTTTGGAATGAGGAAAAATCACTTAAACGGATTTCAGAAGGGGTCTTATCAGGACTAGTTCGATTGGAGGAACTACATATGATGGGAGTAGAAGATTGCACTTATTCCACCTTGAGGGAGCTGGAATCCTCATTGGAATTGACTGCACTAACATTAACTAAATGTTCGCCAGATGTGATTCACTGTAACTTGTCCCTTTCCTCCAAGTTGAGTCGGTATTCTCTAAAACTAAGCAACAATTCCACTTCGGGCAACCGTTCTCAAAAAATGGGTATTTCGTCGGGCAAGCATTATCCAAAACTGGGTATTTACGACAGGATTATGGATCTCGAGGTTAACGAGATCAACCCATTGGGTGATTGGATACGCTGCCTGTTGCGGAAGAGTGAACTTGTACATTCAATAGGAAATGGGTCCAAGAATGTGCTGACCGAGTTGCTGCTCGATGGATTTCAGAACGTGAAAGATCTCTACCTGGCCGATTGTGATTATGTTGAGCATCTTCTCGACACAAATATTGATTCATTGAAGATCCACAGTCAGAACAATATTCCGTTCTTCATACTCGAAAGCCTGAAAGTAAGCCGCTGTTGTAGTCTACAGTGTCTTTTTTCTCGTCCTTTGGCTGCAGGGAGTTCGTCAAACTCGACAATAGCTTCCTCCGAGGAGATCACTCCGAGGAGGACACATATAATCAAGTTCCCCAATTTATATGACATGAAACTTAGCGATCTAACATGCCTCACTCACTTTTGCAATGACGACACTGTTGAAGGTATTGAGTTCCCTCAGTTACGAGAAATGGAATTGTACGACGTACTCCGCTTCAAAGGTTTCTTGCCAACGACCAGCAATAGAATGTTAGAAGGCAGCTCTATCACAGACTCAAATGCTCTTTTTGATGAAAAGGTACACTTCTGCGTATGACGTACTATCATGAAACTTGTTTTTTCTTTTTCAGCTTGTATTTAAAGTGTTTTTACGAATTAAAATGTATATCACATCATATCAACTGTAATATAATTTCACTTTTTCATATAATTAGTTCTTCACTTCATGTTTTCTATATTTATGCAATGCCCTCACATTTTGCAGGTTTCTTGTCCCAACCTGGAAGATCTAAGACTCTATAAGGTTGATATCATAACTGCGTTATTCTCTCGCCAGCTTTCAACTGGCTACTTCAGCAAACTTGAAATATTGGTAGTAATTGGCTGTGAAAATTTGAGAAACTTGATGTCTCCATCAGTGGCCAGAGGTCTTCTGAATCTTCGAATGCTAGAAATAGAAGGATGTCCATCAATGGAACAAGTGATCACACAAGATGAACCAGGAGAAGAAATGACTAAAGAGTCCTTATTTCCCCGTTTGGAAAAGCTGCAGCTCGATCATGTACGAGAGCTGAGGCATTTCTTTCTGACGGAGCGCGCTCTAGAATTTCACCTTCTTAGACAAGTCAAGATTTTTGCCTGCCCTAAAATGGAGACGTTTGTCCTAGAATCTGTGAGTCTGAAAAGGCTGCAATTTATTACACCACTGCTCTACTGCTATCTTTCTGTTTTTACTGCTATTAGTAATAAAAATAGTGGATCGAAAAGAAGAAACTAATTATTTTGATTGTATAACTACTTCACCAAAATAATTTTATAACTACTTTTTATATAGGTGTAAATCATTTCTCCTCTCTAATTTTGCTTTAAAAATCAAATTCTCCCTTCAACTTTGAACAAACATTTTTCCCTTCATTTCTTACGCAATCTCTGTTTTGGCTTTTCACATTTTTGTTAACCCCTCTCCATGAGCTCTCCACTTATAAAATTGAACTTCTTTATACTGTAATTCATTTTATTTTCCTGTTTTTGTTTCATTTGAGTGCTTTTTAGGTGTCTTTTGTTTTATAGAATAGTATAATCAAATATTTTTACACTGATTATTTTTTAATTTACTAATGTGGAATTTATAAAGTGGCAAAACCCTCTATGTGGCAAGTGGCGTGTTGACAAAATTTTGACCTTGCAATCATTGGTATTTTCTAAGCAGCTCCATAGTCCACATAGTTCAATTACTTTAATGCTAAAAAAATAATTTGTAACTTTTATTAATTTAGTTGCTTTAACGCCACAGAAGAGATAGTTTTGTGATTGTATTATTACAATAAAGTTTACTGATCATTTGTGTAATTAACCCTGTGTTAGAGCCACCAAGCATGATATTTTTATGTCAGTTTGTACTTGGAGTAATATTCATGAATTTAAAACTCACACTAATTCTAATACCACCATTTCATTGATTACTAGTTTTGCACTTGCATTTACGTACCTTGATATAAGATGAGATATGGTTTTTTTTTTTTTTTTTTTTTTTTTTTAAACCCCTCCCAAATTAGGAGGATCTATAGTGTTTCCACATTTTCCCTCCAGCGTAACTCGAACCCGGGAAGATATGGTTCATTTTTCCATTTGTACTTGAAGCTAGATTGAGTTTTCATCCCTTATAAGATATTTGACGCCTTCAATTGTGGCAGGTTTCTTGTCCCAGCTTGAAAGAGCTAATAGTCATTGGGGCTAAAAGCATAACTGCTCTATGGTCTCACAGATTTCCAACTGTTGACTTCAGCAAACTTGAAAAATTGAGAGTATTTGGGTGTGACAAATTGAGAAACTTGGTGCCTCCATCAGTGACCAGAGGTATGCTGAATCTCCGAATACTAGAGATAGAAAATTGTCCATCAATAGAAGAAGTGATCACAAAAGAGGAACAAGGAGTAGAAATAACTAACGTGCCCATATTTCCCCATCTGGAAGAGCTGGAACTCATAAAGCTACCAAAGCTGGGGCATTTCTTTCTGACGGAGCGTGCTCTAGAATTCCCAAATCTCAAACAAGTGAAGATTAAAAGGTGCCTAGAAATGAAGACGTTTGTCCAGTTGGGATCTGTGAGTACACCGAGTTTGAAAATGTTGATCGTAGGTAATACCATTAAAGATGCTGAGTTGAAAAATGATCTCAATAAGGCGATACAGAATATCTTCCATTCTAAGGTTTGTCTTTGGCCACTGCATGACTAACTATATTTATTTATCTATCTATATATATATATAATTGAGAGCCATTTGCCCGGTGACGTGGCAGGCTCATTTAGCAGGATTTGCATTTCTCTTTTTCCATAGTTTTTTTCCCTTTCCCCTCTTATTTCACCGTTAAATTATTTCTAATAGACACAACCCTTTGCCCTCATTTTGTAAATCAAACATTAACTGTCATTAACCTTACATTAAATAGACGCAACTCTTTGCCCTCCCTCCGCCACGGCTACAATACGTTTTGTGTTTAATACCCTTCCTTATGTTTCCCTTCCTTTTGGTTTTGTCTTCTTCCTGTAATTTCTCCTGCCTCAAACTCTCTCTTTCCTTTCTTATGTAAATACATTCTTTATCATTAAATCTCTTCCTCCTCAAATCTGATTTCTTATTTGGGTAAGGAACCGAATAAGGAACAGAAAGTACAATCAATTAATCTAAGTCATTCTAATACAAGAGTTACAAAAATTACTTCGTGATACTTTATTCCTTAATCACAAGTCATGGATCTCAGTCCACCATCATATACTCACAGCACTTCGTGCCCGCATCTTGAATCACAAAAGTACGGACAACTCATATGCCAACATCTCAATTCATCCGGCATGATCACATGCTTACATTCACAATCCGCCCAGCGTGGTCACGGGCTCACAATCACAATCCGCCCGACATGGTCACAGGCTCACAATCACAATCCGCCCGGCATGGTCACATGCTCAATAGCAACATAAATACGGATTATACAAGAACACATGGGCGTGGTCAATAAATGTCAAGTTTCATACTTCTGAGCTAGTATAAGTGGTATGCTACGGTGTATGCTTGTGCGAGTGTACTACTGCAGCCCCAGTCAACAAGTAATATAAAGGAATCGAGTAGCTCATCGAAGCAACAAAACAAGTCATGTTAGGTGTATGACAGACACAAGGAAAAGCACACCATCATACGAAAATCACCAACATAATATCCCCAAGCCATCACACATCATCCCTGATATTGCCACCCTTATCTCCCCGATAACCACTCGTATCACTCTGCCCTTACAATATCGTTAGCCACCCTTATCTCTCTGTTAGCCACCTGTACTCCGTATAATAGTCACACGTATCACTTTGCACTGATAATAACACAATAGCCACCTTTATCACTCCGTACATTCAACAACAATGAGATGCCACCCTTATGCTCCGCATTACAGCGGTGAAATTCCATCATTATACTCCGCATAACAACAACCAATCTAGACAACAATTCACAAATGCTAACATCACAACAACACGACGTATCAACTCATAACACAAGTGCCCATAGGCCACAAACTTTCTAAAGATCCAACAATATCAATATTTTCACAATAAAAAGCCCACGTCTAAACACAATGTTTATAAAATCTTAATAACAACAAAACGAGCGGGAAAGTAACTCACAAGGAACATTACCCCGTTTAAACACAACTTCAATTTAAAATAGATTAATGACTTTCGATAACCTCAATTCTATTTAATTGTCTAAGGATAAACTCAATAGTCAAAGTATCTCCGTGAAATGGCAAACTCTGGGTTCTAGTGTATGAATTAGGCTAACAATGAAAGAGAGATGACACAAACTAGTACTATGTCTAAATGTATGAGAATAACCCAGCAACAAAAGGATATCATGTACAACAATTTCAACTAAGAATAACTCAATAATAAAAGAGATCACATAATGATAAAAGTGGTAACAATTTTAAATAAAGTATATAAGAGCTAACTCAACAAGTAAAGGATGTGACATGTAATGACAACTTCAAATAAAGCATGTGATACTAGACATGGCGAATTAAAAATATAACATGTGCTAACAATTTCAAATAAATACATGAAAAGAAGCCTAAGAGTCTAAACCGGTCAATTTTCATAAATAAGCCTGAGTACGTACTCGTCACCTCACGTACACATCTTTCACATCGCACAACTAGCACAAACGACTCAAATCCTAATGGGTAGTTCCCCCATACAAAGTTAGGCAAGATACTTACCTCAAAGAAACTAAACTGATACTTTAAAATGACCTTCTCGTATGAAATAACCTTTGGACGACTCAAATCCATCCAAAATAATTTGATATCATAAATAAAAACCATAGGAAAAGACTCTGGATAATAAAGTTTCGATCTTTAATGAAAACTAAAAAGTCAACCCCGGGACCGCACCTTGGAACCCGATAAAACCTACAAATTTCGACAACCCATTCAATTACGAGTCCAACCATACTAATTTTATCCAATTCGGACTCTGAATCGATGTTCAAAACTTAATTATTCTCTTTAGAAAGTTTTTGATAAAAACCCCCAATTCTCCAATCAAAATATGGATTAATTCAAAAATGAACTTCTGTAATCATATTAAAATACAAAAATTATAATTAGATATTGACCCCCACGAAAAGACGAGAAGAACGCCGCGATAGTCACCTCAATCGGAGCTCTAGTACTCAAGATATGCTTAAAGTACCAAAAGAACGCGGTCTGATTTTTTATACACAAGGATTTTCGCTTTTGCGACAAAAATCGGCACCTGCGCATTTCCAGCTGTCATTTTCGCTTTTGCGGACCATTTCTCGCACCTGCGGAGTAGCAGAAGCGGAACCAACTTTGCATCTGCGAAGCACCAGCACCAACTCTCTTTTCCGACACAAAAATGAGCATAACTCCCTCACACAATGTCCAAATTCTCAAAGTTAAAAGTTCAATTGCCGTTTCAAACTAAGTTGATGTTTCTGTTTCAAGTGAATGTTCACTTGATTCAACAATAAATACTTTTTACGAAGTCTATCAGATAAAAGATGATAGAGAACTAGTTTTTAAATTATTTTATTGAAAATTTTATGTTTTATTAACAAAATTATATATTTCGTAAATTTAAAATGTCTTCGCGCGGGCAACTAAACTAGTGTAGTAAATAGTTTGAGCATTTCTTTCTTCTTCTTTTTTTGATAACGGTAGTATGAGCCATTTATCTTTGTCACTTGAAGCAATTTTCTTTTACATACTCAACTATTTTCAATTAGAAATCCAAAGCATCAGTGTACTGTTTATTTTTTCAAGTAATTGTACTTTCTGAGCTAGTCATGATCTCTGTCCTTTGGCAATCTCAGCACCCAGGATTAAGCTAGTGATAGCGACGAAGTTGAAGCAAGTAATGGCCGCAGATAGTGCTGTCTACAAGTCCGCAGCTAATAAGGTAATAAGTACTTAATGAAATAGTCGAAGACTCCCAAAGAAGTTGACTCCATTGCCAGGAACATTGCATACATTTGAATATTAGAGCACAGATGTTTAGTGCAGTCATAGATTATGTAATTTTCCGGTTGTAATTGATAGGCTTATATGTTTTCTAGTACTCATTACTTTCTTTGAGAAATGGAAGAAAACCTCCCTAGTAGGCGTGCTTCATATTTCGCAGTAAAGTCATAGAGGAGTTTGTTTGGTAATGCTTCTTTAGATAGCTGGTTGAGGTAGCTATAACAAAGATTTGTAATTTGCTACTTTAGTGATTAATAAAAAGATGTCAATTACCAAAAAAAATTTAGTTGATGTGCCCACCATTAGCTCGAATATCACTTGATGTCTATGCTAATGAAGGTAATAATTAAGTGTGCGTTTAACGCATAGAATTATCAGAACTGTAAGAAGATTTCAAATAAATAAATAAAATATCAATAAACATTTTTATTTGTGCAAAAATACAAATTAAAGAAGAAAGGAATCGAGAGAAAAAACGACAAATGCTTATATTGAGGGTTGTTTATCTTTATATATTGTGAATTTTGCTCTTTTATTTTTATTTATAAACTTGACCTCGTATTTTGTGTAATGAAATGGAGCACCTAACTCATGTGATTTATGGTTAATGTACTTAATTTTATTTCTAGAGTTAAATTGACTAAATTTTAATTGGATAAAACTATCAATTTATCTAAAGAAAAATTAGCAGTAACACTATGACAAGCAATTAATTTAATTGAGGCCAAATAACCAATTCTACACGTATGTTAGGGTTAAAATTATCCCAAGTGTCGGTATTTTGCAACCTTTAATAATCGATTGCATTCCATTATTGATACTGTTGAAGTCTTAACTTTTGTTTAGTTGACTTAGTCAACCTTCAATAAATAACGCTGTTGAAGTCTTAAGCTCGTTTAGTTGTTTAGTCGAAGTCTTCATATAACGTTTTCATTTTGCAAATACTTGAATGACGGAAAAGGAACTTTGGTCTCTTTTTCAGACGCCTCAAAAAAATTTTAGTAGTAAAGTTAAGGAAAGATAAAATTTCAATGTGAAGTTTGTGCATTCATATGGCTGATTATTGCACATGTGTTCTTCTTTATCAATTTCCTACATATTTTATTTGACCCCAATTTATATATCATTTCCTTAACTCCTTTAGTGGTATTTATCCAACCGTAAATCCTTTAGATTCAACATCAATCATGTTTCAATCTTGGATAGTTGGCGAGTAATATTACGAAACCACCTAAAAAGTAAAGAGTTAGCAAACTTTACAACATTACAAAAAACTTCTAACATTACAATTGTCATACCTCCTTTTTCCCGAGGGATAGGGGATAGGGAGTTTTTTCAATTAAAGTGAAACTATTCGAAATGGGATTATTTATTTGTTTTTAGAGTCGCCACTTGAAATAATTATGATGTCCCAAGTCACCGGTTTATTTTAAATCACAAATCGAGGAAAATTGACTCTATTTACGGTTTGCGAATACAGAAGACCAGGTAAGGAATTCTTTTAACCCGGGAGAAGGTGTTAGGCATTCCCGGATTCCGTGGTTTTAGCACAATCGCTCAACAATTAATACTTGGCCTAATTATCTGATTTATTGCATATTTTGAACCTATTGTGCATTTTTAAATTTTAACCGCTTTTAATCGCTTTTTAAGATTAATGAAGTTTATCTGAATAAGTCACGATGTCGTGCACTTATTGTTTTTGAACACGTTGTGAACCACGCCACATGAGACGCACCCGCGATTTACAATGTATTTATTTATATTATCATTTGAAGTTGTGGTCAAGTCACGTGAAACACGCACTTGAATTGGGATTTACGTATCATGACTATGCCACGGGAACAGTACCCACAGTCATGATGACTTATTTAAACGCGCTGAAAGCAAACTACGATATTGAAAGGGTTATAATCTAGGAGTTAAGTTGCCTTCTTTATTATGTTGGGGCAGACCGAGCACGCTTGCCCGAGTTGCACCTGAGGCCCTTCAAAGCATATGCTAGCCTCGGTTTGATTTGCTGGCCCCCGTTTTGTTGGCCTCGGTTTGATATGCTGGCCTCGATTTTTAGTTAATTGGTGTCGATGGCCCCTACCAAGTTCCTTTAGGGGGGCCAACTGAAGTGATGATGGGCTACTGATCGAAGCCAAACCGTATACACTTCTGCATGGGTTCTTCAATCCTCGAGTTTGATCAATTAGTGACCGAGCTCGATGGCTGACTGATTTCAGCTTCACTGATGTCCCTCAAAACATGACTACTTATCTAGACGAATATCGAGCTAAAGTCCAGATCGAAGGTCAAGTAACCTTCACTCGGTATAGCATTTAAACATAACCAAATAGTAATGACCGAATGATGGAGCGATAGATGTAGTCCTCAAGATGGCAAGCAATTATAGTTTTAAAATTTTTAACTCAAATCAGACAGTGCCGTTAACAAAACGATACAAATAAAGACTTGCAAAGAACATTTTAAGCTCATAGAGGTAAGCATGGTCATGAAATTTACTCGTCATTTTATATACCTCAAAGAAGAATTACAGGTGAAATCTTGACATACCTCTCTGCTTATAGATGAACTGAAAATAGCCAAGTAGAAGTTAGGAAAAAACCACTAACAAACGAGCTCAGTAAGATCGGCAACAGGGAGCAGAAAAACAGCCTCGAGTCTTGATTAAACCGATAGAGTGACAACAACAAATTTTTCAATAGCTCTATGTGAGGTTGAAGAAGACAGAAGTTGACTAGCAAATAAAAAAAAACAACTTCTGAAAATCTTGATGGAATTTTCAGTGTTATCTTTTGAAATTAGTGTCCACGATGAAAAGAAACTCCTGAACTTTTTGTTTTCAAAGAACTCGTCTCTCTCCACTCTATTTTTTGTTTCCTGCTAAATTCTGTTTTCTCTTTGTTCCCCTTTCTTCACCTCCTTTTGTTCTATCCAGAGGAGTGTATATATACTTGGTGTTAAAACTATGAGAGAGGGTCTGTCAGAGGAGGGAATCTCCAGCGTGAATTCCGCGAATGTCAGAGGGGAAAGAATATTTTTTAACTGAAAATGCCAGCTGCACTGTTTGGTGGTTAGACCTTTCTTTTCTGATCCCTCTTCTTTTGTTTTTACTAATAAGGCCCCTTTGAAGTTTAATACAATTCCCTTAACCCGCCTAAGTATACAATTACTAAATGGGTCTCCCTATCAACTAAGGTCGATCTCCATTTCGACCCCAAACCGTTGGATTGAGGTAAGAGATGAATTCCGAGCCGTTGGGTCGAGGTGAGATCAATAGCTGAGATCAAGGGTAGGAGAGATGAAGGGCATCTCTAGGGTTTATTCGAGGGGATGGTCGAGATGGGTTTCGAACCATCAAATCAAGGGCGAGCAATGGCTGGGATCGAGGGCAGGAGAGACGAAGGGTGTCTCTAGGGTTTATTCGAGGGGATGGATGAGATGGGTTTCGAACCATCGAATCGAGGGCGAGCAATGGCTGAGATCGAGGGCAGGAAAGACGAAGGGTGTCTCTGGGGTTTATTCGAGGGACGGTCGAGATGGGTTTCGAACCATCGAATCGAGGGCGAGCAATGGCTAAAATCGAGGGTGATCGAAACGGTGTCATTTCGGGTCACTGATTGAGCGGACCAGGTACGGGGAATGGGCTGGGACAGGATGCGATTAGTAATTTGGGCTTAAAAACAGTAGCCCAGTTCGATTTAACTTTACAGCCTTTCTTTCTTTCTTTAAATCTTTGTGGAAATAACCACATTGCCTTTAATTGCATTTATTTTGTAGGAATATTTTGTAGGGCAAAACTTACGTGCTCACAGCTGCCCCTCTTTGCTCGAGAACATGAAGAGTTTTCGGGCAAAGATAAAGTGGGAAATTACGAGCAATTTTTTCCCGTTTGTCATTCCATGGGAAGCATTTGGAAAATCTTGACCGAACCTTTGCTTCAAAAGTTGCCTACATATCCTTGGCTATATCGGAATCAGGTCAGTGTAGTTCTGGAAGTTTTGGTAGCTAGGACTATTGAAAAGCTGTGATCTCACTGTTGTTACTGCTGTCGCTACCGTTGTTGCCTGCTGAATCCCTTATCACACCAAAATCAAACTGAAAAAGAAACTAAACAAGCCTATCAGCTATGAGTTACAAGATTTCTATCTATAAGTCTTTTGAATCTTGATCTTGAGTCTTGACTGGTTCTTCACGCAGACTCTGATCTGAATCTTGATGCTTATTAGCTGCAAGTGCTAGTTCATTCTTCTACAGCTTCTTTTGATCAAAACAGGGATTGCAATGCTTGTGACTTTAGTCATGTCTTGAATGTTCCGCGTCTTTTATCTGCTTCTGCATTTTGGACTCAACTTTTTCTTTTCTTTCTTATTCTGGGTTGAAACTTCTTCTTCTGGTCATCTGGAAACCTGTGCCTCGAGGTAAAACCTGCTCAGACACCAAAATAAACAAACAAATAAAATTTTCTGCGCCAGTTTTCACTAGGAAAAATTTCGTGAGTTATTTGTGACCAAACTCTATGCTACTTCATTATGGAAAGCAATAAAGGTCGAGAATGGTATACCCAGCGAAAACATGATTCTTTGAGAACGATGTTCTCTGATTGTTAAAATGGTGCCCCAACTAGGGAGTGAAAACCCTATGTTGGAAAAGAAGACTAGGGAGTGGAGACCCTATGTCCAAAATGAAATCAACTAGGGAGTGGAGACCCTATTTTTTAAAATAAATCAACTAGGGAGTTGAGATCCTATGTTGGAAGAGGAGACTAGGGAGTGGACACCCTATGTCTAAAATGAAATCAACTAGGGAGTGGAGACCCTATGTTAGAAAAAGAGAATAGGGAGTGGAGACCCTATGTCTGAAATAAATCAACTAGGGAGTGGAGACCCTATGTTGGAAAGAGACTAGGGAGTGGAGACCCTATGTCCGAAATATCATCAACTAGGGAGTGGAGACCCTATGTTGGAAAAGAGACTAGGGAATGGAGACCCTTTGTCTAAGATAAAATCAACTAGGGAGTTGAGACCTTATGTTGGAAAAGAGATTAAGGAGTGGAAACCCTATGTCTAAAATAAAATCAACTAGGGAGTGGAGACCCTATGTTGGAAAAGAGAGACTAGAGAGTGGAGACCCTATGTCTGAAATAAATCAACTAGGGAGTGGAGACCCTATGTCTGAAATATCATCAACTAGGGAGTGGAGACCCTATGTTGGAAAAGGGACTAGGGAGTGGAGACCCTACGTTCGAAATATCATCAACTAGGGAGTGGAAACTCTATGTTGGAAAAAAACTAGGGAGTGGAGACCCTATGTCTAAAATAAAATCAACTTGGGAGTGGAGACCCTATGTTGGGAAAAGAGACTAGGGAGTGGAGACCTTAAGTCTAAAATAAAATCAACAAAGGAGTGAAGACCCTATGTTGGAAAATGCAGTTAGGGATTGGAGACCCTATAATACCATGATTTTGAATTTTCTTTCTTTTCTTTCTTTTCATTTTAATCATCATTCTTTTAAATATAAAAAGCGGGAAAAGATTTGGAAAAGACTTCCCTTTTGGAGTTGTCGCTATTGCAGTGCT
Organism: Nicotiana obtusifolia; assembly: GCA_002018475.1. Classification (NCBI taxonomy): domain Eukaryota; kingdom Viridiplantae; phylum Streptophyta; class Magnoliopsida; order Solanales; family Solanaceae; genus Nicotiana; species Nicotiana obtusifolia. The sequence goes on along the minus strand of MCJB01019689.1, from coordinate 164,869 downwards.
GTTTCTAGCTCCCACACAGTTTTCTTTTGGTAGCACCTGCTTCTCGCGAGGTTGGCTTTGGGTTGTACCTGTTTATGTTTTTTCAAACAAAGAACAATTTGTCAGTTTGAAATGGTGGTTGGTATTGCGCCGGATCATTGATGACAACTTCAAACTGCAATTAGTTATTTCCTGGATATCAATTGTATTTCTGCCCGGGGAGGACTAGGGGCATTCGATTTCCTTCTTCTAGTTTTAACTTCATAGCACTTAGGCATTTTGAGCTTCTCAACTGTACCAAGATAGGTTAGTCACGCGGGACTCAACCTTTCGACTTCACTTTCGCCCTTATAGGCACTTCAATTTGACTTCTTTATTTCAAGAGTCTTGATTTCAAAGCATCGGCCATCATGGCCAGTCGAGGTAGAATTGATGCCCCTGCCGAGGCTGGGTGCCTCTTGAATATTAGCTTATGCCAAAAAGAATCCTTGTAAATCAATCTTGCTATCCCTTTTTCGCTTTAGTTTTGGAACGGAGTTAGACCGAAAGGGACTCAAAGGAAAACAAATAACGAAATGGACAATGAATTTAGACAAGAGGTATCCCTTTCGGGGAAAGGAAAGAAGAACTTATCTGGAGTACCTGCGGATTTCAATGAACATGACATGCCTTTTGGACTGGATGCCTGATCTGTGTAAACCGTCCGACTCTCAGAAATTTGCCACAACTCTTGCCCTGAAACCGGGAAAGCTTGCCTAGTACTGTATGGATGCCAATGGTTGTGAAGATATTCTTTTCGATCAGTAGTGCCCTTTGCGGGTTGTGTGGCCTCGATTGACGTGCGCACGATTGTGCGATATCACAATAATGCAAAGGGCAACTTCTCATGCCATTGTCTGGAGCTCTAGGTCATTTTTCTGAGGATCTTCTTAATATTCTTATTCGCCGCTTCAACAGCCTTATTGGCTTTCGGCCGATAAGGGATTGAATTACGATGCGTGATTTTGATTGTTCGCATACCTCCCTCATCAAGTAGCTATTCATATTTGCAGCATTATCTGTGATGATAGTTCTAGGAATACCAAAACGACAAATGATGTTGGAATGCACGAAATCCACTACTGCTTTCTTGGTGACAACTTTGAAGGTAACTGCTTCGACCCACTTTGCGAAATAATCAGTGGCAACCAAGATGAATTTGTGCCCATTTGAAGCTTTTGGCTCAATCGGCCCAATAACATCCATACCCCACGCAACAAATGGCCAAGGTGCTGACATAGGATGTAACTCTGAAGGCGGTGCATGAATCACGTCGCCGTGTATCTAGCACTGATGGCATTTCTGCACGAAACTGAAGCAATCTTTTTCTATGGTCATCTAATAATAACCTGCCTGGAGGATTTTCTTTGCAAGGACATATCCATTCATGTAAGGCCCACACTCTGGAATGCACTTCATTCATGATCTTTTCAGCTTCTCGGGAATTTAGGCATCTTAAAAGATTCAACTCTGGGGTTTTTTTGTATAGAACCTCGCCACTCAAAAAGAAACTGCTTGCAAGTCTTCTGATAGTTCTCTTCTGATCTCCACTGGCTTTCTCGGGATATTCTTTTGCTTTCAAAAACCTTTTGATATCATAGTACCATGGCTGAACATCCGACTCCATTTCAATATTATTGCAATAACCATGGCTTTCTCGGACTTGGATTTCCAACGGGTCAATATGGCAATTACCCGGGTATGGCAGCATTGAGGCCAAAGTAGCTAGTGCATCTACTAGCTTATTGTGGAATCGAGGAATATACCTGAACTCGATGGACTTGAAGTGTTTGCTAAGATCTTCCACATGTTGCCTGTATGGGATGAGTTTGATGTCTCGAGTTTCCCATTCGCCTTGGGCTTGCTGAATGATGAAATCAGAATCTCCCATAATTAACAATTCTTCTATATCCATATCAATTGCCATGTTCATGCACATGATGCAAGCTTCATACTCAGCTGTGTTATTTGTACAAAAGAACCGAAGCCGGGCTGTTGCCGGATAATGATGCCCTGTGGGTGAAACTAGAATGGCTCCAATCCCGACACCTTTGGCATTTACAGCTCCATCAAAGAACATTTTCCAAGTATTGGTGTCTTCTGGCATTACTTCAATTGAGTTCACTTCCTCGTCTGGAAAATATATGTTTAGAGGTTGGTACTCATCATCTAACCGGGTTTTCAGCTAGATGATCTTCCAAGGCTTGGGCTTTCATCACTGTGCGAGTGACATAAACAATGTCAAATTCTGTAAGCAGGATTTGCCATTTCGCCAACCTTCATTTGGGCTTCGGCTTCTGGAATAAATATTTCAAAGGATCCATCCTGGTTATGAGATATGTGGTGTAAGCTAGCAGATAATGACTAAGCTTATGAGCAACCCAAGTTAGGGCGCAACAAGTTCTTTCTAACAAAGTGTATTTGGCTTCATAACTGGTGAACTTCTTGCTTAGGTAATAAATGACTTGTTCTCTCTTCGTATTCACATCGTGTTGACCCAGGATATAGCCAAAAGAATTTTCCAGGACTGTCAGGTATAAGAACAAAGGTCTTCTTGGCTCGAGTGGAACCAACACTGGTGGTTTTGCCAAGTATTCTTTGATTTTGTCAAAAGCTTCTCGACACTCATATGTCCATTCGATTGCTGCATCTTTCTTTAACAGTTTGAATATGGGCTCACAAGTGGTAATAAGTTGGGCGATGAATCTGCTGATGTAATTCAATCTTCCTAGCAGACTCATGACTTCTTTCTTGCTCTTTGGAGGTGGCAAATCCCGAATGGCCTTTATCTTTTTCGGGTCTAACTTAATGCCTTTGCGACTGACTATGAACCCCAGCAGTTTTCCAGATGGAACCCCAATGCACATTTAGCTGGGTTCAATTTCAAATCATACTTACACAGACGCTCAAAGAATCTCCTCAGATCTCGCATATGGCCTTCCTGAGTTTTGGATTTAATGATCACATCATCCACATACACCTCAATTTCCTGATGCATCATGTCATGGAAGATGGTTGTCATAGCCCTCATATAGGTTGCTCCGGCATTTTTCAGACCAAATGGCATGACCCTGTAATAGTAAGTGCCCCACGGTATGGTGAAAGCTGTGTTTTCTGCATCCTATTTATCCATCAGGACCTGGTGGTACCCGACATAACAATCCACGAAGGACTATATCTCATGTTTAGCACAGTTGTCCACGAGAATATGAATATTTGGCAGCGAAAAGTTGTCCTTGGGACCCGCCTTGTTTAGATCCCGGTAATCAACGCACACTCGGGTTTTTCCCTCCTTCTGCGGTACCGGAACCACGTTAGCCAACCACGTGGTGTATCGGACCACTTGGATCACACCAGCTTTTAGTTGCTTGGTGACTTCCTCCTTGATCTTATCACTGATATCTGTTTTGAACTTTCTTTGCTTTTGTTGGATGGGTAAATAACCGGGATATATAGGCAACTTATATACCACCAAATCGACACTCAACCCAGGCATATCATCATAGGACCATGCAAACACGTGCTTGAACTCAAATAAGAGTTGAATCAATGCATCTCTAGTCCTTTCCTCAGCGTGAATACTTATCATGGTTTCTCGAATCTCCCAAAGCTAATTAAGTTGAATGGCTCGGTTTTATTTAAGTTTGGTTTAGGCTTATTCTCAAATTTCTCCAATCCTCAATTTATTTCTCTAAAGCCTCATCCTTGTCATATTCTGGTTCTTGGTTCATTATTTCATAGTTAGACGACATTTTAGGATCTGAGCATGAAGTCCGCAAGCACGGCATATTTAAATCCGTATTATTAGAACTGAAAAAGGAAAAGAGAAGAAAAATAGCAAAATCAGGACAAAAGGAAAAATATGAATGAATTATTGATTCCATTTCATTAAATTGAAGTACGTGGGTTTACATCAAAACTAAATGACAATAAAGTAAAAGCATTCGAGTTACACCCTGAAATAACTCGTAATGCAGACGAGATAGCAAGACTAGACTACCGGACTCCCGTTTCACAAGGAATGGGGTAGCTTTCCAATTCTAGAGTTTGGCATCCTTTCCTATATATTGCACTTCGGCACTGCTCGTGCCTCCCCTGGGCTGGATCATGTGCGACTCATATAGCATTTGCTTTACAGATTCACAAATGTCATCAATTTCTTCGACCGTGAAGGCTTCTTCTTCTTCTTCCACACACTTTGGCTCGACAAAGGATTGGGAAGGTGTGGAATAGGTTGGGACAGGACCCACCCTTTTTCTTTGCGCTTATTGGCCCATTTTCTGTCGGCCTCTATAGGCTGGAAACCCACACCAAAACACTTTTTATTTGGTGGTTGAAATGATGGGTTTAGTGATACCTTGTAGAGACAACCCAAGCCCCTTTCCGGGCTTATACCCATGTCTAATCATTTGAGTGGCAACCATGACCGCAGTATTAGATAAGCAAGAATAAGGTAATGAGGACCCTTCTTCGCATTGGTCGGCTACCACGATTTTGAAAGCCTGGTATATAATATGTTCACTACCTTCTTTAGCTTCCAGACATACGGGACTGAGGGGTCCCTGTAGATGGACTGCTCATCTTCTCAGTGGACAACAATTTCTTGATCATCATACTCAAATTTAACCATTTAATGGAGGGTGGAGGGGACAGCACCTGCAGCGTGAATCCAGGGTCTTCCTAGAAGGAAATTATACGAGGTTTCCATGTCTAAAACCTGGAAAGTTACCTCAATATCCATGGGGCCAATGGTCAGAATTAGATCGATTTCCCCTATGGTGTCTCTTTTGACCACATCAAAAGCTCGGACGCAGACATTGTTTGCTCAGATTCTTTCCGCTCCGATCTCCATTCTCAGTAGCGTTGAGAGAGGATAAATGTCGACCCAGGATCTACCGTCTAACATCAATCTGTTTACATAATAGCCCTCACATTTGACTGTCAAGTGAAGGGCCTTATTGTGGGCGGCTCCCTCTAGGGGCAGTTCATCGCGGTCGAAGAAAATTCTGTTGACCTCAAAGAATCTTTGTGCCATTCTCTCCAATTGTTCGATGGAAGTATCAACCGGGACACATGCTTTGTTGAGTGTTTTCAGGGACACCTCCCGGTGTTCATTCAAGCTCAATAACAGAGATAAGAGAGAAATATGGGAAAGAGCCTTCCAGAGTTGGTCAACTGTTGCGTATTCTGAAGCTTTCATCTTTTTGAGGAACTCTTCCGCTTCCTCATTGCTGACGGGCTCCTTGGACGGCAGCCTTTTATCCTTGTTTAATTTGAACCATTTTAGCTATTCTGACTTATGGTACTTCCCAAACTTATTCATTTCATTCACTTCTTCGTTAACCTCTTTCCCCTTATAAGTAACTATGGTTCTGTTATAGTTCTAGGGGATTGCGGCAAGGTCCTTCCTGGGACTTTGCAATACGCGACTGATAACCATGGGCTCAGTCAGCCTTGGTGAAATTACGGGCCCACGCTCTACATAAGTCCCCTTTGGCATATACATTCTTGACACACTCGGTGTGCCCTTCTCTTCCTTGAACTTCCTGGGATGATTCAAAATGAGTGGTTCTTTCCTTGGGGCCTTAGGAACATAGAGGACTTTATTCTCAACAGATGTCGCCCCAGTCTTTGCTTTTACACCCTGAGGAACCGGAATGACGTTCTCATCAGTTTTGTCCTGCTTTGTCGTTGCTTTGGGCCTTGTCCCTGAATCGGCGATTGCAATGATGGCTTTTAACGCTGGATTGAACTCCTCGTCATTGCAAATTATTCCAATGACCGGCCGATTATTGTGAGCTGGAAATGGGTTGTTGGTCACGTTAGGGATCTCTTCATCCCTTAGCACAATTTTTTTTCCGTCTATCAAGCTTTCGATTGCCCTTTGAGGGTCCAACAGTCCTCTGTATCATGGCCTTCTGCTCCCGAATGGTAAGCACACCCGGTACCGGCCGGGTATGACAGGGATGTGGGATTTTGCCGATTGGGGGGTACTGATTGCAACAAACCCAGTTGGATCAACTTCTGGAGCTGGCTGGAGTAAGATTCACCAATGGGGGTAAAATTGGTTCTCCTGGGAGGTTCACGAGGGCGTTGATTATGTTGGTGTGTGTTTTGTGGTGGACGAGGATTATATAAATCTTGGTAGGGATGATTATTTTTGGGAATGGAGCTCGGACTTGATTATACTGCTGCTGTGGACGGGCATAAGGTTGGGCATTCATCACCGCATAGTGGGGCGGTGCCATGGCATAGGCAGCATCTTGGTGTGGAAAATAATGACGTGAGGTTCTGGGAGGCATGTAAGAGCGGTCAAATGATTGCCGAGACCCTCGTGATCCTGAAGTCATCATAGCTCCCTCCTCCCTCTTTGCATGACTGGCAAGACTCCCTGAGCTGTTCTGGATGGCTTGGGAGGTGGCTTTCAAGGCAGCTTGACTTAATATTCTGCCAGATTTCAAGCCGCTTTCCACCATTTCTCCAATTTTGATCGCTTCAGCAAATGGTTTGCCTATAGCGGACATCATGTTTTGAAAATAATCGGCCTCTTGGGCCTGCAAGAAAACTCTAACCATTTCTCCGTCATCCATAGGCGGTTTTACTCCGGCAGCCTACTCGCAGCATCTGATAGCATATTCGTGGAAACTCTCTACAGTTTTCTTCTTCATATTAGACAAAGAATTTCTGGAGCGATGTCCATAATAAACTAGAATTGGCGAATAAAATCTCGGTCCAAATCAACCCACACATGCCAGTGGGTAATTTCTTGATCCATGTACCACTCTGAGGCAATTCCTGTCAAGCTTTCTCCAAAATATGCCATTAAAAACTCTTCCTTTTCACCAGCCCCTTGTAGCTGATTGCAGTATCTTTTCAAATGAGCAATGGGGTCTCCGTGCCCATCATACTTCTCAAACTTTGGCATCTTGAAGCCCACTGGTAAGTGGACATGGGGAAACATACATAGGTCAGAGTATGAGACGCTCTTTTGGTCGCTCAGTCCCTGCTTGTTTTTCAAGTTTTGTTCTAGGCTTTTCATCTTCCGGACCATTTCCTCTTGTTCAGGGTTCCTTATTGCCCTTTCTGGTTCAATCGGGGATTCATATTGCGGTGGTAGGATGTATGAGTCTGGAGTAACATGAGTTACGTCCGGCTGAAATTGTGGGCCCTGAAAAGTGAATGCCGAAGGCTCAAAGCATGGCCTAGGCATAGTTGGTGGTGCCATGTAAAGACCAATGGTGTGGAAACTGCCGTTGGCGGTACTCTGGAGGGTGGCGCCTGGGGGCGAACCGTAGGAGGCATACTGGCAAAAGATGATGTAGAGGGGTGCCCAAATGGGACAAAAGGATTTGTCATGGGGACGTTAGTGGTTCTGACTGTCCTTGGTACCATTTCGGGGAAATCGGGGATAGTGCTTGGCGGTTACCGTTTGACCAGGCGCCTCACATTTCCAACATGCGGAGCCGTAACATCTTATTTTCCTCAGCAGTTGCCGTTTCTGGTTGTGAGATAGCCGGCTCAGGGCTATCTTCGGTGTTAACGATGTGGAGATTGCCTTCCGAAGCCATTGGGACCTTTCCTTTTGATCTTGTAAAGTAGAAGTGAGAAGCCAAATTTCCGACAAAACCAACCACCTTATAAGACCTACTAGGCTATCAGCAGACAACACCCTTGTTAGTTTAAAATATTTAACAGATATGAAATCACATATTGGGAATGCAATGCACCTGGATAGTTAAACATTTCTAAAATGCTTTTGCCTTGACTGCTTGTTTCATCCCAACTTTCACTATCTCTTTTCTTTTATTCACTCACTTCATATCTTGATTTTCTCTTCTCTCTCTTTCCCGCGGTCTTTCTCTCTCCCTCTTTTTTTTTTAAATTTTTTTTAAAAATAGGACTATGATCGCATCCGATGGGGATTGCCTACGTATCATGATACCGCATGAATCAGACCATAACGTAGTTTAGGAGAATAAATGCGAAATAATTAAAAAAAAACTTCGGGTTGTCTAAAAAATTCCAAAATAAAATCTTTTTGGTTTTTATATTACAAGGATTCGGAGGTACTGATAACTAAAAGAGAAAAATGACGCAGACTTAAAACCTAAAACAAGCAAACTTGGTATAGACGAAAGGGCAAACAGACTCAAGAAGGGTAAAATATAGGCTAGAAACAAAATTGAAAATTCAAGAATACATCAGAGCTTCAAATGCTGTTTCGGGGGCCTGCGGGACATCAGCTGGTCTCGGCGCGGGCCTGCGTGCAATCTCTTCCTGGAGGAAATCTAGATCAGCCATTACCTGGCGAGTGGAGGTCAGCACTGAAGAAAAAAAACATAGACCTGGTCATTCCCTCACATTCACAGCACTTCATACAGCGTAATCAGCTATTTCTTTGATTCTCATTCTGATGACACCCTTTTCTTGGAGCAGGCATCCAATTTGATGGGCACGAGCTTCCAGTACCTGCGTGGCTGCGTTGTTTTGGTCTTGCAGCTTCTGCACACTTTCTTCTAATTGGCAAATCAGTGCATAACAACATTCTCTTTCCTTTTTGAAATCCTTTGTCTTCCGAACCATTTCATTTTCGAGGGTGGCAAACTTTTCTTTCAAAGTCGCGATTCCCCTATCATACCTTTGTTTTAATTGGCAGGCTGACTTTGCTTGTACTTCTGTGACTTTTGCCAACTTTGCTCGAGCCTTTGCCGAGTCTTCCTCGGCTTTGGTCAGGTCTGCCGCATAGTCGTGCATTTTTCGCCTCAAATTGCTTATGATTTTTTCATCTCTCTCGCTTATCATTGGCGTTTCGGCAGCTATTTTCATTTTTCGGATCTAAGCTTGGAGGGATTTGTTTTCCTGGGCCAATCTTTTCTTCTCTCCTTCATCCTCAGCAGTTTGCATTCCGTTATAAAATTTAATAGTTCTGATTTGATCCTCTAGTTTGCTTATGGTAGCTCGGTATTCTTTCTCTTTGGCTAACCAAGCCCACTGTTCTTGTGCCGCATCAACAAATTCTTGAATATGGGACCTTTTAGTCGGCCGTCCAGACTCGTCATTTTCCGCAACTCTCTTTTCATATGCAGCGACATAACCCGGTAAATCCTCATCTTTGGACAAATAATGTACTCGAGTGTCTGCCCCCAAGTACTGTCATTCGCTCCAAATTTGACGAACCAAATCTTCAGAAAATTGGGCATCAGAGCGGATTTCATCCATATAAGGACTAAGATCTTCATTTCTAGGGACCATTTGGCATCTTCCGAGTTGTCTCAAAACCCGATAGGAAGCATGGTCTGGATACTTCGGAGGCCCAATAGAAGGAAGTATGGACGAGTGGAGGGCATGTAAATAATTTCGTCAACAGGGAGCCAACCCAATGTCCACTCTATCTGATCCTCTGTTATACAACGAAGGCGGGTGATCCAATATTTGACCTATTTAGGCATTTCAAACCCTGTCACTTGTGGACCAAATTCTTCAATGCAGTTTTTTCCAGTATAACCATAATTCATGTATCTGGGACGGTGACAAAGGTGCTCGATCATCCACATTTATAGCAACAGATTGCTTCCTTCGAAAAATCAGACTCCTGCTTTACACGAGGTAAGAGCTCGGAATATATCTGACACAACCATGGGGGCGAGGGTACTTTTGGCCTGGGTAGTCAAAACGTGGACAATTCCAGCTATACGCAAATCACTATGCGCATCTTCTCTTGGAAAGACCAGAAGGCCTAAAAATGCTACCATGAAAGCGAAGCATCTATGCGTTTCCCATTTTGCCTGGTTTTCTTTACTGCAGAGTCCATTTTCTGGGTTCTCAAATCATCTTAGGTGACTGTACCGCTGGTATATGAAGTGAAAAGTGCAAACTCCAGCTGCTAGACCTTCTGCCTTTATTTGCCTGCTTATTTTTAGTATGTCTAGAAACTTGTGGGGAGTAACGGTCCTTGGGGACACCAGGTACTTGTGTCTTAGTCCTTCTGTACTCCCGGCATAACCCGCCATTTCTTCCAGAGTGGGCGTAAGCTCAAAATCTGAGAAATGTAGAACATTGTGAGCGGGGTCCCAAAATAATACCAGTACCGCTATCAAATCACTTCTAGGTTGTACCTTTAATCGCTCAGTGAGTGTCCCCAGGTATTAATTGACCTAGTCGCGTCCTTGTTTTCCCAAATGTTCCCACCACATGTGGAGTGCTAGAGGGATATGGTCTATAACCTTTATAGGCAAGTTCTGAACAGTGCTCATTCTGCACATTTTAAAGAAAATCAGGGTGACCAGGTTAAAACATGTGAATTTTATTTAAAAATTTTTTATTTTATTTTATTTTTTTTTCATTTTGATTTTGAAAATGGATCAGGGCAACTTTTGCAAATACGACCCTTCAGCACTTAGGACAGGAAGATTTTAAGGTTGTGCTCGCTAAGTGGCCAAAACTTGGGAAAAGGACTATAGGTGGCTTTTTTGCAAAAACAGCCTTCCGGCGCCCTGTTGGAACATTCTGGCTATTTGAACAAAACGGCATCACTCAATTTTATTTACGACAAAACGACACCATTTCATATGTTCTCTACAAAATGGGGCTGAACCTGATGAAGGTTGCCTACGTATCTCACATCCGGTGAGAATCAAACCCGCGTAGTTCGGTTAGTTTTGACACAAACAGAAAAACATGGATTTCGAAAATATTGACTTAGAATTTCGGGATTTTTTTTTCACAAATCTGGATTTTTCAGAACTGGGTGAATTTTCCCTCACCTACCTCACTCTTGATTTTTTTTTATTATTATTTATATTTTTTACTCTAAAAGCCGGTCAACATGCGGCCAAAGCAAACAAATACACAAGTAGCACGTAAAATGCATCAGGATGGTCTTTTAATTTTGGGTACACATGTCCTAGACGGACCCAACCCCTGTGTTGAGTCTCAAAAGTCAAATGCACGTGATGCAAACAAACGTTCTTACTAGGGATCCGGCATGAGGCTATGTTATTCTAGGTTTGAATCCTGGGGTGTGTTGTTCTAGACCTGACTTACCTGAGCGGACAACTCGAG
>MCJB01019689.1:46997-153466 GCA_002018475.1 Nicotiana obtusifolia | reverse complement strand
CGGGAACCAAAAGGTCATCCGACTTTGTAACTGATATGATCATTGTTCTAAATTTAAGGATATGATACTCTAACAAAAAAGAAGCCACGCCAGCGTGCGCTTCCCAGATGATTTAGAAGACTCAGAGAGAGGCAGAGATTTCGTTACAGTTTATATATACAGTTCACAGAATAAATAAAATTTACAACATTAAAAATAGCCAAAACGGCACATTTTGGGAACCCAACCCCCCGCTCCCAACTTTTGAAAGCCATTTATTATGAGATTTTTTATTATTGTTCCTTTTTGTATCGAAATACACCATGAATATGTGCACCAAAATTAATACTTAGTGTGTGTTTGAAAAGTTCAGTATAACAACTTGTTTATTTTATTACTGAGGTAGTAATTAAATACGCAGTATAATGTTTGCACAATATAATAACTATAAATATATTTATTTATTATAATATTGTTATTACTGTTTCACTGTCTCTTTTCATCTTCTTGAGCCGAGTGTCTTTCGGAAATAGTCTCTCTATTCCTACAGAGCAAGGGTAAGGTCTGTGTACACACTACCCTTCCCAGACCCACTTGTCGAATTTTATTGGATTGTTGTTGTTGTTGTATTTTAAAATAAAAATTTAAGTAATTTTTTAGATGAAAAAGTAAATAAAATTTAGTGCGTAACAGATATTTGTGTATAATATTGAATAATAATTTATTATCAATTATGTAAACTATATATTTTTATTTGTAAAATATAAGTATTAAATATTTATAAAATAGTTATTAATATCGTAAAGAATAATTAGTATTTTCCAAATAAATATTCACTTGAACTAGCTAATATGTATTTTAAATTTGAGTCTAAAATATTTTACCAGACCACGTAAATATAAGATGAAATCATTGATTTTTTGCATTGTTTGGATAACAAAAAAACAACAAGATGTGAGTTTAAAAAAAAATTTCTAAGACAAAAGTTTGTACCAATGAATTGAAAAGAAAGATAGGAAGTACGAAATCTTTTTTAACAATTAAGAAAAATAAGAAGGGAAAAAAAAAAAAGAACTAAAAAATAACAAAGGAAGAAGCAAATTACAATACGAGAAGTTGCAAAATTGCATAAAACCACACTATAAGCAACGTGTTTGAAAAGGTTGGAAAACTAGAAGAAAAGAAATGAAGGAAAAAAGTGTAAAAATAATAATAATAATTTGGAAAACCAAAAAATAAAAAAGAATTTGAAAATTATCTTGTAAATACGCAAAATAATTATCACATATATATATTCACCTCCTCATAGGATTGGAGTGTAAATATCTCCTCAATTACTTATGCGGATCTACATGTATTATTTCGGGTGCTCGAGCACCCATTAACCTCGACTCGGAGTATGTATAGTTATATAGAGAAGAATTTTAAAAAAATCATATAATAAATCTGCAAGCATCCAGATAACAAAGAGCTAGGTGGGTGCTTTACGTCAAGAAAAGTTAAAGCATTCACGAAACTAAAATACTGAATCTGCCACTGCCAATCAAACATGCTAAAATATATAATATTATACTAATTATACACAAAATTTCAAGGGTCAACTACTGTAAAAGGAAAAAACAATCCATTTGGAAAGTCCCGTCGTGTCGTGTCCTTTTTCCAGGTGCCGATCTCCTTGTGCCGGCAAAACCTCGTAGCTCATCCGCCCCATTATTATCAGATTGACGATTGTCAACTTGGCCAAATGTCTTCGTTGAAGCATCTCCAGATCATCATCAACTTCTCTTGAACATCCTTCAGGTCCGTTAGTCTTCTCCTTCTACATCGTTGCGGAACACCGATTTTTCATCTTTATAGTTCGGATTCATTTTGTTTCTTAGCTCAAAACTGCTTAAAACAAGACTTCATCCTGATTCAACCTTTTCCATAACGTCTTTCGGAGTAAGGATTCAATTTATAGAAAGCTTATTGTATATGACGTGCTAGGAATTGGCTGAATCATCTTTCAATTTCTAGAAGCTTATATGTTTATTTCTCAATTTCCCCTTGTCAATTTCTTTTAAGTTCCCCTCCTATTACTCTATCGGATGTACTGGTTAGAAAGAGTTGATTAATATCATAATGACGAGATAGACTAAATCACCACATTGGGTTGTTACCTCTTGCTGTGGTTGACGTGTCATTTTCATCTGGAAAGGCACTAGTCACCTGCTACCACTCAGCTGTTACATTGACCTATTGGGAGTGCTTACACTACTTGAATTAGCAATTGCTTTTTTAATTTATTTATTGTGCGGAGGCCTTGTGAAATGAATTCACAGATTGTGCTATAACATATTGCTCTTTTTTACAGAGGCCAAAGGTTCCCTTTCTTTGATGTATCTCTTCTTGCCACTAAAACATGAATTCCTTGACAGTATAATGTTTGTCACAAGATAGAACATACATCTACAATACCTTGATAAGTCATTTCATCATATAGGCTGTCCTCGCATATAAAGTTCTGATTCTACATATGAATCACTTGGATGGTCGAAAAGTTTGAAAATGAGTGAAATTTCGCTGAAAATGTATTTGCTGATGTCAGATGTAGTGCCTTTCAGAGAATGATTTTTTCTTCATCGTCACCAGGGGTCTTTGTATTAAGCTGATAATCTTATCAAATTTCATGCAGTTACAGAGGTAATTTTGTACAATAATGGTCTTGTAAAGCTTATTTCAATGGTAACAAAGTAAATTAGGCAAAAAGATCATCTTGCAAAAATGCTCATGAAGCATTTCTAGTAATAACTGGATGGTCCTTTAGCAGCGATCATATTATCCTGCACATTACAGAGTGTCGTTGGCGTTGTAAACATTATTTGATCAGCTGCTGTTTCTAGGCGAACCTAAGACAGTGCATTTTTAAGTGGGCTTCAGATTCCTGGTTTTCTCAGTTATTTTACTGTTTTGCAGTTTTGCAACTCTCAGCTGAAATGGTCTGTAGGGACAATAGCCCCCGTGATGAGATTTACAGCTTAATCTGGAGTCAAGATTTTTCGCGATGCGAATAGTGTCAAATGACAGTCTGGTAGTGGATAGTTCAGAAATAGAGCCCATCTTATCTCATATTGCCATTGTCGAGGAATCTGAGGACACTTCACATTCAACTGAAATTACATCGAGCGAGGATTGTTTGGAGACTGCTGGTCACCTGCCAAGTGTTGAAGTTGACGGAATTCAATCTTTGTCACATGCAGAACTATCCCAATGTCGCATATGCCTGGACAGTGAAGGTGTTGATTATGCGCTTAGTTATATGTAGACCATTCAGGAAGATATATTTCTCAATGATAAAGAGTATCTTTTCGACTACGTGAACTGTAATTACATATATACTTAGGATTGTTGTTGCTTACTGTACTTACAGCTGGAAGTTTGGTGACTGATTTTCAGGAGAAGATCTGATTGCACCCTGCCACTGTAAAGGAACCCAAAAGTATGTCCATAGATCATGTCTTGATAACTGGAGATCAACTAAGGTGAATTACCTTTTGCATGTTATCTTTAAATAGTTAGTGTCCATGTCCTAAAAGTAGCGGAAATTAAAATTCCATTGGAGAACATAAATTTTATACTCAGACTGCTCTTCAATTAGTTTACATCAAAAAGACCACGAAGCAATGCATAGAGCAGTTTATTTTGGAAATCTGACAGAATATCTGGAAAGCATTCCCCCAAATTATCCATTGTGAAGAACTAGTATGCGTTCATCTAGCTTTATAGCCCTTGAACTAAGACAAGGTATTTTGTGGTCGTTAGCGCTTATGCTATTGAAAGAAGCTATTAAACAATCTCATAAAGTGTTAATTCCATGTTTGCATAGTCCTTCCAGTTTAACCGGATGCAGTAAAAGGAGGTTCTCTTCTTTTTCCTCATTACTTTTTCCTCTCTTCTCCTCTTTTAACTCAGTCCCTTTTATCCATGATTCCCTCGGTGAATTTGTGGAGATAGTTAAAATTATTTGAACTATTGTGAGTCTTTGGGTGAAGTTCTTCCCATATTTCAAGAATCAAGATTGGGGCGCCACATGATTTTATCATGAAGATGCATATATATTTTAATTCTATTGCTTTCTCATAGCAGTTGTTTTGGATCAATGTTAATAGTAGTCGATGGACATCTAGTTAATTCTTTGAGTTTGCTTTTTTGCATTAAAAGCCTAAATTGTTCTTTGGAGAAAAAGGGATCACATACTTTCAACTTGTCATAAATGGTTATACTTCGTATAAGAGACCTGTTGTCATCTTCTCGGCTTAATGTTGTTGATGTGTTTGCGGCTCCATTTTCCAGGAGGGCTTTGCTTTTGCTCACTGTACTGAATGCAGGGCAAAGTTCATATTACGGGCAAACGTCCCACCTGATCGCTGGTGGCTGAGGCTAAAATTCCAGTTCCTTGTGGCGAGAGATCATGCATTCATTTTTCTCATTGTCCAGTTGGTATGGACATAAATCTTTTGCCATGTCTTTCATTCTGTCTTATGTTCCTACAAGTTTTATAGTTGAAAAGTGGTGTATCTTGGCTATGGTTTATCTGTACCGAAGTTGCATGTAGCTGTACTTTTCGTTTATGCTCTTCTAGCTTTGTATTTATTTACCACATGCTCAACACCTTATATTCACTAGTCCAAAGGTGGATCTTCAATGTTGTCAGTATGTTTTCTTCTGGGCTGCTGTCAGTAACTTACTATTCTTGTGATGGTGGTTTTACCATAATGCACAAGAAGATATTGAGGCCCTTCTACAAGAGTCCCCATAAAGTTTCTCACAGTAAAAGATCTTCACGCTCACTGCCAAGCACAAGATTTCCGGAATCTTTTCACTTCTTTTACTTGAAAGAGAGCTTTGAAAGTCTTAATGACTTAATTAAGGCTGTGAAGCCTTGAGCTAATTTTTTGCTATTTTTATTAAAATTTGGTAAGGAAGATATTGGAATCTGATGCAAGTGTCATCTAGCAATTAGGATACTACACAGCTAGCTTTATGTCAGTGAATTTTCATATATTTAAAAGGGCCTGGGGATTCAGTTAATGGACATATAATGATCACAAGATTCTACACTAGCAATTAATCAACTTTGCTTCCACCAAATCAGCTAGGACCGGTTATATGAGTCCTCTGTACCAAACAGCCTGGAAGTGAATCTGCATCGAGCATGTAATGTACAAAATCTAGGGAGAAAAGCTATACTTTGGGCCCAATGGATGTATAAATCGTTGAGTTTTTGTCTGTACAATTGCAGCTTATTAATCTTATATAATTGTTTCCATGCATATTAATTGTTTCCAGTAAAGAATCTGTATTTTTGGTGTTATAGTAGTACTCTGGATAGGATGGATTAGTACTTGGATTTTTTGTACCTATTAGGGGGAAACGTGTAGTATGCCTGATGTAAGAGCTGCAGATATGTCTTGTACTTTTTTTCTGTACCATCTTGGTACCAGTTTAATAAAAGTCTTTACCTTATCAACAAAAAAGATTTCCAGTAACTGTCATCTTTACCTTATTAAAAAAAATGTTTCCAGCAACTGTCTCTACTGATTGTTGAATGAACAATTCTCACAGATTGTAGCATTCTTAGGAGTACTTGTGTACAAATTTTACGGAGAGGAACTAAGGGAAATGTTTGGCTACCGAGAGCATCCATATGGCTTCTATACAATGGCAGGTATTTTCTGACTTAATCCATCATTACCCTTCTTTTAAACTTGTGAACCACTTAATGTATGCTTGTGGGTTTGCAAATCACATCTTGGTTGCGTATCTTTTTGTCAAATTTTTGTCATAATATGTTCAGTGTTGTCCAAAGTTTTTAAATGTATAGTCCGTGTTGATGTGACATGGCTTCTAGAGACTTCTTAGGCAGTGTTTGGTTTAGAAACTATTTGGTTGTGGGAGGATTGGTTTGGATTTTGGTTTCTTTTTCCTAGAAAAGTTGTAAGTGTTTTGAATTGGGTTTAGGAGAACAAACTGAATTTACATCTTTAGATACCATTACATGTATTTGTGGAAAATAAATTCTGAGGAAAAAATACAAGAATTTCATTTTGGCGAGTAGGGGAGAAACTGCATTGTCCAAAACCTGAAAGGGGGGTGAAAGGAAAAGGTGCTAGCATTTGTTCTTTGTTTTGTTTTCAAGAAAGCTGTCACTGCTCTATTCTTAGGTAGGTCTTGATTTCTCCATGATGATTGTCCATTAATGATGGTTATTTGCCAAGATACCTACGATGGGAATAATTTCCTTGGCTGATGCATATATACATGGAAAAGGTAAACAGATACCTCTTACCCCCTTCCTTAACAGTATGGAGATACTTGGAGACTGGATACATTAATTGCAATATACAATATCCTGACATTTAAACCTTATATGAGGTTGATGCTGAGACGTTGTAATGTGCTTTATGTGTATTTAAACATTCAGCTCAACCGGTTCTAGGGGAGGAAAAATAAGCATGGTATGATGTGGTCTATGAGAAAGAAGGGAAAGGACAATAAGATTAGGATTCAGATGCTTGAATTTTTAAAATTACAACCAGAAGATTTGAGTCGTCAGAATCTTTTTTGGAGTAGAATTTGTTTTCTAGAAGACTGTGACAAAGGGAAAGGTGTCCTCCATTTGGTGCATCTACTGCAAGCCGTTCTAATAAAGTTTACTGGATTGAAGATATTCCTGTGCAAGATTTGTGCCTTCAAAATGATTTGAGCCTTTACCTTCCCAACCCCCTTACTAACTAACCGACTAATATGTCTTCTTTGGTTTAATTTTGCAGTTTTGGCAATCATATTGGTGGGGTTGCTTTATGGTTTCTTCATAGCAATAATTTGTGGACAGAAAATTAGTGAACGTCATTATCACGTTCTTGCCAAAAAAGAACTCACAAAGGTTTTGCATCTACTGCTAAGACGTAGACTTGTTCCTTTCACCTTCTAATTGGAGACGAACATCTGTTAGTGAAATATTGAAATATTTGCAAGTTGAGCAGTGTCAGGCCCCTTTCCTTGGGAATATAATTCACCTTCATATGGGGCTTCTTTTCATGCACACTGGATTTTATTTGTGGATAATTTTAGTTCCACCTCTTCAATCTAACCTTTCATTTATGGTAGTACTCCCCTTGTTTTATTAAGAAATATTAAGGGGTCGTTTGGTTTACGGTCTAGTTATGTGAGAGTTATAATGTAAGTATTGCTTATACCGTGAATAACAATGCAAGGATTGTTATGGGTGAAATAATGCATGAATAGTTATGCGGTGAATAATAATAGACGGATTATTATGTAGATATGTAAGAGTATGTAGTTAGATACTCTTATCCACGTATAGCTAATACATCTATGCATCTCGTATAAGTCATACCGGAATTATAGTGCAGTGTTTGGTTACCGATATTAAATTCCGCATCCTGCATAACTAATATAATCTCTTTATAACTAATACATGGTTTGCTTTCTTCATCAGAAACCAAACGATGTATAAGTAATATGGAATTTATATGGAGATAAAGTTTTCTTATGCTTCAAAACGAATGAGTTTAATTTGCTTATACTTATATTTTTGTATTGACAGGAATACGTGGTAGAAGATCGGGAAATGCTAAATAAAGAAGTTCCGGAACTTGATCCTAGCCACGTTACGGAGCTAAGAATGTTGGGCCTCTACTGAGATTCATGTCAGTCTAGGTTGGTAGTCTAGCTACAATGACATGCAGTATTTATATGTTGAAATTACACACAAAATTTTGGTCATATTGACATGTTTGGCTGCACAAATTATACTGCTCCACCCTTTCTGATATTAGGTATGATCAAGAATAGGGACTAGAAAGCTAATTCGAAAAAGAATCACTCTTAAAAGTGATATTGAAAACCTTGGTAATTATGAGTATCAATGTTTCAATTCAAGAGTGGAAGCGGGTCAGTCCCCGAAAATGCCAGGTACTTTGGGGCCAAATAATATTATTAACTGGCTTATCCGCCACTGCTATTGTAAATTGACTATCCTGTTAATGCACCAGCTCCTAGCTTGGCGTGCTCTTCCAGTTCTATTTTGAGAGTCATCATAGCTCTTTTGAACCTATTAAAAAGAATGTCTGGGCTCTACTAAGATTCATGGCAATCTAGGTTGTTAGTCTAGCTACAATGACATGCCATATTATATTTTCAAATTACACATGAAATTTTGGTCATATTAACATGTTTGGTTGCATAAAATTATACTGCTCCACC
This sequence comes from Nicotiana obtusifolia, assembly GCA_002018475.1. Lineage (NCBI taxonomy): Eukaryota > Viridiplantae > Streptophyta > Magnoliopsida > Solanales > Solanaceae > Nicotiana > Nicotiana obtusifolia. The sequence goes on along the minus strand of MCJB01019689.1, from coordinate 145,219 downwards.
CATTCTGGTATTAGGTGATCAAGAATAGGGACTAGAAAGCTAGTCTGGAAAAGAATAACTTTATTAGGTGATCAATTATCTTTGCATGACAGGTGTTATTGTTTTCCCAAGATTGATATATTTTGCATCATACAACATATTCGTGACAAAAAAAAGAGATGCTTAGTCGCAATCACTCGTTTTTTGAGTTCTGATATATGTGATTTTTTCTTGCTGACTTTGTCTTGTACTTGCATTCTTGGTAATATTTGAATAGTTTTTCGGTTTTGTATCCAATGCAGCAGTGCACCTCACCCTCACTGGATTTTATAAATATAGTTTAACCGAGAGGATATAAGATAACTCCTGCCATCTTATGGTTATAACAACAACAACGTAGTGGGATCCCACAAGTGGGGTCTGGGGACGGTAATGTGTACGTAGGCCTTACCCCTACCCTGGAGGGTAGAGAGGCTGTTTCGGAAATCGAAAGGAAGAATAGGAACAAGTAAATAACAACAAGGTCAGGAAAATGATATCAACAATATAAGGACCGGAGAAAAATAAATGGAACAGTAGCAATAGCAATAGCAAAAGTAATGGCCGCAAGCAGTGACACGACAGGGTATTAGAAAATCGAAGCGGAAGATAGTACTAAAACAACCCTAATACTGGCATCCTAAGAATCGAAGACAATGTACTAGTCAGTTAGCCCTAATAAACCTGGAACAGATCAGAAAAAAACATGACGACCTATTGCTATCCTAATCTTCGACCTCCATACCCTCCTGTCAAGGGCCATGTACTCGGATAGCTGAAGTCGCACCATGTCCTGCTTGGTCATCTTCCCAAGCTTCTTAGGTCGCCCTCTACCTCGTCTCCTACCTGCCAGCGCCACTCCTCACTCGAGCATCTAGACTTCTCCTTCTCATATGCCCCAACCACCTAAACCTCGCTTCACGCATCTTATCTTCCATAGGGGTCACGCCCACTTTCTTCCGAATGACCTCATTCCTAATTTTGTCAAACCTAGTGTGCCCGCACATCCATCGCAACATACTCAATTCGGCTACGTTCATCTTCTGGATACGAGAGTTCTTGGCTGGCTAGCATTCTGCCCCATACAACATAGCTGGTCTAACCGCTGCCTTGTAGAATTGACCCTTAAGTTTTGGTGGCATATTTTTGTGACACAGGACGGCGGATGCTAGCCTTCATTTTATCCACCCCACCCCTATACGGTATGTGACATCCTTGTCAATTTCCCCCTCCCCCTTGGATAATTGCCATCTTCTGGTTATGCTGCCAAAAAATATGATTGAACCAACAGAGTGTACTAAACCAGACTGGCTTTTGTCAAGGGGTGAAGGTCTTTTTATAGCTTATAAACACTAGACCTATGGTGACGACTTACCTACTTTCAGAGGCAATAACTTCTACCTGGAGAGCTTGTCTAACCTGTTTGTTTCCTGTTGACTCTATTTCATTCCCTTAGCAGAATTTTGAAATCCTGCTTTCTTCAAATGCACTAATTAAGCTGCTAAATTATGGTCCCCTGCTTAATTTTATACTCGTTTAGAATTTTGTCGTGGTTAAGAACTGGATTAACAAAATTTCCTATAATTGCCTCATTTTGGGTGCAGGCATGATTTGCAAATCAAATTTTCATGCTTGTTATGGAGATGGGTGGCATTAGGCAAAAGAGCTACAAACTATCTTACGCCACACGTTGAGTAATGACTATTACGGTTCACCTTCAAGAGACGATTTTTCAACATCAAGATGAAAAAACTTTTTCACCAAAAGAAAATGTCTTGTTCCACTTTAATTTTCTTGGTAGTATAAAAATTTTTCTCGACTGCCTCCCCTTGGCCATCTCTAGGAGTGGCAAATGACCTGTTTCAGTTGTATCTTGGCTTGTCAAGATGGGCTGACTCATTAAATTGGTCATTGCCAATCTTCTTCGAAGTTCACTTGACTTAAGATGAATCGAGTCAACATGGATTAAACATTAGGCTGTAAGCTAACTTACCCAATTGACACAATTTTTTGTAATATTTTCGACTTATAAACAAGCATATATAAAATTTTTCACATATATAACAATAATTTTTATTTTAATTTCTCGGTAAATGTAATTCTGGAATGGTTTATGATGATGAATTTTTTGTCCTTTTTTTTTCTTGTTGCTTCTTGTCTTATGTTTTGGTATAAACGTAAATTCACGCCTAGTGATTCTTCTTTAATTTGGATTTATAATTTTATTTTATAGTTCTTTTATCTAATAAGACTAACAAAGATCAAAATAATAAATAAAAAATAGTAAAATTAGAACTTTGGGTAAAATTGTACAGGGAATTCAGCTTGAAATAATTTTCTTTAGTGAATAAATTTTGTGGAAGGGAGAATGTGAGAGAGAGAACATCTTGAAAAGGAAGAGAGAAACCTGATTTTTTTTTAGGATCGTTGGGAATTTATTTTTTAAAGAAGAGATATAAAAGGGATCAAAATTGATCTTGTTATAAATAATATTAAGAGTGAATGTTCAAGTATTGTGAAATTACTTAGGAGCAAGTTAATTAATCATAAATTAGTCTAGTTACTTGGTCACCAAGAGTTGTTACTTGGCCACCATGACTAGTTACTTGGTCACCAACCAACTCTCTTATAAATAGGAGACTTTATCTACTTATTTGGAGAAGACCATCAAGAAAAAATTTAGTATTATCTCCCTCTAAATTTCTCAAATGTTACTTTATTTCATATTATTTCATAACATGTTATGAGCATGAAACTCTACCGTCTCAAGAAATTTTTTGAGAAAACTAAGGTATAATTTTTCTCCTCTTTTAATTATGACTAATATTATAAGAAAAAAGTTCGTTGCACATGAAATTTCAAGCAATAACTATATGTTATGGATATTGGATGCTGAAATCCATTTAGATGATGAGTCTTGGAGACGCTATTAAAGATAAAAATAAAATATCTACGGAAGATTATGCTAAGGCCTTGTTTTCTTGTGCATCACCTTGATAAAGGGTTGAAAATAGAATATCTCACAGTCAAAAATTCACTTGTTTTATGGAATGTCTAAAAGGAAAGATATGACAATTTAAAGTTGCTCCCACTTCTACAAGCACGATATGACTAGGCTCATCTAAGGCTAAGTCTGTTTCAGAATACAATTCGGTGATGTTTAGAATTAATTCTAAATTGAAATTCAACGGAGATAGTATCACTCAATATAATATGCTTAAAAAAACGTTCACAACATTTCATGCTTCATATGGTCCAGAGAAAGTTCCAAGAAGTACTCTGAGTTGATTTCTCTTCTACTTGTGGCTGAACGAAATAATACTTGCTCATGAGAAATCACAATATTCGACCCACTAGGTCTACACCATTGCCTGAAGTGGATGGGGTGTATTCCGATTATGCTAAGTGTGGAAACGGTTGTGGCCCTATTCGTGGTCGTGGCCAAAGAAGAAGTTTTTCACGTGTTAATCATCCCCAAAGAAAAATAACCACCAAAAGTGGAAAGGAAAAAATGAAAATTCAAAGGAAAGGGGTGTAGAAATTGAATGCTATCCTTGTGGTGGAAAAGGGCATTGGGCAAATATTTGCCATACACCAAATATTTTCCCACGAGAAGACACTAGATTTAGAAGAATCTACGTCAAAATGATTAATGTCATGTCAGATCACAAGCATTCATCAAAATGTATCAGACAGGGATAACTGTGAATTGCTTATCTCATCATCCATAACATATGAAATAAGCCATCAGAAATACACTTACTCTAAGCCAGAAGGCCAAAAAGTTTGATAAGGCAGCATGAGCAACCAATACGTAGAGTTTTACAAGTAAAATCAAAGGATTGAACTAAAAAAGTTGATTGTGAGTAAGTCATGTTGATTTGTGAATGAACAGAGCATTAGTATTAAATGAAAATTAAACAGAAAAGTAAGCAATCAGTATACAGAAAGCATTCATGTAGAAGCATCAGATCTTCCTATTCAGATGAGAATCATTATACTCAACATGTGAATATGAGTACTCAACTCAAATTAAACACATCATATGCTTCTATCTAGCACAAAGAATGAAAGAAACACTCAAATAATTTTGTGACTAAATTCTAAGGTTGATTTCAAAAAAAAACCTCTAGTAGGAAGCCTCAGACCGTCCTAGTCAATTGCCATAATCAACATTGTAGCTAGTCCATAAAACTAGCATTTCCGTGGCTATGTAGGTATCATCATAGGCTATCTATTTGAGAAATTACTTCACAAAAAGTAAAAGCTTAGCTTCAGAAAAAAACATTTCAGCACTGAATATGTATGCAAGGATGTAAGAAACAGAAAACACTTACCACACTTTCTTCTTCCTAGCGCACACACACTCAAAAAAAAAAAAAAGTGAAAAATAGGGACTTCGTGAATAGGTCAGACATGAGAGGAAAAGATTCAGCACTGAATAAATCAGACAGGGATAACTGTATTTTTCCTTTCATCATCATCCCCAAATACAATACACCACAAATCAATGTGTGAGAATTCCTTAGTATGCAAACCATTTACAAACGTGAATAGATGATATGAATGGGAAGGGGATACTGCTATGGACTAGATTAGGGTCTGAGAGATGGAGCAGGCCATGAGTGATCTCAAACAAATAACATAGCACTATATAGAGAGAGACAACGAGGCTGCTGCTTCGCGATTTAGGGTTAGGTTTAGGCTTGCGGCTGTTTGTGGTTGCACCTTATCAAAAGTGCTAGGGCCTGAAGCTGATCACTGTCCACTTTGGACTGCTATTGAGCCCGACCCATTTACAGTCAATCTCTTCATTTAAGTTATGGGCTCTTACAATAGAGTGCAGTGGAAAAATTGCAAAATAGCTACTTTCGTTTTAGCCAATATTTTAAGGGGTCGTTTGGTAGGCTGTACTAAGTAAAATAATTTCTGTATAAAAATTTAATCCGCCTAATACAATGTTTGGTTGCTCAATTCAATTTTTGCATACCTAATACATGGATTACTTATATCTCATAGAAGGGCTTAGCTAATACCAAGGAAACCAACAGATTACTAATCTCTACATTAACTATACCTGGATAAGACCCTAAAATTACTAAACCGCCCCTCAAACCCTTTTCCTGAATTCCTTTATATAAAGAAAGAAGAATATTCAAGGGTATAATTGTAAAGAAGATTTTGTACAGTTTTAAATCAAACACAAGCTTAAATTATACATTGCATAGCTAATTTTTAATACAATGAACCAAACACTTGATAAAAAATAATGCCAGCACTACAATTCCTGCATTACTAATACCTGCATTACTAATCTCTGCATTGCTAATCTCTGCATTACTTGTGTTCGTACCAAACGACCCCCAAAAACTATTAATATTTAGTTACTTCTCTCACACAAAAAAATATTTGAACAAATATACGTTTATATAAAACACGGAAGAACTCCAGCATATGTATATAAAAATTTGGCATTTATAAAGGGTGTTGGAGTTCGAACTCAGCTCCAAAATACTTGCCGATGATTACATGAATTAGCGAAAAAGGAATTTACTTCATCTTGAATTGCAATATATTCACTTAGGAGAAGTATATGCGGACGCATGCTAAATTGGTTAAATTGGTTAATGATTAGTGATCTAATTTTGAGTAAATTTACCTTGGAACTCATTGATTAACAGAGATCTCGTGAATCGTGACTTGGAATCCTCCTATTTGATAATGGCATATCGAACTTGCTTCAATACCATTGCTCGGCAAAGTGGAATCTATGGATTTTTGTTTTTCTAAATCAAATTCACTAGACATTATGCCTAGCGTTAATCTTTATGTATATAAAATAAAGTTCAGAAGTGGAGGAGTACATAAACCTTACCTCCTGATAGAAAAGATGTACACTCTTGGTCATCCAACTTGACGATCAAGTATGCCTAAGTGGCTATGATGGATTAGACGCATGATGATATAATGATTGTCTATCTTATAACATCGATAGACAATCATATATACAAAAATAGTGTGAAGTGAATCTAGGTTAACTATACAAAAAAGTATATATGTTCTTAAATCTACTAAGTGAATAAATTGAAATAATATCCTCCTTGTATGATAGGATCTATTTCTAGCAAAAAGAGAATTTTTCAAATGATCGTAATAAAACAATGGACTTCTAAGAGAATCTATGGACTTCGTTTGAATCAAAGGCGGCAACTTTGCAAGATCTCACTTTTATTGTGCAATTAAATTGTATATTTGTGTTTTAACTAGATGATTTCTGCCCGTGTATAGCACGTACCAATACTGTAGAGTATGGGATCACTATTTGTGATTAATTAAATTGCAGAGAAGAAACAGAATTTGAGGCATCATTGGAAAAAGCGTATAATATTTACAATTCATGAAAATACAACACATACATATATATATACAGATATTTATTTACATATTGATAAAAAGATATGCATTTTATTTCGGAAAAACATAATTTTTACATCCATGAGAGTATTTATATTCACAAAAATTGATTCTTTCTTCATTTTGTAATTGTTCTTCTTTATAATGCAACAAAAATATTGACATCTGCAGAATTATAGAAAAAGATCAAATTTCAGTATCAATATAACATAATATATTAAATTTTAAGGTAATATCACTGCAACTGATTATTCCTAAAACATTTTTTTCAGTGTGGAAATGATACCTCCCTGCAAGATTAATATAAGTAGACCTTATGTTATCAGAGAAATACTTTTTCCTTTCAAATGCGTTATTAATCCAAACCTTTACAGAAGAAAATGTTAGAAGAGTTACGTTTACTAAAATTGGTAGTAGTAATAATCTTAGGTATATAAACATAGCATAATGGCAATATGTGTTTTTAAGCTTCCCTCTCATCTTTAAAAGTTCTTTAGCAATGACTATTGCATAAAACGAAGAAAAAACCGTTTGGATAAATAGAAGTATAATAGATTCTTGCACATTTTTTATGGGGTCGAACCCGATCACTTACATAGGAAATACCGGTTTTGAGATTCGACGACCAACGTCGATTGGAGCCACCAACCGAGAGGTCGAGACAGGAATATCAAATATATGAAGCCCGTGACCGGACGTCGTCTGAACGAAGCTCGAAGCCAAAGCGCTCGAAGTGAAATCGTCGAGACCGATCAGGGTAAAACATCCTATGGTAAAGTTATCAGATTTGCGTAACTAAAGGACCGGAAATCTCGTGATATACAAACATCTCGGCGGGAATCGCGGCTCAGATCAATAAATTAAAGACGTTGAATCCATTCATTCTAGGAATATCTTACCTTGTAAATGAGATTTTTACCTTGTATAGAATTCTTCACCTTTCCTATATAAACAGGCAGCACCATTTGTAAAAGACACGATATACAATCAATATAAGAAAAAGCTATAGTTTACTTTGTTTGTCTATCTACTTCATATTTCATTCCAAAGAGCTTCTAACACAAGAAGATTATTAAATCTTGGCAGTTTGCTTCTTTTCTTGTTCTCTAATTTAGTCTCTATTTCTGTTTATTCTTTAACTGTATTAAATCAGATCGCGTATCCTTAACCACATATAAATTTAATTCTTAGTCGTAATCCAGAGTAAACAATTTTAGCAATGAATGGCATACCTTTTCAAACATTGTCTATCTTTACAGATGGTTGTAATTATGCCTGTTTAACAAAGAAAGTTAAACATTACTCCATGCATAGATAAAAAATGCTAATCGGCCTTGAGAAGAAAAGGTTTTGAATGAATGGTTATGACTTTTAGTGAGGAGTACCAAACGTTGGATTGAGGCTGCTTTTAGGCATTTTTTTTTTAAAGGGTATTTAGGTTTTTAATTAAGAAGGGTAAATATGCAATTTAACTTTTCAATAAAGCGGTGTAACTCGATTCATTTAAAAGTAAATTTTTAATAAACACAATAAATATTGAAGAATAACTGTAAATAATGACGATATAATCGTTGGTTAGCGACTTGATAATTTAAGCTCAAATTAAGAGGAATTTTCTGAACCTGCAAAATAAACAATCAAATACTTAGTCACATCATATGTAATTAAGTGACTTTTTTTATTTATGAGGTGCTAATATATAATCTAGTGCATGCGCACAAAAAATATTATATTATATTATATAGTGGATGTCTATAACTCCTGAAGAAGTTGCTCCCACTATTTTTCTCCATTAACCTCCTACTATTTCTTATCATTATGATTGTAACTCCCACACCTCATAACATCTTCCACGATTTTTCCCCATGATCTTAATAATTAATACTATGTTTATGGCATCCATTTGTATTACCTCGTTATTATCCTATAAATAAAGGGTTTGGACATTACATTGTACACAATTGAAAACACTTGAAAAACACTTGATGAAATAAGATAGTTATCTTTTTCCTCTCTGTATCTCTTGTCTATTTTCTAATTTTATATTGATACTTTGAACTTAGTTTCTTACCGTAGATATAATATCCATGTTTCTATAATTTTTTAATCTTTACTGTGTTTGCCGTCCGATAAATCCCACGTGCCATAAAACAGAATAAATTATCCAGTGGGCCATAATAAGCTATAGAGATAATTTTGGGTCCCCTTTTATTTATAATGTCTGAACGTGGAAATGGTGTACTAGTAACTCAAACGTGGTAATGAAAATGTAGACTTATTCATATTTTATCATCTTCGAATAAGTGATAATTCTCATGTGACGGAAGAAGAATAAGCGTGTCGCACGTTATGCCTATTCGGCTAATATCGAAAATTCGAATGGCTGAAGCTAAAGTAGCTACTTTCGAACATATGCTATCAAACTTTACAAACACAACATCCCAACTAAAAAAGTTCAAAAGCTAATTAAATAGAAAGATACCCTGAAATTCGTAAGCTAATTTTCATATGTGCTGATATATTACTTCTTTAATTTATTTATTTGTTATATGGTCTACTCTTAACGTGCTAAGTATTTCCAAAGTTAGTAATCTCTACGGACAAAGAAATTTTGATAGGAACCACATATTTCCAACTGCCACGATAGATAATTTCAATCTGAAATAAATATAAGATTTTTCTTTTAATAAAAGGTCCTTTGCAATATATATGACACTTAGAGACAAAACGTGCTTATATTTCATCAATCAATTTATGCCAGGTGATCTATCATATCTGAAAGAAGAAGATGGGCTTATCAAACTGCAATATTTGTTTGTCACGACTCACGACTTCTATATTGAGAATATTAATTGTATTATTCGCTAGTTTAATTACTTGGCGAACGCAAGTTGAAAAATATTTAAAGATGGAACACTAAGAAGAGCATTTAATAAATAAATAATATGCAATAGTTAATAATAAAAAATAAATACAAAATTTCGGATGTGAAAAATCGATTCAAAGCAGGCTATGGAAGACAGCTATGACTTACTATATTTATAGTGGATAAAATTTACTTACTTTAATGTAATAAAATAAATTAATATTTTACCATGATATTGTGAATAAAATTAAGTGACCATATTTGAAATCAACCATTTTCTCCTCTCTCCCCTTTCTTTGCTCATGGAATGTGATATCTTGATATATATATTTATAGATAGATAAATGTCAAGAAAATATAAATTGTTACGCATATATGTTCTGCAAAAAGGTTTTTCCTTCATTTTATCACACATTGCTCGCGTCTTTCCCAGCATTATTTCTTTTTTTTTGTATTTTCAGTGGCGGATCCAGGATTTTAAGTTCGTGGGTGCTCACTCTCTAGCCATATAAAAAAATTGGTTCAGGCAAGAATCGATTCCTAACCACTTCATATTTGTACACTCTATTCTTACCTCTTAACCAAAGCACCCAGAAGACCTTTTGTTTAATGAGTGCTTGCTAGTTCTTTATATCAATATTTTCTGTATTTTCTATATAATTATACAGAGTTTGCGTCGTGGTTAATGGATGCTTCAGCACCCGATATGTAGAACGTAGATCCGCCCCTGCGTATTTTCACCTTAACAAACAAACGTCGAATTAAAAGTAATAGTAAAAATGTAATTAATTAGAGAGAAATTCTTAATACAGCAACTAGTGTGAATTGACAACAATTGGACAGAAACAACAATATTCGATAAACATAATTAGCTCAAAAGAGAATGCTTGAAATATACATGAGTTTTACTTTTTGGTATCTTTACTTCGGAAATCTACATAAAGTTCGAAAATTCAAAAATGGATAAAGAGAAGAAGTATGGGTTAATATCATCCTCGTCATCAATTATTGTCACGTAGGAGACTTTCACGGACAGATGCACCCACATCAACATCTTCGACAGCTCATGTTGTCACTTCCTATATTTCCTATATATTCTCTTCAACTATATACTTAATTAGAGTTTGTACATAAATTTGATTGAAATTTAAAAAAAAAAAATTAAAAATAATATAAAAAAATAAATTATAAAAATTAAAGTTATGTTTGAACATACATTTTATTTGAAAACTTTTAAAGTTTTTTTTTTCAAAACATGATCATATTTTATGAACAAATAATATTTTCAAAATAATTTTAAAAAAATAAAACCAAAATCTATAGCGAAACAAAAGCTTAGAGTATATACTCGTCACCTCAATTTTGAGAATAAAATCACTTTAAGAGTGTGGTGAAATAGACCGAAATTTTTCACAGTAGAAAACGTTTTATTCCTTATTAGACATATTAAAGCGAATCTGAATTAGTCGAAGCAAAGTTATCAATTTCGAATATCGAATGGTTATACCGAAACCAATAAAAGAATTTTGGAATAGAGGGAAAAAGGAATAAATTATGAGAATGTGAATATAGGTCGATTCTTGGAATATGACAAGTGGTTGCGCCGCTGATGGTACTCCTCCAATAATGCCGAAGTCTCACTGCACCGACCACCGTCTCCACGTCGGCGAAAAGATCGCAACATTTTCTTAGTACAGCTCTCAATTTCTTTAATTTCATCCAAATAAATCTGCCTCTGCCTACACTCTAAACTGCAGAAACCCATATCACCCCTGCATTAATTAATATAAGCACTGTTAATTAATATGCAAAATGGAGAAAACAATAAAATTAAGGTAGTTGATTGTCTTTGTAAGCATATAACAATAGTACGTACTTATACATGTAAACTTGTTTGTCAAGCCTCAGAGTCTTGTTGCAAAGGAAACAATATTTGAGGAAGCAAGAGTTTTGTTCACTGCTGCTAGATTCAGTATGATTCGTGTGGAAGATGGGTTTGACTCTAGTGAATCTTGAAACATTATTAGGGTTTGCTTTGGCCTGAGAAAGCTTCTGATTAATTAGGATCTTCAGGCCAACTACAGCAACTGATTTCTTGTTCTCAATCCCATGGCAGTCATTACCCATATTTGGTGAATAAACTCAAAAGCAGAAATAAGAGGAAAATGATGAATAAGTAAGCAGAAGGGTGTTTGAGTGAGGGTATTCAAGGTGGAGGGATGAAGGGTATATATTAGCAAAAATGTGTGGGGACAAGTGGGTTGGCAAAAAGTAAAACAAGACACCTTATTATTTTATGGTTCATAAGAAAACAAGACTACTTATTTTAAGATATTATAGAACGTGCTTTAATTGAAAGGTCCACGTTTCTGTAAATTTTAAATCTACTGTGTAAGACTAAATTTTTCTTAGTAACTTTTTTCAGTGGGTCATAAGTTGAAGAAAGGTGAAAACACAATATTATGAGTTGAAGAAATGCTTTGGGTCCCTTTGTTTAAGAGTGTCAACGTGAAAATTGTGCTCATAAATGGAGAGAAAAAATTTATATTTATATTTATACTATATTAAAAGTATAAAGACCCTTAACGAAATGTCGTTTGTTTTTTTTACTCTTTAAAACTAGAGTACACACTAGATAAAATAGTCTTTTAATTATTATCATAATATTTAGGAATATTTATTTAATATTAGAACATAGTTCTAATTGATGAGACGCGAGAGAATGTTAACGAGAGGCTGGAGGTTTGGAGACAAACCCTTGAGTCTAAGGGTTTCAAGTTGAGCATAACAAAGATAGAGTACTTAGAGTGTAAGTTCAGTGCCGAATCGAGGGAAGCGGACATGGACGTCAAGCTTGGATCACAGGTTATCCCCAAGAGAGGCAGTTTCACGTACTTGGGGTCGGTTATCCAAGAGGACGGGGAGATCGATGAGGACGTCCCACACCATATAGGGGTGCGTTGTATGAAATGGAGGTTAGCATCTGGAATCTTGTGGGACAAGAAAGTGCTATTGATGCTCAAAGGTAAATTTTATAGAGCGGTGGTTAGACCAGCCATGTTGTATGGGGTAGAGTGTTGGTCGGTTAAGAACTCATATATAAAGAAGATGAAAGTAGCAGAGATGAGGATGTTGAGGTGGATGTGTGGGCACACTAGGATGGATAAGATTAGGAATGAAGATATTCGGGAGAAGGTGGGCGTGGCTCGACAAGATGCGCAAAGCGAGACTCAGATGGTTTGGGCATGTGCGGAGGAGAAGCCCCGATAAGAAGGTGTGAGCGGTTGGCTTTGGCGGGAACGACAAGAGGTAGAGGGCGGCCTAAGAAGTATTGGAGAGAGGTGATTAGGCAGGACATGGCGTGGCTTCAGATTTTCGAGGACATGGCCCTTGACAGGAAGATGTGGTGATCGAGCATTAGGGTTGTAGGTAAGAAGCTAGTTGAGCATTTTTCTACTTCGTTCCGGGTGTGAGGATAGACTGATAGGGTTTCTCTTAGATTTCTAGTGGTTTATGTTGTGTTCTCACTATTCTCCCATTTTTCTTTACTGGTTATTATATTGCGTTTCAACTATTTTTTGGTTTCTTATAATGCTTTATTATTTCTATGAATTCTGTTGATGGTACTGATATATTGTCTCTTTCATCTTTTTCATTTTCTTGAGCCAAAGGTCTATCGGAAATAACCTCTCTACTCCATGAGGGTAGGAATAAGGTCTGCGTACACACTACCCTTCCCAAATCCCTTACTTCTGGGATTTTAATGAGTTGTTGTTGTTGTTGTTGTTAGGAATATTTATTTAATTATCTCCCTAATATTTAGAAATAGACATTTAATTGTTTCCCTTTATACTGTATTTAGGAATAATCATTTAATTATTTTTTTAATATTTAGGGCTTCGAAATTAATTAAAATCTTAAATATTAAATCACTCCTTATTCGAACTATATACAAACTTCTATATCGAAGAATTTAAAATAAAGAAAGATTTTAGCAATATAAGTTCTTTCCTTATAAAATTCATTACTTCTAACACCAAAGATTTAAGCAATAACTCTAAGCTAAATATTAAAAACGGTTTGACTTACATATCTCTTACCAAATATTAGGAAGTTTGACCCTAGATGTCGTATCAATTTAAAATCTAAGAACTAAAATAAATTAAAAATAAATTCAATTTAAGGAATTTATTTAATGACAAGTAAAAGAAGGGTGACAATACTTTATAATGGAAAGTAACGGTTTTTATTAACATAATATTTTTCCTATTATATTTTGATTAATGGAGTATAAATTGCGCGTCAATCGGTAATTATATACTCATTATCATTATTTAACATTTCCCTTATATTTTGAATTTTTTAATTAATTAAATTTTATGCATTCATCCTTCACTATTTAATTGTATATAAATTTTTAATATTACATATATTATACGAATTCTTTTCTTATTTAAATTATGTAAAAAAAATTAATAACTCAAATATAATTTTAATATAATTTTTATATAATTATTTTAAATATATTTAATCAATGAGATAAGGTATACGTGCAATGCACGTACCTTAATACTAGTTATATTAAAAGCACGAAAGTCGTTAGTAAATATCCTTCAATACTCCTGACTGAAAGAGCATTGAAGGCTCCTGGCTGTGATGGGCACAATGCTCATTTCGTTAAAAAGACATGTGCAATTATAGGAGATGATATTACTATAGCCGTGTTGGGGTACTTTGAAACAACTACTATAGTAGGTATGTTTGTAACCTTGATCCCAAAAGTAAAACACCCCTCATCTGTTATGGATTTTAGAGTTATTTCCTGTTGTACAGTCATTTATAAAATCATCTCAAAGATCTTATCAAACAGATTTAAAGGAGTTATGAATTTTTTGATGGATAATAGCCAATCAGGGTTTGTACCAAGAAGGGTGATCACTGATAACATCATCCTTAGTCATGAGCTGGTGAAAGGTTATGAGAGGAAAGGGGTATCTCCTAGGTGCATGATTAAATTGGACATGCAAAAAACGTATGATTCTATTGAATGGGTATTCTTAGAGCAAATCTTAAGCAACCTAAACATACCTGCTATTTTTGTTGATTGAGTTATGAAGTGTGTCTGTATTGTCTCGTATTCAATACTAATTTATGGTAACCCAACAAAGTCTTTCCAAGCCAAAAGAAAAGGACTCCTTACTTGTTTGTGTTAGCCATAGAGTATCTGACTAGAATGCTCAAGACTTTGCAGAGACAGCCAAACTTCAACTATCATCTTAAGTGTGAGAAATTGAAGATAGTCCAATGGGGTATGCAGATGATCTCTTGTTGTTCTGTAGAGGAGATGTCACATGTGTGGGTATGCTATATGAATGCTTTGATGCCTTTTCCAAAGCATGAGGTTTGAAAGCTAATGTGAGTAAGAGCTCTATTTATTTTGGAGGGGTGAATTGTAATGACCAACAGCAGCCTTAAAGTGAGCTGAAGTTCTCCAGGGGTGAATTTCCTTTTAAGTACCTAGGAGTTCCTCTAAGCACTAAGAGGATATATGTTTCACAATGCCAACCACTGATAGAGAAAATCCTGAGCATAATTAAGACCTGGACTGCCAGATAACTCTTATATGCAGGAAGAGTGCAACTGATCAAAACTATTCTGTTCTCTATACAGATATTTCTGGTCCCAAATCTTTATATTACCAAATAAGATCCTAAAGAGCATAGAAGCTACATGCAGAAGTTATCTCTAGACAGGTGGTTCAGAAAGTTCAAGCAAGGCTCTACTATCATGGGAGAAGGCTTGTTTACCAAAAATAACTGGAGGATTCAATATTCTGGATGTATACACCTGGAACAAGGCTGCCATCTGCAAACTATTATAGAATCTTAGCAAAAAGAATGATAGGTTGTGGGTCCAGTGGTTACATATGTAATATAGGAAGCAGCAACCAATCTGGATCAAGGCACCCAAGCAAGCCTCATGAATAGTGTAGAAAATCATAAAGGCAAGAAGCTACATTGAAGATGTGGGGATAGGCATGGATGATATTTTGAAATGGATGCACTTCTCTATCAAGAAGCTCTATTTCAAATGAGAGGTGATTTTCAAAAAGTATTATGGAGGAAACTAACATGTAACAACCTCGGATTACCCAAATGGATTTTTGTATTAAACTTGACTATACAGAACAAGCTACTTACCAGAGATAGACTAATCGCTTGGGGAATCATTGGCAATGCAAGCAGTCCACTATGCAATGAGCTTGATGAATCTACGAACCATCTGTTCTTCTCATGTGGAGTATCTGCTGTGATATGGCAAAAGCTATTGGGATGTCAAGGCATTTACAGACATGCCATGGCTGGCAAAATGAAATAGTATGGGCAGATACAAATGCTAAGGGCAGAGCTGCAGGTGTTGAGATCTTTAGAATGACTATGACTGCTTGTGTATACCATATCTGGCAGGAGAGAAATATGAGAGTGTTCCAAGGAGACTAGACTAGCAAGGACAATTGAGAAGCTAAACTTTTATCCTTAGATGTCATGATAGCTGTAAATAGTAGACTGATGTAGTGAATTGTGTAGTGGACTAGAAGGTAGCGATGGTGAAATTAGGGTTGTCCAATCTCTATTTACTCATTTTGTTTCTTTTAAACACTGTACATATTATTACTGGTAATAAAATAATTACTTACCAAAAAAAATTCCTTTTAAATTTAGGAGGGTCTCTTTTTTAGTTAATCAAATTTTGTTTAATTTGCACACAATAGGAAGGTTTCGATTTTTTTAGTTAATAAAAGTTTCACTAATTTACATACACTATGAAATTTTCAGTACTTTAAAATAGAAGTATTAAAATTTTCACACTTGGAATGTTTTTTTAGTAAACAGAATTTTAACTAATTCACATACACATACTAGAAAAGTTTTGGTATAAATGTTTGACACTAATTTTTTATAAAATATATTAGGTGAAAATGAGCTCTTTTGTGAACTTCTTTTTTATTAGAGTTTTTTGAATAAATTTTTAAACAATTATATATACAGTTATTTCTATAAAAGAAGTTATAATTACACCTTTTCATCATTATAAAACTTTGCCCGGTTGAAGCAGCAACTACAAAATCAAGCGTTCAAGGAACTCTTTCTTTGAGTAAATTTTTTTATATTAATAGTTGAATTTTGCATTCATGTATTTTTATTAGTAGTTGAATTTTACTTTCACACATTAGTAGTTAAATTTTGCATGCTCGTATTCAACCCATACATCTTTATTTTGATGCTCTTTATTGTGAATCTTGATTGCATAGTCGCCTTTTTACACTAAAGTGTATGCTTCAATCTTTTATCAAGTTATTTCTTCTACTATTTTTTTGTGCTCTCATTGGACTTTTTTCTCTATTTTTAACAGCTTTTAATAGATCTTATACTGGATAAAACTGTATTAATTTTTCTTCTTAAAATTATAAGATTTTGTAATTAACTAAAATTTTAGTTATAACTTTTTTATTTTTTGAACTAAGTAAGAAATAATAATATTTAATACTCTAAAATCAATTAAAATTTTACTTTATATAAATTCTTTCTTTGTTTGAACTATATAAAATACCTATAACTTATTTTTAAAATCTTCATCATTCAAATTTAATAGGATAATGGAATGTGAATTCTCCACGTACTCTGATTTTGTAACGGAACGTGAATAAAATCCTTCGCTTATTTCGGATAGCTATGTGGCCAATGATTTTGCTACTTCGAGTTCATGCATGATTCATGACTATTGCCGAAGAAATATCAAAGAGAGGATAAATTGTAGTTTTTCGTTGGGATATTAAATCTTTACGGAATCAAAGTTCTTTAAAAAGAGCTTTACTTTAGAAATTTTAAATCTTCAAAAGTTATGTGTACTGAAACTTAAAAGAAATATGGCAACTTGTGAAACTTAAGAAATTGAATTACAAAACAGGAATCAATTTTTAGTTTACATATTGATTGAGATGATTTAGTACTTTTATGGAATAAAGTCTCTTCCTTTATTGAATAACTAAATAAGACTAATATTAATCTTTCAGAACGTAAACTTTTTTTTAAAATTTATTTTTTAGCTTAAATACAAGTACTAATATCAAGACGAGATATACACATAACACGTATATCCTAAGACTAGTATACTCGAATAACCCAAGCGTGGTTATGGAAACACAAATTTACCTATATGTTAGCGTCCTTTGTACGCCTGTTTTAAGCTGGTCTTAGAAACATTAATTAAGGTAAAATAATTATTCCTCAGCTAGAGATAAGTTAATAATTTTCACTTGTCGCTTGATGTAGTGTGGGGAATACGATTCCGAGTCGGAAAACTACTTTCCTAATCCCAAGAAAATATACTTTAGTTTATTCCATAAGTAGTAATATCCTTCTACTAATATCCTAATGTAGAACATATGTTAAAGATTATTTTTAGTTTTCAAAATAGATCAAACTGAAGCCCTGACAGAACATTATTTTAGCATATGTCTTACATTTTGCTATTTTGTTAATAATTTAATTACTGCAGTAAATTTTAGTTAATTTTTAGTACTTCCAAAATATCATTAGCATAGATGCGCTTGCAAGCATGAGCTATGCTGATTAGGGTGTTATTACGGTAATTTTGTTCGACCAAAAAATATAATTTTCGGCTAAAACAGTGGAGTTTATATAATAATGAGCTAAACTTAGTTAATAATAATATTTCTAGATGTGTTTCATCAAATAAAGATGTCTTCTCGTTCATTGAATCCTTCTTCATCATCAGACCCACATAAAGTGGTGATCATTGATGAACTTCCTCCCTCTATAGCCCCTACCAAAAGTAGGAGAGGTGGTAGACTACGTAGTTTAGGTTCGTTGGCAACTCGTAGTTCAACCCCTCAACACCCATAACACGTAGATCTCCTTTTAGAGGGAAGGATCAGAATAAACCCATGGGAGAACCTACTGATTCAAAGATTGTCCCACAAGAGTTCTTTTTTGTATCAGATCGTGAAGCTATGAAAAACAGGTTTCATCCATAACTTCTCTTAACCCTACAGATCATTATCCTAACTTAATTACCCCATGCCTTCTTTCCTTGGTTCGATATGAATACCATCGGAAACCTGATTTTTCAGTGATTACTCCCAGTGCTAACCAAAGAATCACCTCTTATCATGCAGGTTATTCTTTTGTCTAAACCTATCCTTTTACTTTTGGGTTTACTCCTCCCATTGATCTCGTGATCATTGATTGTTGTTGCTACTTCAATGTTTGCCTCGGTCAAATAGGTCCCATCGTGTGGAGGCCAGTTGCTTGCCTTCGTTACTTATCGGGGTGGTTTTCGCCCCTATTACTTTTCGTCACTTGCTCCACTTATATTCTCCGAAACTCTTTCGTGAAGATGCCTTTTCCCTTGTGGCTAAAAGTAAAAGACTTTTAGTCAGCCCCGAGGATGACCTTGACCGTGGCTGCAATGCTCGATTTGTTGCCGCCCCCACTTGTGAGTTAGTGGGTGATGAAAACATGCATTTCCCTAAAAACTGAAACTTTGCACGTAAGTGTTTTTCCTCTTATTTGCTTACTTTGCTTGACGTTTTGATTTTCGTCAGATGAGTGTATGTTTATTTTTTAGCAAATATGGAAGTCTTTGAAGAAATTACTGATTTCCATGATTGGGTAGAAAAAATGCTGATCGTTGCTCCCATGGACAAGAAATCCTAGACATTTCTTTCACAAAAATTTGGATAGAAAGTGAAAACTCTTGTTAAATTTTTATTCCCATGGTTTCCCTTCTCTTTGTTTTTTCCTTTCTTTTAATGCATATACTTTTCCCCTTTTTTAGGGTCTGCCATTCGTGGCATCAACCCCTCTTCCATTCCTTCTGCGACGCTTTCAGTAAGCTCTGCAAAAGACAACCTTTTAGGCGTGTTTTCTTCCAAGAGAAAGAATGCTGAAGCCCGTGGGTCTGAAGATGAAGAGGATACCGAAGAAGGTTCCTTAGTGAGGCAATCACGAGTCAGAAAGCCATGTCTCTCAAGATCCCCCTCCAAGTTCAATTCCTTTTAGTCTCGTTGATGAACCAAAGAATGTCCATTTGGATATTTTTAATGAAGATACTGGTAATTTTGATAACCCCACCCCACCCTCCACNCCTCCACCCCCACCCCCGCCTCAAGTCCCATTGATAGGTTCTTTGCCTAAGGTTTTGCGGGTGAAGAAGAATTTGGTCCTGTCTCAGAAGAGCCGCCACTTGCCTATCTTCCGATGACATCAGTTGCTCCCGCTGTTAATCCCCTTGTTTCTCCGCCTTCAGTTACCCCAGTAGTTGTCCCCGCCGTTGTTTCTCATAAAGAAGCTGAGCCTTCTAGCGATAAACGGGGTATGAAGAAAGTTCTAATTAAAGTCCTCGATGGTGAGAATCTATTGGAGAAGTCTGGAGAAGCTACTGTGAGGTTAAGACCATTGCTTGGTCTTGTAAAAAAGGAAAAAGCTCGAGGCTCACAGTTCCTTGACCCTGATGAATGACATCATCCATTCTTCCCTCAAGGTATATTTTTACTCTTTTTACTTTCCTCTCCTTCCTTTCATGTTCGTAACTCCCCCTTTTTTTTTGGTCTTTTTATAGATCAATTTAACAGGTACGGAGCTTATGAGAAGGATTTCTTGGACAGATCAGTAGGTGATTGAGTTGCGCACCGAGGCTGGTAATTGGAAAGAGCAATTCAAAGGCCTTCAACTGGAAAAAGACGTTCTTGTTGAGGAGAAGGAAGCTTTAGATCAACACCCGAGGATAATCATCGCCTAACTAGCGGTTTTAAAAGCTTCTTCCAATCAAGTGGGAAAAAGTCAAGGATAGATTGGAATCCTCTTTCGTTGAACAAAGAAAATAATTTTTTTGTTGATTCGAATCTTAATATTAGCTCATCCCAAGTTGTAAATATTTAAATTTAATTATAATTTTTATCCAATAAGAATTCTATGTTAAGAGTAATAAGAAAATCGCTATAACATATCATTTTTAGATTTTATGTTAATGTAACCATTAGTGCTACATGATCTTACCAACACTCTCTCTTTTTTTATATTCTTAAAATTAAAATATTTCTTAGTTAAGCTTGATACTCGAATTTAAAAAACAATTGATAAACTTTTGAAATGATTGTATCTGTGATTGCTAAATATTTGTTTCTACTCCCAAGCATGATCAAATTTTAAATAAAGAAAAATAATTGAATGATTATGTTGTTATTCAAAAGAAATACTCGTAAACCTTGAAAAATGACTCCTAAACCTGGAAAAAAAGTTAAGGACTACTAAACACTATTCTTTATTAATGAAGAAAGTTGACAAAGGTAACATACATAAACGAAAGTTCTTTTATAAGATGTGCTTTTGTGACTCAAGCATAATTATCATTATTTTTGCATGTTTATAATTAGGAAAAGGAGACTCAAATTGAAATGCATAGGACGACATAAGAGTAGTTGATATTTAGTATGTCGTAAAATTCATATATTTATTGTTTATTATTGTGTTATTTTTTAACTAATAAATTTATTCCTAATATAATTTAATCTAAATGATTAATTAGTATCCAAATGAATAGAGGAAGTAAACAAAAACCTGGGAAGAAGCAATATTTCTCCCTACGTTCCGTGTTCATTTAAGCCTCCTACAAGAAATAGTACAAATTAAATAAGTTATATTAGTAGTTCAAATAAGGAAGGATATAATACATAAAACTTAATTGCTTTCGAAATTATAAATATTTGAAAAATAATTAAATGCGCATTTTTAAATATTAGACAATTAATTCAAATGACTATTTTGTCTAGTGCAAAAATAACATTTTAATGTAAAAAAGGCGAACGATATTTCGTTAAAAGCCTTCGTGCTGTTAATATAGTATAGAAATAGACTAGTAGTAGTCACGTTCAATATTAAAAAATATTAGTTAAATTAAACTATGATCGAGCTTATTAGAACATATTAGATCATTATAAGCAATACGATATAATATGTTCAAACAAGCTCGATCACAATTTAATTTTAATTAATATTTTTTAATATTAACCGCACATTGCGCGAGTACGACTAGATATAAGTAATGGTCAAAGCTTCGAATCTCCGAATAACAGTAATAATGCCACATAAAGTGAAATAAATTTCTTCAAGATGTTAGGGTTAGAAAAGTCAAGAAGTTGGAAATCCTTTCATCATATTAAGCCAAATTGATCAATGCTGAATGAGCTATTTTCCCCTTTATTTTATTGTTTGTAACTGTTATGTCCTTGGTAGTTTTTTTTACAAGGCATATGATAATTGGTCCATTAATTTACTACCAATGTTACAAAAACATTATATGTTCTCCTACGTGTTTGCAATAGTTAATAGTAATATTTTTATCTTTGTTTGTTCATTTCTAAAATTTGGTGTAGAAAATCCTCCAAGCTAATTAAAGTCAAGCCGGTGAATTAGAAAATAAATACTAATAAAATACGAGAATAGGAAAATTAATTCCTCATAGGAAAAGGTTACTTGACGAACAAGTAACAAAAGAAACCCTAGCAAGGAAAGAAGACTAATTACTAAATCCTATCAAATAATAAAAGGGAAAAAGAGCCACGAGAACAGGCAATAACTATATATATACAAGTTATACAAATAGGGATCGCTTGTATACGGCAAGGTTTTTGTTCTTCTTCTTCTCAGAGCTGCGAGCCTCCGCCGCAGGAAGCGCTGCGTAGGTCATGTCCCGAATTTCGCAGCCGAAGCGAAAGATTGAAGACACAATTTGGGCAGCATCAAAAAGGTTGCAGAATTACCGGAGTCGTAGGAGAAGACGTAAATACAAGAAATCTGCGGGCGGCGTTAGTGATAAAGCTGAAATGGAATCAATAAAAAATCAAAACTTTGATTCAGCTGATGCGTCTGATTTTTTTTCGGAGAATTTTGATGTTATGTGCGGAAAAAAGGACGACGAAGATGACGAAGATGTTGAGTTACAACAAATTCTGTTCTACTCAGCACAGTTCCACTCAGGGAAAAACTTGAACTTGGGATCATGCTCAAAAGCGCAGGGTAAGCAAGTTATAAACACGAGCTTTTCTGTTATTTACGGGTCAATTAGCAGTGTGAACAGCATTCATGCAAAGGGGGAATCGTCTTGCACTTATTGTGAAATTTGTGACGATGCGAAACCTCCTAATACGTTGATACGGGGCAGCAGTTGCAGGCACTATTATTGTGAAGAATGCATAAAAAATTATATAGGAGAAAAAATCGATGAAGATATAAAAGAAGTGAAATGCCCTGTTTCCAGTTGCAAGAGAATTTTGGATATTGAGTCTTTAATGCCGAAAGAGTTTCTCGATCGGGTAGAAGACGCGATTAGGGAAACGGAGGTTTTGGCTTCGCCGTTGGTAATCGAATGCCCCTTTTTGGATTGTACAGGTGTTTTGATTGATGATAAAAAGAAGTTTTTGATTAGGGCGTGTCCTAAATGTTGGAGAATTTTCTGTGTGAGGTGTAGAGATTCATGGCATATGGGAATGTCATGTGTTGATTATGAGTTACAGCTTAATAATATTGATAGGCAATTGTCCTTATTTTTGTGGCGATTGCGAGACGGAGAAGATGATGAAGAAGAAGATTGATACTGGAAAAGACAATTCCTCAATCAAAATTCTCTTGTGAAAAAGGTCAATTTTTTTTTCTTGAAGACAATTTTAATTAGTACTATTACATTATTTAGCAATTAGTATTCTGGATTTAGGCGAGTTTCAGCGGTTGATAATTATTTACTTTTATATGCATGAGTCTTTTGTCCGATTTTTATTAGTGGTTAAGTAGTTACTTTGATGATAATGCTTTTGTCTTGAGTTGGTTTTGGGGAAAACGCTTCAATTGCAAGTGCTCGTGTTTCAATAGTAGTAATAGTAGTACTAGTAGGCCCAAGTATGAGTTGTTGACTTGGAAAAGAAATTGTTGGGCTGCTAATGCCGGCCTAAAGTCCAATGTCAATTTATCCCAAATTATATGACTTCTAGTAAGCCTTCTTTTAAAGGGTCCGTAGTTGTCGCAATCCCTCATTGATCTTCACCTCAAGTGCTTTCTTCAATGAGTTCAAGTCTGTCTTCGCGGATAAGAAATCAAGAACTTGTCGGTAGATCAGCTAGCTCGCGCTCTAGTCTTTCATTGGTCTTTTCTATCCCTCGCTCTATGAGAATGCGCGCTTATCCAGAACGTGCAAAGTAAATAGCAGTAGATCAACTCGATATAGATCGACACATAGGCTGCTGTCAATTTAGTTTAACATTTGATAGCAGGTTGTTTATCATTTTATGAAGCTACCAATTAGGATTTCCCATAGAAATTTATCCATAATCACCTTATTGGAGAGTAATAAACTTGATTAGCTTTAATGTGTAGAAGTGGAATTCCTTTAACTGATTTGATACCAACCAGGTTATCAACCTTAATCATATCCACTTTGTTTGAACAAAAGATGCCGACAGTTGAAAGAACATTCTCCACGAAACCTGAAAGTTGAAAAATCTCAACTTTAGTTGTATCATAAAAGAAAAGCACTTTAATTTTGAAATGCAGATGATGATCAATCATACTTATTAGGAGTATATATATGTTAAAAAGCATAAGGAAATAAAGATGACGTAAAATGAAATAAAGTTCCCTTCTTTGTTTGCTAGAAACCAGGCCTTGCATTCTATACTAAGCCCATTTTAATGATGGTGTTTGTCCTTAAATAATTGCGTTCAAAGCTTCACGGGGCCCTGCCTTTACCCTTCTTCTTTCTTTCTTTTCGTTTTAAAGAAGAATTTCACGTTCCACAAGTAATGATATGATTGATTAATTAAATACTCGTAATAATAAAACAAACGTACATTATCCTCTGCTTCATATATTCTTGTAGTCAAAGAAAATCTATACGTAGTAAAAGTTAGATATTCACTTGTCCATATTTGGCAGTACGGAAAGTCTGTATCTATAAGGAAGTCTCGGGGCTCGCAAGTACACGATTGTTTAGGTGGCAGTTTAGTTTCCTTTGTATAGTTGCCCTTTTCGAAGTTAGTGAGCCTAGCTCAATCGTTGGGAGAGGCAGAAGTAGCAAGGCCTCGTCAGCAAGATCTTAGTCAACGGCATGTGCCAACAAACAAGTCTTTTACGCCAAAAAGCTCTTCTTCAGTTCCACGGAAAGAAATTGCTTGATGAGATAAGTGTAGGTATTCTACAGTGTCTATTGCATTTATACAGTGACAATGACTTCGCGCGAAAGCATTGATTTTCGGTCTCATTTAGTTATTTCGTTTTTCTATTAGCGGCTTTAACTAGAACCTCAGCTCTATTTATTGATTTGAACAAGATACGACTTATTTAAACTAATCAATATTTTTCACTTGGTCCAACTATGTGCCTCTGCCATATGTCCATGCTCACCACCATCTAAATCCTAATATTCCTTTTATTTCGAAGCCCTTATTTATTACTTCTAGTAGGGGAAATTTGCTGGGTTATTGTTGTTATTGTAATAACGAAAAAGAATGTTGAATCGGTTTTGAGATAAATATAAGGGAAACATAAAAAACTCCAAATTCCAAAATTAGAACCCTGGGATTATAAGCACAGAGGGTCGTACTTCTGTCGTTTTAATGCCACTGAACTAAACAGATAAAAAAACGCAGAGGAACAAGATCTCTGTTGGTATTTATTTTAATGGGAATGAGAAGGTATAGCGACCTTGCCGACCATGTCTCCTTGTTACAGTTTCACGTGCTTTCCTTCCCTTCTGGCTAAAATGGTCATTCCGTGCATAGTATATACATTAAGGGGTCGTTTGATACGGACACAAGTAATGTAGGGATTAGTAATACAAGTATTAGTAATGCATAGATTGTATTGGTGGAATTATTTTTTATCAAGTGTTTGGTTCATTGTATTAAAAATTAGCTATGTAATGTATAATCTAAACTTGCGTTTGGTTTAAAACTGTATAAAATCCTCTTTACAATTATACCCTTGAATATTCTTCTTTCTGTATATAAAAAAATTTAGGAAAAGGTTTTGAGGGGCGGTTTAGTAATTTTAGGGTCTTATCCAGTTATAGTTAATGCAGGGATTAGTAATCCCTTGGTTTCCTTGGTATTAGCTAAGTCCTCCTATGAGGTATAAGTAATCCATGTATTAGGTATGCATAAATTGAATTGAGCAACCAAACATTGTATTGGACGGATTAAATGTTTATACAAAAATTATTTTATTAAGTACAGCCTACCAAACGATCCCTAAAAAAGAAAATACTCCACTATTTATTTGCATCAAGTTATAGTATTTTATGATGATTAAATATTAGAATATTGATTTAATACAGTTTAGTCTCTAAAGATGTATTTAAAGCTATTACTAGTTTAAAAAAAAGGAACGCAAAAGTACAAATTCTGCTGATATTTATACTTTTTGTAGCCTTGGGAGAAGAGGGGAAATTGGCCGATGATAATCCACAATTACACTTACTATAAATTAACCGTATTGTCGTGGACAGTGGGACTGGGAATTGCTTTATGAGAATGGCAGGAAGAAAAATTCTACAGTATATTCCGTTGGGTATGAATGAAAAATGATGGGATCAAAAAGTGAATGGAATGTAAAACGTCTTTTTGTTTTTCGTTAAAATATTTGTCCTACATAGAAAAAAGGAAGAAAAAGAGAGGTGTATATATTACATTACACCTTTTCTAGTTGCTAAAAGGGTTGAAGGGATAAGGATCGCTCGCGCCGTCATCGTCACTCGCTCCGCTCTTTGGATTTGGATTTGGATTTGGATTTTGTTGGACAAACTTTTCCTTAATTATTTAATTAATTATTTATTTATTTAATCCAACGCGGATCGACCCTGACCCGCGCGCGACCTGCGACTTGTGACCGACCCAATCTGTTTTCTCTCTTCCCGGATTTTTTCGAATTTCCCTCCAAACCTGGTGACAGATCTGAATGGTTGCAAACATTCAGAATCAATACCTCCAACGGCTATAAATTCTTGATTTTTTTCAGAATTCAACACGATTTGATCTACAATCTAACTTTCTCAAAACTCGCTTCTTTATTCTGTGTGATATATTGTTGTTGAGTGGTTCGCCGCAACCGGAATTTGTAGTACTACTATTCTGGTAAGATAATCGTTCTATCGTGAGAGCGGATATTCCATCAACCTCGAGTACTGTGAGAGGAATAATTTTCTTAAGGACACACTTTAAACTAAGTGGGCTCGATTATATTCTGAAAATAATTCTATACTGTTTCAGTTCATTCTTCAGTTTCTACAGTTTCCTGTGTCTATACTATTTTACTAAGTGTTTGACAAATTATTTAAAATTTATTTAAAACGTATACAAATTATTATTGCTAACATATTCTCAACTATAATAATGTCTATATAAATTATTTACTTTTATTTTGTTCTGAGATTATAAGTCTTTAAAATAACTTTCTTTTAGTTACGTCTACCTTGTCATTTTTAATAACGTCATTCACCGTAATTTCTTGCAAATATATCGATACATTTTAAAATCTACACCAAAATAAGCAAACTATCTCAAACGATATAGTCTAATTTTACCATGTGCTACTTACACCTTTTGTCGTAAATGTTGAGTTGTCCGACATCGGTAGGATTTGAGGTCTTTGATCTCTTTATATGGTCTTGGACAATCTTCATCTTATAAGCTAGCTTTTGGGCTTGAGTTAGGTCCAACATTCATTTATTAATAAAAATTGAGACACGTCAGTAAATTTCAAACCTAAGAATAGTGCTAGAAATGGCTTGACTTTTCTCATTCTTTTTAAATGGTGGGGGACACTTGTTGTCTCTTTGAAATTGAAGGGAAAAAGAGTTATTATAGTGCCATGGGTTCCACAAAATTCAAGATGAGTTTAAAATAGTGAATTCGATTTTTCCCTATCTGAAAAAGATAGTAGTATAGAAAAACAAAGTTAGTGCTAGTATCAACAGAACAGAAATGAAAGGCTGTTAAATTTCAAGCTAGACAGCAAATCCCCACCATTGCAAATCTCGAGAATTGATACAGACAATAGAAATACTGTAGTGCTAAGTTTTCTTTTCTCCTCCTACCAAAAAGTAAAAGAAAGTCTAAAAATTCTCTATTTAAAAAATATGACTTCACTTACGTCCAATTTATCCGCTCAGGGATGGTTTGGTAAGCTGTATTAAATAAAATAATTTATGTATGAAAATTTAATCCGTTCAATATAATATTTGGTTGCTCAATGCAATTTATGCATACCTAATACATGGATTACTTATACCTCATAGGAGGGTTTAGCTAATACCAAGAAAACCAATGGATTACTAATCCCTGCATTAACTATATATAGATAACACCCTAAAATAATTAAATCGTCCCTCAAATCCTTTTCCTAAATTTCTTTACATACCAAAAGAAGAATACTCAAGGGTATAATTGTAAAGAAGATTTTGTACAATTTTAAACCAAACACAAACTAATTTTTAATACAATGAACCAAACACTGCAATTTCTGCATTACTAATTCCTGCCTCACTAATCCCTGCATTACTTATATCAAACACAAGCTTAGATTATATATTGCATAGCTAATTTTTAATACAATGGATCAAACACTCGATAAAAAATAATTTCAACACTATAATTCGTATATTACTAATACTTATATTACTAATCCTTGCATTATTTATGTTTTGATAGTTCGTACCAAACGACCCCTCGTTCTCTCCACCTCAGCTTCTGTACTAGTACCAGACTTCCCTCTATTTTCTCTATATTGTACTGTAACCACTTGCGCTTTCACTCTTCTTCTTCTTCTTATATGAAACTTCACTCCATTATTATTATACTTGCCGCCTATTTTCTGCAGCTCCACAGGTTCTCTCATGGAAATTTCTAATCTGTACTTTTTTTTTTCTTTTTTCGCAATTACAGTTTCAGTTTCAGTTTCAGTTTCATCAACTGTGAATAACCCAAAAACATTTATAATTCACGTTCAACACGATGCAAAACCTTCGATATTTCCAAACCATGAGCACTGGTATGAATCGGCTCTCACATCTCTCTCTACAAATACCCACTCGCTAGAATCTGGTGGGGTTGCGTCTGAAAATCGTATTATCCACACTTACAGTAATGTTTTTCATGGCTTTTCTGCTAAATTATTGATTTCGGATGCTAAAAAACTTGAGGCATTACCTGGGGTTCTTGCTGTTATACCTGAACAAGTTAGGCATGTGCAAACCACGAGATCCCCTGAATTTCTAGGCTTGACTAGTACGGACAGTGCTGGGCTGCTCAAGGAATCGGATTTCGGGTCGGACCTTGTTATCGGAGTAATTGATACAGGGATCTGGCCTGAGAGAAAGAGCTTTAATGATCATGATCTTAGTCCGGTTCCGGCTAAATGGAAAGGCGAATGCGTGGCTGGCAAAGACTTTCCGGCGACTTCATGCAACCGGAAATTGATCGGAGCGAGATATTTTTCCAAGGGATATGAGGCTACGAATGGGAGATTGAACGAAACTGTAGAGCATCGATCTCCTAGAGACTCCGATGGGCATGGGACCCATACAGCCTCAATTGCCGCAGGGAGGTACGTATTTCCGGCGTCTACTCTCGGATACGCGCGTGGTGTTGCTGCTGGAATGGCTCCAAAAGCTCGTTTAGCTGCTTACAAAGTGTGCTGGGCTTCAGGCTGCTACGACGCTGATATCCTCGCTGCTTTTGATGCCGCCGTTGCTGACGGTGTTGACGTCATCTCTTTTAGTGTTGGTGGAGTTGTGGTTCCTTATAACCTCGACGCAATCGCCATTGCCGCATTTGCCGCCAATGATGCCGGAATCTTCGTCTCTGCCTCCGCCGGAAACGGCGGGCCAGGAGGCCTAACAGTAACTAATGTAGCCCCCTGGGTCACCACCGTCGGTGCCGGAACAATCGACCGTGATTTTCCGGCGGACGTGAAACTGGGAAATGGGAAAATAATTCCTGGAGTGAGCATCTACGGTGGCCCGACGTTGGCTCCTCACAAACTCTACCCGCTAATTTACGCCGGGACTGAAGGTAGTGATGGATATTCGTCTTCATTGTGTTTGGAAGGTTCATTAAACCCTAATGACGTTCAAGGCAAAGTTGTGTTATGTGACAGAGGCGTCAATTCGAGAGCTGTAAAAGGAGAAGTGGTGAAGAAAGCAGGTGGAATAGGGATGATATTAGCGAACGGAGTTTTTGATGGGGAAGGATTGGTAGCTGATTGCCACGTCTTACCGGCAACGTCAGTTGGAGCATCCGCCGGTGACGAAATAAGGAAGTACATATCTACAGCATTAAAGTCCAAGTCACCCCCAACGGCGACGATTGTGTTCAGAGGCACAATTGTAAATGTGAAGCCAGCTCCAGTAGTGGCGTCATTTTCAGCCCGTGGCCCTAATCCTGAAACACCGGAAATTCTAAAGCCCGACGTGATTGCACCTGGATTGAATATTCTCGCAGCTTGGCCCGATGGCGTCGGGCCGAGTGGGATTCCATCGGATAAACGGAGAACAGAGTTCAACATTTTGAGCGGGACCTCCATGGCGTGCCCACATGTATCTGGGCTGGCAGCATTGTTGAAGGCAGCGCATCCGGGATGGAGCCCGGCGGCTATAAGATCAGCATTGATGACAACTGCATATACGGTGGATAATCGGGATCAAATTATGATGGATGAATCTACTGGTAATTCATCGACAGTGATGGATTTTGGAGCAGGACATGTGCATCCTCAAAAGGCAATGGACCCTGGTTTGGTTTATGATTTAACTTCGTATGACTACGTAGATTTCTTGTGCAATTCAAATTACACAACCAAGAATGTTCAAGTTGTCACAAGGAAATATTCAGATTGTAGCGGAGCAAAAAGAGCAGGCCATGTAGGTAATTTGAATTACCCTTCGCTTTCAGCTGTGTTTCAACAATACGGAAAGCACAAGTTGTCCACTCACTTCATTAGGTCTGTGACAAACGTCGGCGATCCAGATTCTGTGTACAAGGTGACAGTGAAGCCGCCACGGGATATGGTGGTGACAGTGGAGCCGGAGAAATTGGTGTTTAGGAGAGTGGGACAGAAGCTTAATTTTCTTGTTAGAGTACAAGCTGAAGCAGTGAAGTTATCACCAGGGAGTTCAATTGTGAAAAGTGGTTCGTTAGTTTGGTCAGATGGGAAGCATGAGGTAAAAAGTCCAATAGTTGTAACAATGCAGGAGCCTCTGTGATGAAAGAACTTAACATTTTGGGAATTAAGTGTCTGTTCTTGAGGATTAATATGAATCCTTACTGCTACCAAATCTTGGATATCTTGTGAAAAGAATATATATATAAGAGGAGGAGAGTTCTCTCTACTCTCCTATTTTAGTTCTTGATCATAAGCAACTACTGTGTTTATTAAGTATGTCGACAAGGAAGTTTGAAATGGTGAAGACTTGAGAGTTGGTTGGTTGCCTAGGCGATTAAAGGTTGCTGAGTTCGCCTCAGAGTTTTGAGGAAGCATATCTCATATATTATGTTTGGTTTCTTTGTAGCATTATATTAGTAAGATTGCAAATGCTTTGTACAAATGTTGGATGTTTTTATTATGTTGAGGGTGCGTTCAATTTGAACATAAAACTTAAGAAGTTCAAATATAAAAGTGGGGACTCTGTGGTTCTTGCTTAATTCCTACTACTTATTTACACTCGGTGCATTTGAAGTAGAAAGGAAAGCCCGCTAAATGGTGTGGTGGAATGATAATTATTCTTTTACTCTTGATCAGACCAAAGGTTTCATGTTCGAGCATTGAAAATCCATCGAGCTTTCTATCGTGCAAAATTCAAATTAGTCGAACCTGTGAATTCCGAATAAATTGGTAGTAAGAAGGGATATTCAAGAGGTTTTTGTCAATGCAAAGTTGGGTTAGGTGACTTTTGCACGGTTGCAAAGAAAAAAACACAGTAAGATCAGCTTATAGAAGGAAACAAAGATATCGGCATGGACAAAATAGGACAATGCATAGGACAAAAAAGATAATCATGCGTTGTGCAAACCAACTATGCCCAAAAGCGACAAAACCATATTCATTTTGGTGGTCTCTTTGCTGCCCTTCTATTACTAAGCTGCTAATTAGGCTAAGCCATAATAGTAACCTTCCAATTACTTAGACGTTTCTTTTGGGACCAATGCCACCCACCATTCATGATCATCTTTCGGTGACTTATCAGTGTTCAGAGTGTTTGAGGCCATGTAACCTTGTATTTTACAGTGTTGGACGGAAAATTACCGATTGCTCTGTCTATTTCTGATTCTTATATGCCGCTAAGCCAGAAAGGGGAAACTTTAAAATGAGGTAACCAATAAATGGTGGTTTGGTTTGGAAAACTAAGGCAACCATAATAATTGTAAGGAGGGAAACAACATAAGTACTACTAGCTTCTAAGATTATAATATCTTTGGAAGTTCGTTCATTATATTATGTATAATCGGAGTCGTGCAAAAGAAGAAAAGGGATAGCCTCACATATCTTGTATATACTGCCCAACCTCAAGCCACGCAAATGTCATGACTCCTTAGTCTACAATAAGAGAAATGATAGTATCGTTATCGTTTAAGCGTTGCAACTATTATACATCGACCGCAACCTATTTTACGATGAAAAGGGCACACCGCCCCTATTTATATAACTTCCCACAAGTTAAAACAATTACGAAACAGCACAAAAAACATCAATAGTAATTATATTAAGCCTCCCAAAATAGTCCAACAACCAATAACATTACTAACAAGTCTTTCGATAGATAACTCACAACTAGCTTCAACAACTTAGTCGCAACTTGGATAATCTTAAATACATGTAGAATAAGAGGTTCCCTACCTTTATACAGATAGAATAAATCCAATTTGATCTTAATTCACCACGAAATATCATTCCAATGCTGCCACAAGAACAAGGAAGCGAAACTAGCAATCAGTTAAGATTTTTCGGCACTAGAATCACTTTGGAAGACTTGAAATCACCTAGCATAGATATTAAAAACTTGATGGAGTATTTTACAGAATATAAACCACTTAAAACAACCTCCCACACGAGCTGGAACCACACAAAAATCAGCAACAACAAGAAGAACAAGAAATGTACTAGCACCACGGGATTCCCGATACTTGATTTGTGTTGTTTGCCCTTTGTTTGAGTCTTGGATCATGAGAGAACCTTGAGAGAGTATTTTTAGGTGTCTAGAGTATGAAGAGAATGAAAAATAATGAGTTAAAACGAGGTTAAGTCATCTCATATATATCAATATATCTCAACCGCTGCCCTATAGAGAGCTGTTTGCGCAGTCTTGCGAAAATACGAATATCTCTCTACTCCGATATCATATCAATGAACGGTTTAATGCGTTAGAAACTAGATTCATAGATCTTCAATTTGAAGGGTAGATCACCTCATAATTCCAAGTAAATAAAAGCTTAGTAACATTTGACCTAAAGTTCAAGTAAAATTATGAACGTTAGTTACGATAACTTTTGTTTCATAACTCGTTTGACTTCAAGACTTATGATACGGATATTATATGATTCAAGTACCTTAAGACAAGACCTCTTGAGAATATTAAGCACTTCTAGTTTTACCTGAAAATACGGGTTATAACATCCTTGATTCGTTTAACTTTTAGTACTTGTTAACTACTCTTATATACCCTTGAATTATTTAAGATTAATAGGATTAACTTCTTATTATCTCAAAAATAATGTCTTCTCGGATTTACGTCAACTAACTTATAGTGTAATCTAACGTATGCAAAAAATAATTATAACAATAATAGTACCTTATTCAATAGGTTATATTGCATGTTGTTATTGGTTAACAGTGAATGCTGTGATATCAGGAATTATGGTTCAATTCAAAAAACAGGGTGAGCAATAAAGAATAGTAATATGTTGGTATATGATGTAAATGGTCAGAGGGTAGCTAAATTGTATACAATCAAGCTTCACGATTGCTGCTAACATAAGCTACTTAAGTAGGCAACTTTCTTCATTTTTGGCCATTGAACTAATACTTTCGTACGCATAAGGAGAGTTGGGGGCGAGGTACAGCAATAATCACTTTTAAGTTTATTATTTAAAATATATAATTATAATTTATAATATTTTTAAAAATTACTCATTTCATCCAAACTTCAGGACTAAGTATCTTGAATTTAGAAATTCGGGATTTAGTGTCCTCAATTTTTGAGCTGCTAATTTGAAATCCAGGACTTAGTATCCTGAATTTCTGAACTACTAATTTAAGATCCAGGACATAAGATTCAAACTTCAGGACACAATTTTCGAATTTTAGGACACCATGTCCTGAAGTTTGAGCAAAATTAACTAATCTTAAAACGCATTATAAACTATGAATAGATTTTAAACAACATACTTAAAAATGGCTACCTAGCGTCATTTATACGAGTTTGTATGCAAGAGGTCCAGCTTTAGATAAGATTTGTGATGGGCCATAACAGGTTAAACTAGAGGCTTGACATTAGTCTGGGCAAGTAAGCAGGATCTCTGTAGCATTCTGATCAAGTCCAAGCACTTGTTTGCAGTACATTCATATGTCGCTTGTTATATTACTGACTAAAGTCCAATTTGGTGGGCCGATGAAATATATTACATGACGCTTATTCCAAATTATGGGCCTACAAGAACTACGCTCGTCACATAGGAAACAAGAGTAAATCGTAGAAATAGCGTTTTTTACGGTAAACTACCAGTTATGTCCATTTCTAAGTGGCTTATTATAAATATTGACCAATTCATTAAATATTACTCTTTCTATTTCAATTTAAGACACACTTTTCTTATTAATATATTCCAAAAATAATGATACATTTCTATATTTAGAAAGAATTTAACTTTAAACTTTTCATTTTACCTACTTTAACCTTAATGAGAAGCTTTTATAGTCACAAAAATGTCATGGCCCCATAGAGTTTTTGCTCCTTAAGTCTCTAGGACCACATGTTTTAAAAGTCTTCTTTTTTCTTAAACTTTGTGCCAGATCAAATTACATCATCTAAATTGAAACAGAGGGAGTACTAATATCAGCCAAATGTTATCATATTAGCCAATTAGCTATTTGCAGCTAAAACAAGGTCAATTTTTTGCTTTCTTTTGATTGGGTGTTATTAGAATAGATAGGGGACATATTAAGAAGTTTAAATCTCAGTTTTGTGATGATTTGGAGGAGTTTCGAGGTAGTTTGAATTGAAAATTCGAATATCATACCGTGTATCATTTGTATATCACATATGTATCATATTTGTATCAATATATATATCACATGTATATCCTTGTATACCTGTGTGTGATACATGCGTGATACATGTTTGATACATGTGTCGCAGAATAATTTTCTGAACTCGATTTTAACAACGAATTTTGATACTAAATCATCTCCAATCCTCCTAAAAAATTATATATTGACTAATCTATACGTTTTCAATGAATTTCAACCATACCCATTGAAAAAGGTCATTTTTGCTTGGATTTTAAAACTTGTATACATATTTTTTTGTATTTTATCACCTTGTTTGCTACCTCATCCAAGAAATTTTCTTTCCGTCTTGTATCTAATATTACTGATCACGCTTAAAAATATGGAAGGAGATCTTTGCATGTGATTCTTGGAGAGGAAGAACCTTATATATTTGGGTTTTTAAATTTTATATGTGTTTTGGCTAGTTTTGATAAGTTTATAAGTAATAGCTAGAGGTTGATAAGTTTAAACTTATTTTGGGTCATTTATGTAAATTTTTCTTTTTTCTAATATCACGTTTTAGTCTTCTAATTGAAAATTAACTATTATCATAGAAGTTTTCATTTTACAGGTAAAACTTCATGATGTTATCTTGGTGTCTACAAATGTCTATATTCTATGGGTTGTGCAACCTCGTAATTATCTCGATTTATTTCTTGCTAATAATGTTTTTATGATTCGAAATATCATAAGTTGCCACTTGCAACAAGTACTCCAGTTGATGTTTTTTTAACCATTTTAATTCTCGAAAGTGGGCCAAGGAATAAAATTATACAGAATAATGTGATCTATGTACTAACAATCACTTTGGATAAATGGAAGCATAATCATTCTTTAATCAAAACTTGAACCGAAAGATTGTATCTACGTGCTACCCTTTACCAGCAGGAATAAGTAAACAAATTGTCGAATATTCAATAAGGCAAGTGGTAAGTTAGAGCAACCGATCGCTATTGTTTACCCTCAAATACGAGTAACAATTGAATTTGTACGTTGAATTAAAGATACGTGAATTTTTCTGATACAATAAAATAAATAGTGATGAATAAAAATTGATTATATAAATAAGAGAGTAACCAAACCACTGAGGTTGAATAACTTTTCTGAGACGGAACGAGCAGCAATGAAGAATAAATAATTTAAGCAAGAGATAATCAGAAAATGATAGCATGTCTTACTGATAGTGTATTGTGTTTTTCTCATAATGGAACTAAGTACTGCTTTATAGGGGAAAAAGGAATTCTATCTAAGGTAAAAGACTTGATTACAGGGTAAAATATCCCTAAAAATACTGGTCTAACATTTCTGATGATTGGGGTCGTGATTCTCGCCTAGATAACTATACACCACGAGATTTTCGGCCTTTCCGTTATGTGAAACTGATACTTTTACCATAAGACACTTTTAGCCAGACCAGTCTTGACTGCCTCCTTTCGAATGCTTTGACTCCGATCCAATGATGTCCGACCTCGAACCGTCCTCCTTGAAGCGCTGGCCTCGATCCAATATAGACCGACCTCGGTTTGCGCCCAAGGTCGATATTCCTTATGTGCCCGATTGTATCCGACCCCATACAGCTATGTATCAACAAGAAAAGATTAGGGAGGTCCAAAGTAATTAGGTCATTTATAAAATAATTACCAGTAAATTTCTTAGTTAAGTTTTAATTTTTAACCTGGTCAAAAGTAACTAATAGTGTAAAATTATACAGTCAAAATTTACTAGTTCGTGCAAGTAAATTAGGGAGGTCTATAGAGGACAACTGTTGGGCATATACCATCCACTTGCCCAGTTTTCTTTTAACCTTAGTGCCGTTTGAATTAATTTTATTTTTTATATGTCCAATTTTGTCCTCTTTCTTCATTTATTTATTGGACCGCGCATACATTCGAGAAAGAGAAGAATTAGTTCGTGTTTGAGTTAAAGGGACGGACGACGTAAACCCTCTTTCTCCGATAAGAACTATCTAACCTCTCCTTTGAACCATTGATCACTGTGTATTGCCAGGCATTGGGTTATCTATTCACTATACGCAACACAACAAGGCTTCAATTTGAGCAGTTGATGTTGGCATAGTTCAAGTCGTTTTAGCTATTGGTTCTTTTCTTTTTTCCAACTATTTATCAGTTCATTATCTCTTATTATATTGTTATTCTTATTATTTTTTATTTTTTATAATAATAGTTTCCTGGTTCGACTATTTTATTGGGTATGTGTTAATTTTGATCAGATCCTCAGCCCCAGTTTTGATATTCTATTCGTCAACGGGGTCATGCTCTTTGAGTGAGATAGCGTTGACCGTAAATCCCCTTCTTAGGATTCAGAGAGGTCTGCGAACCTGTGACCCTAGTCAGTCTAAATGAGGTAGACAGAACCTGCTCCGAACTTGATTACCACCGAAAATTTCCCGAGACGGTAGAATGTAAACTCTAGGGTGAAGAAGGTGCTAACCCGCAGCGAGGCAGGCCCAAGGACTTGTCTTCATACATCCAATATTTTGAAAGTTTAGGTAATAAGGAAAAAATCATCTGGCCTCTTTTCTCTCTTAATATTTTAATCGTGATTGTCAAGATTTTCGCCCATTTTATTGATTATTAGATCACATGAGTTATATTATTTGATGATATCACTTGCTATATACAACTTGTTTGTGGCCGGTGACATGAAATTATCACGAGTGTTGAGACCGTACCTCAGACAATCAAAAGAATATATGATGACTGTGAATATAGAGACAACCATGTATTTTTTAATGGCTATAAGAAACAATCATGTATGTCAACATTTAGGCCTAGATGCATTGAACAATTTATAAAGAGTTGGTCCCATAATTAGACTTTTTATTGCGAAGTACTTCGTATGATTTTTGTCAATAGAAACTCTGGCCAAAATCGACCGCGAGAAAATCCGACTTTTAAAATATATTTTTTTTCAATTTCTTTTTTATGAAACTGATCAACTTCGGTCGCTTATTTGATGCAAAAATGCGAATAACTATTTTGGCATTCTTGTGAAATTTATTTTTTTAGAAACCGACCAACTTTGGTCGGTTTTTCATATAAAATAAATTTAAATTAATATTTAATTTTTTTTTCAGCCGGTCATTTTAAAAAACCGATCAATTTTTGGTCGGTAATTCTATATTTGTAATAAAACCGACCGAAATCGGTCAATTATTTTTGTGCAAAAATGCAATTAAAGAGTACAAATAAAATAAAAGATAGCCTTAAACGAAAATGTACTAATAGTCTAGTGGTAGAATAGTATCCTTCCACAATACAGACCCCGGTTTGATTCCCAGACGATGTATCTTTTAATTGCATAATAAAAATACCGACTTCGGTTGGTTTTTTGGTCAGAAATATTTTCTTCTTTGGTCGCTCGTGAAATTTTATTAACCGACCGAAATCAGTCGATAATTGCGATCGACTTCGATTGTTATTTATTAGTGACCAGCCTAATTTCGACGAATTAAAGTCGGTCGAAAATCGGCAGGTTTTTCTAGTTTTTCGACCAATTTCGATTGTTATTTCTGGACG
The DNA here is from genome assembly GCA_002018475.1 of Nicotiana obtusifolia. Classification (NCBI taxonomy): domain Eukaryota; kingdom Viridiplantae; phylum Streptophyta; class Magnoliopsida; order Solanales; family Solanaceae; genus Nicotiana; species Nicotiana obtusifolia. The sequence continues at coordinate 106,991 of MCJB01019689.1, read as the reverse complement.
ATTTTAGACAGTTTTCTAGTAGTGATTGTTTAACTAGGTAATTTGCTCCCGCTTCGCGCGTTCATGAATGAGGTCATTCAATCTCACTCCTTTCATTATATTGTCATACAATCTCACCAATATTTAGTAATTACAATATAATTATCTGCAACGATCTAATTTAAAAGTCATAAATGTAATAACATATGTAATATCTTTGTATACACAACTATATACGGAGTCATTCTTGGATCCAAAAGTCATTAAAGCAATAAAATTTATAAAATCTTTACATATACAAATATATTCAAACTCATTCTTGTCTCCATTCAAGCGACGGTACAGAAGAAGAACGAAACGAAGTGAGAAGCCGGGGGCAAGGAAAAGAGTCGAGTCGATCAGGCTCGACGATCGAGAGAAGCAAAACGAAATCAGAATTTGGCCGAAAAAATAAGCAAGGCTATGAATACCATGACCGATCACCATCGATAAAGAAGAATCTTTCTAGATCTGGGTAAAACTCCTTTATATATGCCTGCTCTCAGTTGTATTTGTTTATTTGTAAAATATTCAATCCGCATTTATGAGATTTCCCTATAACTCAAATATATGGAAACTTCATATTTTTTAGCAGAACCTGTAAGAATCATAAACATAATGTTAATTGTGATGAGAAAATGTGTAAAATAGATTTCATGATAGTTATAATATTGCTGGAACTAAAAGTATTTTTCTGATCATTAGGCTTCAGCTGGTGTGTTAAATGCATATGCCGATCTTCTAAGTAGAACACAAAAGAGTAGAGCATGAAAAATATAATAATTCTAATATAGCAAGAATCAATATTTAATCAATATTTGTCGAATGCGAGAGTTTTGGCAGGAGGAAAAGTAATAAGAAGTTGAACTACTATGTAATACTAAAATCCAAGCTATTATAAGAATCTAATATAACCTAAGCGATAAATGGATTTTGGGCCTAACTCAACCCCAAAAGTTAGCTTATGAGATGAGGATCGCTCAAGACCATATAAGGAGACCAAAAACCTCAAATCCTACAGATGTGGGGCAACTCAACACACCCCCTCACGCCCAGTACTGCACTCTGGAGCGTGGACAACATAAATGGGGGCCCAACATCGGTAACAATAATTAGGATGGGCCTGACTCTGATACCAGGATAAATGGACCTTGGGCCTAACTCAACCCCAAAAGCTAGCTTTTGAGATGAGGATTGCTCAAGACCATATAAGGAGACCAAAGACCTCAAATCCCACCGATGTGGGACAACTCAACACACTCCCTCACGCTCAGGCCTTCACTCTGGAGCGTGGACAACATAAATGGGGGCCCAACATCGGTAACAATAATTAGGATGGGCCTGGCTCTGATACCAGGATAAATGGACCTTGGGCCTAACTCAACCCCAAAAGATAGCTTTTGAGATGAGGATTGCTCAAGACCATATAATGAGACCAAAAACCTCAAATCCACCGATATAGGACTACTCAACACTAAGCTCCATAACCCTAAATAATATATAAACCAACATTTATAGATATAGACAAAAATCTATACATATCAGGATTCTTTCGGTTGATGAGCGAAAAATAATTGCAGGTTCCATACTGTTTTATGTATGAATTTTAACAGACCCTTAAAATATATGTGACCTAAAGACTTAAGAATGCATAAAAATAAAAGTTAGGGATTTTGAAAATGACGAACCTGGACTGTTTAGTCAATACAGTTCCGATGAAACTGACATATATTACCTAGTGAAAAACAACATTATCATATCCTCTGAATTATGTCATGAGATTTAGTAGTAAGTACAAAAATAATCTATAATTTTTCGTCCAATTCTCAATGATGAAAAGGATCTCAATATGACATTCTGTAGTATCATACCGCGAACAAAAGGCATGTAAAAAGAACCACCATATTCCACATAAGAGCACATTGGATTTATATATAATGTGTTCAAAAAATTAAGAAATTATTTTTTATAATCAAAATAAAATTTTAAAAATACATAATAAATTTCTAATATAGTTAATTTTACTAATAAAAATTAAGAATTAAATTTGTATTTTAAACCTAAAAAAGAAAGAAAATTTAACTGCATCTAATATTATTATAAGAAAACTCAATGCATTTGGAACATAATAATCAAATAACTCATGTATTACTATTTTAGACTAATTCGAAGTATACAATTTAAAATAAAATATTATATTATTTTGGTAGGTAAAACATTAATATAAAAACTAATTAAAATTTGTAGTAGGGAAGAGAATGTATAAAAAAAAATAGAAGTAGTGTGAGACTTATAATTTAAATTAGTTTAAAAATAAATAAATAAAATAATTAAATTATATTTCAAATATCCTATATAGATTTAAAAAATTAAAAAATTCTAAATAAGAGGATATAAGCATAAAAATATATTAAATTTCAAAAATAAATTTTTTTAAATTAAAAACAATTAAAATAATACTAAGCAAGACATTAAGTTAATTGTTAAGCTAATAAAAGATTATGTAATAGTATAATAAATATTAAATAATACAATAATTATAAGTAAAGAACAAAAAGAAAAAAGAGTTTACGTAAAAACGATGTGATGAATAAGATATATTTGACATTCAGATAAAAACAAAGCGATAGTAAGAATTTTGTTAAAATAATATGATCTAATGTGCTAAAACAAGACAAGTCACAACCTGACATGTAGTATTCTTTAATATTGACAGCAAAACAAAATGCAAATACTAAAATTAATGGGTTAGGTTGCTACAGATAGAAACAAATAGGTTGTCCCCTATGAAATTTGTAAATTAACTTTATATCCTGCTTCTTAATTAATATCTAATGTTTATATAATTATTATCTGAGAGATTTATATTTTAAAGTTATTTGCACATGATTCAGATAACCTACATCATAATTTTACATGATTTGAATTTTGCATATCGAACGGGTACTAATACTAGTAAGGAAGAAAGAAAGAAGTGTAGACATGTAATTTTTGACCCACATACTGGAATCACCTCTAATAGTCACAGTACTTTTTAGAATAATTATTGGAGCTTATTTTTGTAGGAATTCGTTTTATTATTATTTAATTCTATTTTTAGATACAAAATTGAAAATATCAAAATAGTACCAAGATTTTATCTTTAATAATATTACTAAATTCAATTTACCAAGCTTTTATCTTTAATAATATTACTAAATTCAATCAAAGTCTTATATTTTTGGGCTTGGTGTTCAGATTTTATTTTAGCCCAATCTCATATTTTAGCCCAATCTCATAAATATTGGAGCCCAAATGCTAGCCAAAGGCAACAACCCAATAGCCCAATCTCTTTTTCATTTAGCCATGTACGATAACAGAATTCTAACAGAGAATATTTTTTCCCAGCTCACACAATCGATTACACACACTCCTCACCCATGATCTTGCACTGATTACTAACAGAATTTGGGGGAAGTTTTCCAGAAATAGAGTCGCCATTTCGAACGTTGATCGAGGTTCGCGGTCCCTGTTGCTGTAGGAAGTCTACATTTCTCTTCCACTGTTATACTCTCTTGAAGCAATTTCAAGTTCAAATCATTACTAAGTCTCGATCAGGTTCATTTTCTCGATTTTTTGCTTATTGCATTTTATTTGATTGAAGTATGATAAAATCATGAAAATTTGCTTTTAGATTGGTAATTTTGTTTGCGTCATTTGATATCTCTGCTTTCATCGTATAATATGTGCTTTCCTCGTTCCGCATTATTATTTTGGTCACTCGATAGTTAGTGTTGGATCGTTGGTCGCACTGGATTTAGGGTGTTGCAGCTGTTGAAATCTTCATTTTTCGTTTTTCTGAGCTTGTTAGACGAGATTTGTATAGCATAAACTGATTTAAAATTGGACCAATCTGCTTTTGGAGTTGGATATGCGACCGCATAATCGATATGCGATTCGTGTTTCTGACGTAACAATCGCAGATTGTAAACTTAATTTCAGTCGATCATCGCAGTTGTGCTTTGCGATCCACATTCCATAAATGCAATCGCATATTGCTTCGTATTTATTTGCTAGGTAAACTTTGTGTTTGATTTGTGATATCTTTTGTGGTTCGCAAACCTGTTATACGATCGCAGATGAGACCGCATTTCTGACATTAAACCTTGCCCAGAATTCTGTTCTGGTTTGCGATTTTCTCGTGCAATCTGCAACTCGCAAACACATTATGTGATTGCAAATAGGATCGCATTTCTGACATCCTCTTTTGTCCAGGATTCTGTTCTGATATGCGATCTGTGTGTGTAATATGCGTTTCGCATGTGGGATTTGCGATAGCATATCCCTATTTGCGGTGACACTTTGCCTTTTCTTATCTTTTTGTGACTTTTTGGACCGGGTCTGGCTAAATACTTGAAATGAACATTAAAAGAACATGGCCTGACTGAATTTTTTTTTTCTTTATTGTAGATCTCATTTTCTTATTTTATTACATCGTTCGCTAGTAGCATGTTTAGGCCGATTACATTTGGGTAGGCAATACTAGGACGCTTTTGTTAATTTTTGAGGTGAGAGGTCATTCCTAGTTAAACTTGTCCGGGGAATGCCCCGAAAGACTTATGTATTTGACATTCCGGGGAATGCCCCGAGGTATTTGTAAATGAAGACCAAAAGTGAAACTCGTAGTATTTTGGTTTTGTTTTCCTTCTTTATTAGGGGGGAATGACATCAAACCTCCTGTGTGTTTTTTTATCTCAATCCAAATGTATTAAAAGCCAACTAAATCGAGTACGCAACCCTGACTTCCACGGGATTCGGGGAATGCCTAACACCTTCTCCCCGAATCAAATGAATCCCCTTACTCAAATCTCTGGTATGAACTTGACTTTAAGTCCAAGTTCTAAATGGTGGCCTGGCACACCAGAATCACTTGTTAGATGGCGATTCTAAATTTTCCTGATTAATCCTCTATTTGTCACTTTCAAAGTTGAAAACTCCTTTTTGAGTTTTATTAAGCCTTTTTATCCAAAAGGGTTTAATAAAGTCTCGGCCCGAAAAAGAAGGAGTGACAAGAAGATAGATGTAGTTGAGTTTATAGGAAGTAATTAACAGATTTAGAGGTTTGGGGAAATTGATTAGGAAAGACAGAATTGAAAGTTTACAATTAGGTTCATTTGAGAAAAGAAGCGGTCAACAACAAACATTAATACTTAGAAAGCAACAAACAAATTCCCAAAATAATTTACAGGGAACTTCTTTTAAGTGTATTCCTTGTCGATAAATAAAATATCGTAAAAATTACATCTATATGATTTTAACAGATTTAAAATTTCTAAAATACTAAGATTTCTAACAAATTTAAATAAAAAAATTGACAGATAAAATTTATTTGATTCTGAAGTCGTAAATAATAAGGAAAATAATTGAATAATAATAATGTAAAATTTATTTATAAAGGATTAAAGAGTTAATTAATTTATTTTGTCCAACGTGTGTACCCCTATAAGTGACTATAATTGTTTTAAAATTCACATAATATTAAATAATTTATTTAAGGCTGTCAAGTAAAACTTAACGAAAAAAAGTAAGTCCCTACGTAATGATGAATATTAATTATATTTAATTAACTTAACAAAGGAAGAAATAGTAACTCACAAGTCTTACAAAAGAGTATTATTCAAATTTAGGAAAAATCCAGTCCCTTCTTATTTGTTGTATGACACTTATAATCCTTAATTTGAGTTTTTCCTTACAATATATATTTAACTCATCTGACTAATTTACCTTATTAAAGTATTAAACTATTTTGATTAAAAAAAATTCCATATCTTCTTCACTACTATGAATTATGTTTGAAAGCATAACATAATTCAAATATTCTTCACTACTATGAATTTACCACAATTGATACTAACTATGTCGCTGATACGGAGACAAAAATTGTTTTATTGTTGATAATTTTTTATGCATAAACATATGTACATATTTAATAAATCTTAAATGCAGCTAACTTTATAAATTTAAAATTTAAAATGATAACTTTAAATATTAATAAAAGTTATTGAATTTGATTGAACTCGCATTTTGAACAATGTCTTTAAATATCTAGAATACTATAATTTTTTCCCTAACCAATAAGTAAGGAACTAAAGATTCTAATTAACTTGCAAAAATACAAAAATTCAATGCTACTACGCTTTTATCGCAATCCATAGTTAAATCAGTAAATATTTTTCCAAAAATCATAATTAAATCCTTTAATATTCTGAAATACAATTACTCACCTCTTAAATAATTATTTACTTCTACTAAGTGTCTCCATAGTATGGACTACAACAATGATGTAGTAATATAAAAATTATTGGAAGATTAGTATTATTATATTTGTTCTGCTTACCACTTTTGTATTTCGGTAGATTAGCATTATTTGTTAGCCATAGTTCTTACGAACGAAGAATATTCAAGTAAAGAAGGGTTAAAAGCAACTGAAATTACTGAAATCAGGAAAGAAGACACACAATAATGAAATAAGGAGAAAAGGCACAAGAATTGACATGAAAATTTCATATCCTTATTTATAAGAATTCGGACATCAAAATCAAAAAATTATGCCATCATTAAAAAATTTCCATATCTTCTTCAAAATTCCTTTTAGAATAAAGACCTAAACTCTAACAATTCATGCCAATTTTTGCTTTCGTGAATTTTAAAAAATTACTAATATTCTTTATCGAAAATAAAAATAAAGAATGAGGGTTCGTTTGGTACGAATACAAGTAATGCAGTGATTAGTAATGGAGGGATTAGTAATGCAGGGATTGTAGTGCTGGGATTATTTTTTATCAAATGTTTGGTTCATTGTATTAAAAATTAGCTTGTGTTGGTTTAAAACTGTACAAATTCTTCTTTACAATTATACTCTTGAATATTCTTCTTTCTGAATATAAAGAAATTTAGGAAAAGGGTTTGAGGGGTAGTTTTGTAATTTTAGGGTCTTATCCAGGTATAGTTAATATAGGGATTAGTAATCCCTTGGTTTCCTTGGTAGTAGCTAAGCCCTCCTATGAGGTATAAGTAATCCATGTATTAGGTATGCGTAAATTGAATTGAGCAACCAGACATTATATTAGACGGATTAAATTTTTATACAAGGATTATTTTACTTGATACAGCTACCAAACTATCCCGAGTCTTTTGCATTGCGCTTTGACACTCGGCAGATCCAATTCTCGAGTTAAGCGGATGAAAATTTAACGAAGGAGAAAAACATATGCGTCGGAATAAAATTAGTACTTAATTCTATCTTATAGTATATAAGGTAAAATGTTACTCAATTTAAATTATTAAATGTTAGGATTTCTTATATGTATAAATAAGGAAAGATTTGGTCGTCAATTTTTGATTTCGAAGTCTTAAATATTAGTAAAATAATTAAATTGACTATTTTGTCCAATCTGAATTCTATTTTTAAAGGGTTAAAAAGACTAACGATATTTTGCTCGTGCTTTTAATATAGTATAGATATAGATATCTAGATATATTATCGTAATTCATTCAATAATCTACCGCACATAATATGAAACTCGTGTCTCGTGTGCTGGATTGCAAGAATTTCAATATCTCTGATTTTTTTCTGTTTTTGTTTTCTCAAACAACTTTTCTAACTTCATATTGGAAGTTTGAGCTTTAGACTATGTTGCATGAATTTCTCAATAATCTCAATTTCTCTTGATTATGCAAAAACACAATAAAACTTAGCAACAAACAGTACATCTTTGTATGATTGTATCATATACGTTAACACACCTTTTTATGGTTATTGTATGGGGTCGAATTCGATCGCTTGCATAGGGAATATCGATTTCGAATTCGTACGACCAGCGTCGATTGGAGTCACTGCTCGATAGGCCGAGATCGAGACATCGAGAGGTGAAGGCCAAGACCGGATGCCGTCAGAACAGAGCTAGAAGCTAAGGCGCCCGTGACGAGATCGTTCAGGCCGATTAGGGTAAAACACCCTAGGGTAAAGTTATCAGATTTGGGTAACTGAAGGACCAGAAATCCCGTGATACGTAAATATCTCGGCGGGAATCACGGCAGAAATTAGTAAAGACGTTGAAGCCATTAATCCTAGGGATATTTTACCTTGTAGATAGGTTTTTTACTTTGTATAAAACTCATTCCCCTCCCTATATAAAGGAGCAGCACAATTGTAAAAGACATCATACAACGAACGATCAGTATACAAAAACTACAGTCTATATTAGTTATTTTCTCGATCTATCTGCTTCATATTTTATCTTAGAGAATTCTAACACGGTAAAGCTACTCTATATTGATGGTTTGCTTTCTTTCTTACTTATGCAATTTAGTCTTTATTTTCATTCATTCTTTATTTGTATCAAACCAAATCACGTATCCTTAAAATCACATACAAATTTAATTGTTATCCGTAGCCAAAGATAAACAGGTAATACAGAATTTCTGTTATTTGTTCCAACATTGCACGTACTAGCTAGTAGCTAGTACTCGTTGCATCATGTGCCGTCTTATTCATGTTGACATATTTTTTGGTACGAGTTAAAAATATTTGTTTGAGTCCTCCATTAATTTGTAGTTTTCTCCTCCTTTTCTTTTATTTTTTGGGACAGTAAAAACTTACAAGATAGGTAATGTACTTCAACTGTAAATGTTTTTTTTTAACTTCACCCAAAAATTAAGATCTCAAATGATGTACAACTTGACAAAATATCAATGATACTTACTGTAAGGGAGGGAGTAAAAAAATACCATTAAAGGATGATGGTGATCTTATTGCCATCAAAGCATTCAACACAAGATAATGATAAACTTATTCATGCATGTGTAAAGAAATTGCGAGATATGATTCATTATTAGTAGGTTGACCTTGGTCTCTGAGATACAATGTCAACTTGGTTATTTCAATAAATTCTCCACCGTTTATGTTAATAATCTGTGTTCGAAAATAATTTCTAAAAAAAATTAACAGAAATAGAAATAGAAGAATAAAAAGTTTCAATCCCAACAAAAGACATAATGGTCTTATTAAATAATTTTATATAGCCACTTAATTTTAATTTTTAAATTTTAAATTTTAAATTTAACACTTTAAAGGTTTAATTTTATGTTTTAAAATACTTATTTTATTATTTAGAATTTTGCAAATACTTAAGTATTAATTATATTGAACAAGAAAATATAATACACTACCCACAGTGGATGTCAGCCCACTAACTAGCCTGCCCCGCTAACTGGACGAGTTGTTTTTCCATGACCAGCCCCGATCCAGCCCGTCCGATAGACTATCCTGTCCAAATTTGTATATTTCTTTTTACATTTGAAACTTCTAAAATATTTTTTTTAAAGATATTGATCTTAATTCCAAATTGCAAATATTTAGGAAATTTATTTGATAAACATATTATATAGACTTTTCTTGCCAATAATCTTTTTTGTGTGCAAATATACATTTTAAGAATACAAGTGTATATAACTTTATCAAGAAATGGCTTGCATGATTATCTACTCTTACGCTATCTCTTGCACAAACAACGGTGCAAAAGCATGCAAAGCATGGCATCTTCTAAATAAAAGTGTAGAAACAGACAAAGCAAGTCGGCAAGATAGGAGATTTCAATGTTATTATTTCTAGAGTTTAGAAAACTAACTTCAAATGTATGTACATATTTAATAAATCTTAAATGCAGCTAATTTTATAAATTTTAAATTTTAAAATAATAACTTTAAATATTAAATAAAAATTATTGAATTTGATTGAACTCGCATTTTGAACTTTTAGCTCCTTCCCTATCCAAGCAAGTGGGATGAAGCAAAAGATTGAAGATGATAAAAAATTGTGAAGTAGTGGGGCTAAATGCTTCTGTAAGAAAGTTATGGGCATTGGGGTATGAACCCCTGAAAGTGTGCAGGCTCCTTAATAATTTTAGGGGTTCAAAACCTTAACCCCAGCCTTACGCTGCATTTGCACGTACAGCCGGGCCCCGTAGCTCGCGTTCTGCACCATCAATAAAAGCGTGCAACATATATAACTTACCATTAATTTTTACTAAATATTAGTGAATAGTTGTTTTTTTAGGCATAAAATTTAAGAATAAAAATTTATAAAAACTTTTTAATAAGAGTAACATGCGTAAAATAAAAATTTAAAATTAATTATTGACAGTTTTTAAACGGATTAATAACAAAATATGTCATTTAAATTAAAACGGAGGAAGTAATTCATAAGATTTCTCTTCCCCATTTACAGAAGATGCTGGGTACATTCCCCCAACCACTCGTTTTTATTGAACTTTGACGCTAAATTTTTTCTTATACCACCAATATTTTTAAAAAATATTATATAGTCGTTTTCAAAATAATAATAAAAAAATATATATTTTTTGTGTGTATATATATATATATATATTATATATATATAAAAGTATATAAATTTTGTATATTTTTAAAATTATCAAATATAAATAATTTTAACCGCGAGCTAAAAATGAGCTTTACTCGTCCTGCCCAAGGCACAAAGCTGCTTTTGCACGTTCTTCCGACTAGTATTACTTTCCATCTTCACTTTTACTTCTTCCACAAAATCTGCGTCCTTCTATCGTACATTGCACGTACATACAGGTATTATAAGCCTCACGTATTAATACATGGCCACACGTGCTTCTTCCTAGCATATTTGCATTACTAACAAGTTGAAATAATCAAATAAAATATTTCAATTTACCCAAGTAAAACAAACATCTAATCCATCATTTGTTTACGCAATTACCTCCAAAAAGTTAAATGGAGAGTGCCGTGAGAGGAAATTTTTTATTCTGTGCCTCACACAACTAACGATAATTGTATGAGGTCTTTTTTTTGTGTCGCAACTTTATGGTCACAAAATTTTGTAAACCCAAATATATAAAATATGAGTTTACGAATGTGTGAGATAAAAAGAAATCTCATACAACTAATGTCAATTGCGTGAGGCACGCAAATAAAATCACTCGCGGTGAAAGGAAATTTGGGTTGTTGTGGGCCTTGCCTTCACGACTCATGGCAAAAATGGCACAATTTTTTTAAAAATCCGCCGTCCATGCTTGAAATGGCAATCCTTTTCAAAATTCACACCATATTTAGCTCTAAGTCCATAAGCCATGTTCAGAAACGGTAAAGGCTTTGAATAAATTTAGGTAATTCATAGAAAAGTAAATGTTCAGTCAAACTTGGTTATATTCCATGTATCTACTCCCCAAGTTGGTATGCTAAAGAAAAAACCTCTAGTTTTAACCTACCACGGTAGAAAAGTCTTAATCAAGTTTTGTGGCGAACACGATCCCTGTTTTCATGTTTCATGTACCAATTGTTGAAGGCTTTGGCTATTCAAGAACATTCTATTGCTGATGTAATGACACTTTACCCTCAGGGAATCACCCCACCAACTTTGATATTCTAGTATTTTTTGTTAAAAATTGCAGTGTTCGAATCAGTTTGTACGTGCCTCAGTCAATTTCATGGATACTATTAAATTCTAGCAATGGTGTTGAGTAATTATGCACACCAAAATATGGACATATAAAAATAAATTAGAACCTGAAATTTTACGGTTTTTTTTTTCTAATTTTAATTTAAAAGATCTCATGGTTCTTTACCTACTTTATTGAAGTTTAATATTCTAGTTCGGTTTGCTGCTATGTTAATGAATGGAAAACAAAGGTGAGTACTGGTTGACCCAAGAAATATAACTTTCGCCTAAAACAGTTGAGTTATATAATAATAGGTTAAACTTAGTTAATAATAATATTTCTAGATGTGAGTTCCGAAAACTTGATTAATGTTTGACAGATCTTGTGGTGGATTGACAACAACATGCATTAACTGTTCCAAAAGGTGTGAGCAATAATGGAGAAAGAATTAATAATAAATAACAATAATCGGCACTTAAGTAAATAGGAGAAGTGGTTCACGCAATAAAGGATGAACTAGATGATTGTCCCTCTTCACAATGATGAGTGACAGACAAATCCTAAAATGTTCAAATTATTCTCGGATCTGATGGAAAAGTATAGAATAATATGAACAAGAATCTTGATGTAAAGGTGGTGTTTGTATCTTCATAAAAGAGAGAATCTTATATCAAAAGTCTGTTCTTATCGAATGAATGTCACCTGCCCTCATTCCTTATTTTTTTTCTATTTATCTGGGATATATCCCTAACAAACCCTAATAATACAAGTGCAAAGAATACCCACTAGAATATTCTCTTTAATATCTTATTCTAAAAACTAGTTGTTACAGCTCTATCAGCAGTGCTCGATCTCGACGATTGTTGATATCTCGACCACGAGTCTCGCTGCTTCCTGGTCAACCATAACTGACTCTTTCCTAAATACTACCTTGCCCTAAATATTCTGGGACAGATTTCGACCTATACAGTTAGTCCCCCCGCTTAATGAGGCTAGCCTCAAACGACCTTGATGAGCGGATTCTTTCTATTGTGGTCGAGAAGATTAGATGAGTGGGTCGGGTAGTTATGTTTGGGACGAGTTGACAACGTCGCCTTTCATAAACCGCAATTTTTGGGGTAAAGTAGTTCCTACACCAAAGTGACGTCATGACTTCATGCGTCATTATGGCGTTTCCGGAAGCTTTCCGCGCGTCTGTCGGTTGGGTCTACTGTTTCGATACCAGTGCTGAGTAATGATGGCATAATTTTTTGGTTTTGATGCCCGAATTCTTTTAAATAGGGATGTGAGGGAATTTATTCATGCTTTACGTATTTTTCATATCGAATCCTTGTGCCTTCTTCTCCTTACTCCATTGTTGTGTGTCTTCTTTCCTAGTTTCAGTGATTCCAATTGCTTTTAACCCTTCTTTACTTCAATATCCTTTCCTTCGTCAGAACTATGGCTAACATGTCCTCTGGTCCTGGTGAGGGAAATAACCCGGTCCCCATGGCGGTGTTTTGCCTCCTTATGCTGAGGGTGCTTCTGTTGCCGTTGAGGATGAGAACTTTCCTACGGTGGAGGAAATAATTCCTCGTGGTGAGAAAGTCAGGTCTGACTTTGGATGACGTCCTCGCTATTGTTACATATCGACCTCGACCCAGTTGATTGCAATGCCTCTTTTTCTTTGTCCTTCATTTGTTGAGTGACCGTGCAGTCTAGGGCGATGCAGTAGCATTCCGGGGATGTGCATTGTTCCCCTCGTATGCTGAATATTCCCCATGAAGTTGAGAATTTAATAACTTGGTATAAGCTGGAAGGGATAGCTCTCATGGTGTGCATCCATGGTCGCCTTATTATGTCGTTGTACGTTGTGTCTTGGTCCATGATATGGAACATGATTTTCAGAGTGACGCCATCGGCCAGGACGGGGAGTGTGATTCCGCTAGATGTTACTGCATTGTTAAAACTAGTTAGTGTAATGCAATGCGGCACTATCTTATCCTCGAGTTTAATTTGTGCAAGTACTCAAGGGTGGATAATGCACGCGCCGCTCTCATCGTCTACCATAATGTGTCTCACGTCGGTATCAAAAATTCCTAAAGTGATAACAAGGGCATCATAGTGAGGGAAAACCAAACCGTTGGTATCTGACTTATTGAACATGGTACTTTCTTCAAGTTCATCATACCGTTCGTGGGTGATTCATTGTTTGAGCTTGTGGATTGTGGTGAACTTTACACTTTTGATGGAAGCATCGTCGCTACTGCCGATGATCATGTGGACGATGCGGGTTGACGAGGGCGGTTTCGGCGTTCCATGATATTGTTCACATCCTCTAGAGAAGTTGGTCCTTCCCCGGTCGCTCAACGATTCTTTGAGGTGTCCGTTTCGTAGCATATTTACGACCTCCTATCTTAGGGTGTTGCAATCCTTGCTCTTGTGCCCTCGTTCGTGCTGGAACTCGCAAAAGGCATCCGATTTTCTGGTACACGGGTCTGACCTCATCTTTTGTGGCTACTTCACCTTTGGTGTGAGCTTCTCCAAGGGGTAGATTATTTCTGTAGGTGATATGCAAAAATTGTGAGCGAATAATAACGGAGGCATTTCTCTTTCGTTTTGATAAATCTCTGTTCTTGATATGGGTGGGCCTTCTTCGTGGCGGGAGGAGGACCGCTCTGACATATGGTAGATGTCGTTTCATGTTGGGTCGCAGAGTTGCGAGGTCCCTTCTAGTATCATTTCTACGGTCTTTTCTGGATCCGGCTTGCACCAAAGTCAGTCTATGAGTTGGTCCATTGAGGTCGTCCTCGTCTGCTCTGACCTTGGCGCAATACGCGCTGTGTATTTCATTCCAAGTAGTTGGGGGATACTTCATGAGCCGACTTAATAACTTTCTTGTCGCCCTCGAACCATTCCTGGTCAGCCCGATCGGAAAGTCTGTGACCGCCATCCCTTTCGATTCGTTCGACAAGGTAATCCTTACACGGTTGATCCGGGCGAGGAAGTCCCTCAATCCCTCACCCGGAGACGGTTTAATTGCAATAAATCATTTACACTCGCCTCGGCCTTCTTGGCTCCAGCATGGGCCGTTACGAACTTGTCGACCATCTCTTTAAAAGTTTCAATGGAACGCGCAGGTAGTTGTGAAAACAATGTTAACGCTCCTCCTGTGAGGGTTTCATCGAATTTTTACAACAAAATGGAAGACACTTGTCCTTTGGCGACGTCATTGCCTTTCACGGCATTGACGTAGTGAGTCACATGATCTTCAGGGTCGGTCGTGCCATCATATATCCTAAGGTAGGGCGGCATTTTAGAGGTTTTTGGTATGGCATGTGGGGGAGCTTCATTACTGTACTACTGCTCGACGAATTGGCCGGCATCTCTTTTCAGCAAGATCTTAGGGGCGCCCGATAGCTTATCGATCCTTTCTTGGTGTTCTCTCATTTGGTCCCGGAGTGCTTTGTTCTCATTCTCCATTTCCTTCATCCTTTTCAGAATGGTTGCGAGAGTGTTGTCACTTGCACTATTAATGACATTGTGAGTAATACTTGTCGTTGGGGGAGGAGGAAATTAGTTATGCTACTCGTCTGCTGGTTGTATGACGCAATCCTTGCGTTTTCTGTAGCCGTGTCCCCAGCAGGCTTATAGAGGACGATGGTTAGCATATCAGTTAGCCAAGCTTTAAGAAGCTTTTTTACGGCTGGGGGCGTCTCCTCCGCCACAAATGTGGAGGCTCCCTTTCCAAAAGATTTTGTGAAGCTGCAGTGAGAAGAGGGTGACCCATCTCGCCTAAGGGAGGCATTGGGCGTTGCGTCTTTGTCCTCTGTTTCACAGCTCTCGTTGATGGTATTCATGTGGTTAGTTGGACGATCACTTATTATTCTCGTCCTTTCTTCTCTCTTACCTGCCATATTGGATTTGTGCATACATAGATAGGAGATCTTGTTGAGTTTACATAATAATGGGTTAAACTTAGTTAATAATAATATCTCTAGATGTGAGTTCCGAAAACATGATTAACATTAGACAGATCTGGTGGTGGATTAATAACAACATGCATTAACTGTTCCGAAAAGTATGAGCAATAATTGAGGAAGAACTAGCAATAAATAATAATAAGTGGCATTTAAGTAAATAGGAAAAGAGGTTCACCCAATAAAGGATGAACTAGATGATTATCTCTCCTAACAATGATGAGTGACATACAAATCCTAGAATGTTTGAATTATTCTCGGACCTGATAGAAAAGTGTGGAATAATATGAACAAGAATCTTGATGAATATGTGGTGTTTGTATCTTTATAAGAGAGGGAGAATCTTTTATCAAAAGTCTGTTTTTATCGAATGAATGTCACCTGCGCTCATTCCTTGTCTTTTTTTCTATTTATCTGGGACATATCCGTAACAAACTCTAATAGTATAAGTGAAGAGAATATCCACTAGAATATTTTCCTTAATATCGTATTCTAAAAACTAGCCGTTACAGCTCTATCAGCGGTGCTCGACCTCGATCATTATTGACATCTCGACCACGAGTCTCGCTGCTTCCTGGTCGACCTCGACCGACTCTTTCCTCGATGCTACCGTGCAGTAAATATTCTGAGACGGATTTCGACCAATACAAGTAAATCTAGGGGTATAAAGTAGTAACTATTTTTGTTGTAAATATAACATTCACCAACTTTCAGTTTGCTATTGTAAATTTACAGTAGGATAGTAGGCATTTTTATCGTGAAATGTATAATTATATATAGCAAGGTATGTTGATAATTCTCAATAATATTTTTCAATTATTAAAGATAGACGACAATGCACAAGTAGTCAAGTACTGAAATATTTCTCTCCTTCTGATAAAAAATATTTTCTCACAAGTCAAAATTATTAACAATAAATCATTACACGATAATCAGAACACAAGAAAATATTTATAATTGTTTGAAAATAGTTTCCATCTTTACACACACAAAAATAAGAGGCACTTAAAATATTTGTAATGTTATTATTGACCCTCTAAGTAGAGGGTAGTTTTGGTAAGTGCTGCCTCTCCGAGGGGCATTAAGGTAATTCCGAAAGCCAGCTCTCCGCCTTGCCCTCGTCCCTTTATAAATAAGAGCTGGCATTTCTTGGAGATGCAGCCAAGAGCTTTCTAGTACATTTTCCGTCAAATATTACAAAGTTTACTCCGTCAAAAACAGAAACTGATTTCTGCAAAAAACTTTTCTGCTGAGAGAAAACAAAAATCATGTGTGGTGGTGCTATAATCTCCGATTACATAGCCCCGAGCCGGACTTCTCGCCGGCTCACCGCGGAGTTGCTATGGGGCCGGTTCGATCTGAGTAAGAAGCAAAAAAATCCTAACAATTATCACTCCAAGCCGTTGAGATCCCAAGTAGTTGACCTTGAAGATGATTTCGAGGCTGATTTTCAGGACTTCAAAGATTTCTCCGATGATGAGGATGTTGAAGTCGATGTCAAGCCATTTGCCTTCTCTGCTTCGAAAAACTCTACTGGTATTTTTATTAAAAACCTTGTTTTCGTCTTTTGTGACCTGCTGCGGAAAGGGAATAGTGAATAGTTCATTTAATTGATTGATAACGACTACTCTAGCTATTTTTGGCATGGATTGAGATTTTGTCTCTGTTAGTGAAGTTATTGTTATACAGTATTAGATTTGAGTTTATTCAAATGGACAAAAGGAGGTAACTTTTTTGGCAATTAGGAAAAAATGTGCGGCATGTAAAAAGAGGTAGGAGTCAAGGTGATTGTTTTTTACTTGATTAACTAAAACAATGAATCATGGTTAGTGCAAAAACAAAGATAGATATTTGGATATACATTCATGTCTTGAGAAGCTTTGATAGCACCTCCTTATCTGAGGTCTGTTGGCACCAGAACAGAAAATTTATCATGCCTTTTTTAGTTTATTATGTCTTATCAACTTTAATCGATCAGAATCTACATCGTCGCATTGAATCTACCTCCAGAGAATTTACTTCATTGTGCTTATAGAAAGAACTAAAAGAACAGGACTTTATCAGATATTAAGCTTAGATCTAGGTTTCTCAGTACCGTGGTTGTTAATCATGACACGTAAAGAGATTTTGGGAAGAATTGATTATTGTATTTTTGTGTAAGCTGTTGGCTGTAGAAATCTACCACCACTGATATCAGGGAACATGTTCTGTGTGTTCTCTTGGTAATTAGGCATCTTATGCGTTATGGTTATCTATATATCATGCTATTTTATCAATTAGTCATTGCAACTTGTGTTGGCATGATGGATGACTAAAATACTTGATTCATTTTATTAGTTGAAGGCTCCAAATCTGTGAAAACTGTTGATTCAGACAAGGATGCTGATAGATCCTCTAAGAGAAAGAGGAAGAATCAGTATAGGGGGATCAGACAGCGACCTTGGGGTAAGTGGGCAGCTGAAATACGTGACCCAAGGAAAGGGGTTCGGGTCTGGCTGGGAACTTTCAATACTGCAGAAGAAGCTGCCAGAGCTTATGATGTCGAGGCTAGGAGGATCAGAGGCAATAAAGCTAAGGTAAACTTTCCTGATGAAGCTCCAGTGCCTGCCTCGAGACGTACTGTTAAGGTGAATCCTCAGAAGGTCCTTCCTAAGGAGAGCCTGGATTCAGTTCAGCCTGACTCAACTACCACGAATAACATGGAGGAAGGCTATTATGATTCTTTGGGATTTCTTGAAGAGAAACCCATGACAAAGCAGTTTGGATATGAGGATGGGAGTAGTGCTTCTGGAGATGCAGGATTCGGCTCATTTGCCCCTTCAGCTGGTACTGATATCTACTTCAACTCTGATGTAGGAAGTAACTCTTTTGACTGCTCTGATTTTGGTTGGGGAGAGCCGTGTGCCAGGACTCCGGAGATATCATCCGTTCTGTCAGCTGCTATTGAAAGCAATGAATCTCAACTTGTTGAAGACAATGCCAGTCCAATGAAAAAACTTAAATCAAGCCCCATTAATCCAGTAGCTGATGATGGAAATACCGCGAACAAGCTATCTGAAGAGCTTTCAGCTTTTGAATCCCAGATGAAGTTCCTTCAGATCCCATATCTGGAGGGAAATTGGGATGTATCAGTTGATACTTTCCTCAACTCAAGTGCAACTCAGGATGGCGAAAATGCTATGGACTTATGGTCCTTTGATGATGTTCCTTCTTTAATGGGAGGTGTCTTTTAAGTCAGCATGCCTGCCATGCTTAGTTTTTGTAAATAAGGCTTCATGTGAGTGGACTTTGCTATTATGTTGCCTCAAAGAAAGGCTCTTTTTTGTGTACAGAAGCTATTTGAAATGTTAACTGGTTTAATCTCTGTTTCCTTGTTCTTTTAGGATTGTTTTGGGGTGGAAGAAGGATGATCCACGGACAAAGCATGCTTCAGCCATGGATGTGCGGTCAATAGGTATTTTGGTAATAGAGCAGTACATAGGGTAATTAGGTTAATTAACTACTAAAGATGTTAGTTTTGTTCTTTAATTCTGGACTGTATGAATGATGTCAGTTGGTGAGACCTCGACGCTTGCTGTAACCCACTTTTGGTGTTTACAAGTTGCTTTTTCACATGGGACTATCCTTTCAATTCACCATTTGCATATGCCGACTAAAAATAATATTGCAACTTGGCAGACCTGTCCGGTGACAATAATGAGTGCATTGGTGAATTAGCGTTGGCGTCTTCGTAGGGCCTTGTTTTTCTATCTAGAGGCGTCATCAGTGTCGAGGAACTCAATTTTCGAGATATTCCTAGTTGTTTTGCCACCACTCATTTAAAATATGAGATTTTGCTTCAATAAATTCTATGTTCTTTAGCAAGGAAATGCATGGTGTCTAGCGTGTAAATATTATACTGTATATCATTTTGTGTAGTACAAAAATGTATTTGAAGAGGACGAAGGCAAGAGTTAGGATTGAATAAAAAAGGAGTCATTTGAGTCGGCAAGTAGACCAAAGTATTCTTTAACTTTTATTACAAACTCGGAAACATGTTGAACTTGTCAAATTTGGCTGCTGAGCCAAGAAGGCGGATTATGTCTAAAGGCGGATTAAAATCTGTGTGACTTAACAAGTAAACAAAACCATTTTTAGCTTCTCAAAGAAAGTCATTTTAAAACCAAACACATCTTTTAGATTTTATATTGCATATTCCTTTTAATACAATAAACCCAAGAAATCATAAATATTAGTATTATATATAATCTACGAATTTTTATTTGCGAATCAATTGTTATTGGATTATTTTATTTAAGAAAGAAAAAAAAGGCTAGTTGGCCATCCTCTCAGGAGGGTATGAAAACAAGATATGTTAGGTAAAGACATGACTGATGTGGGCGAGAGTTAGTGGTGGGTAAGTGACAGTTTGTTGAGGTGAAAGCATGGGAAGAAGAAAGGAATGTGGCTGAGGCTTAAAATGAAGCAATTTCCTAATTCTTTCATTGTTTTGTGATTGGCTTTAACCATTTAGTTTTTGAGCTCATTAACTCGACTAACAAATTCATCGCATAGAGCCTATTAACATAAAGGGATTTCTAAAAAATTATTTCAAGACTTTAAATTTAAAATCTTTAAAGCGTAGGAATCACATCCGTTCTACCGTGTCAAAAAAATTATCTTAGTTTGAATTGACATAAACTTGAATGTAAAATTTTTAAAATTTGTGGTTTGAAACTTGTCATATCACTTGTGTGGCTATAAATATTTTTTATTAAAAAAATATTAAATTTTTTTCTAAACAACGTAATATGAAAAAAATGCCATTTTTTGGTAACAGAGAGCGTAAATGTGAACGTGAAGAAGGGTCGCGTGATTGGGTCCAGTGGTAGGGTCCAAATCTGCTTTGAGTTGCGACGATGCTCTTGGAAATGTGTGCCAGCCCGTGATTTTGAATGTATTACGACTAGGCATCTGAGCACGAGGACAGGTAGAGTTTGTTCTACGTCGTACCAACTAAAATATGGAAGCGTACTAGTAATGAAGTAGCCTATGCACTTAGGATGGTTTTAGTAAGTAAAATAATTCTTATATAAAAATTTAATCTGTCCAATATAATTTTTGATTGTTCAATTTAATTTATGCATACTTAATACATGAATTACTTATACCTCATAGGAGGGCTTAGCTAATACCAAGAAAAGCAAGGGATTACTTATGCCAGGTTTAACTGTACCTGAATAAGACCGTAAAATTACTAAACTGTCCCTCAGACCCTTTTAATTTTTAATATTCAAAGGTATAATTTTAAAGAAGATTTTGTAAAGTTTTAAGCCAAACACAAGCTTAGATTATACATTGCATAGCTAATTTTTAATACAATGAACCAAACACTTGATAAAAAATAATCCAGCACTACAATCCCTGCATTACTATTACCTGCATTACTAATCCCTGCATCACTTTTGTTCGTACCAAACGACCCTTTAGGACTTGAGCATCTCCGAGGGCAGCTGCATTTGCTATAATGCATGTGATTTTTTGAGTAATTAATCCCCAATGTTGTTGTATTTTTTGCTACAAAATGAGGGATGAATAATGTCACTTCAAATTTAGAGTGACACTATTCATCTCGTTCATTATTATTCTCTATTACTTTATTATTATTTTTATTATTTAACTATTTTAATCTATTTTTTATATATATTTAATTATGTTTATGTAATATCTTTATATATTAATTTTACATTTTAACTTTGGCATAAAATTTGATACATTAATTCTCGTGCATTTATTATTTTACGTAAAATTGTAAATTAATTTTATTTTAAGTTATAATTGCACAAAAAATATATAATCATCTCAAAAAATAAAAGGTAGAAAGATGCTCATTTTGCACTTCGTAATGCATTAATAAATTATTTATGGGAGCATACGAGAGGTGGTAATTGAATATTTATGTAGTATTTAATCTGAATTTTACCATAATGTAAATATATTATCTTGTATCTAAATGATATCAATTTTATTTGAATTATCTGTTAATATATATAATCTATAATATTTGCTTACAGATTGTATTATTTAAAAATTTATGGTAGGAAAGTAATTTTAAATTAAATGGTCATATAAGAAAGGGATATAAATTATATGTGATGAATATGTAAAAAAGTAAAAAGAATAGAATTTTTTAATAGAAATGAGAAAATAAAATATAAATAAAAGATAATAATATAATATTAACGAGAGAGAAGAATATAGAATAACATATATTTTTTTAGGGTAAAAAAATAGAGTAATGATTAGAGTAACCTTACTCTATTTTGTAGTTTACTGAGAAAATGGAGGCAAGGTATTGGAGATGGCCTTAGCACAAAAAGCACTGATCTCAGGCCAAAGTTGGGCTTTGATCATGTCAATTGTGACCTTTGTACAAGGTGATATAACTTTGTTTTCGTAAAAATATGAATATGAAATGTCCTCCATTGTTTTAGAGAAAAGTTCATTTATAGCCATTCAGGTCAAATTTATAACACCTAATAGCCTAAAATTACAATATACATTATATAGCCCAAAAGCAATTATAGTGACAAAGCCACCTAAGTATATATCTGACCCACAAGCACCTGCATAGTTTATCGCTAACCTCGTTAAGAGTGCCTTGAAACCACCGCTTAACGCACTTTCTCACTACGTCGGCAAGCAGATGCCGCTGCTGTTCAGTCAAAAACTTGGGATTAGAGTTTGAACTCCCTTCCTCCATTTTTGATTTTATCTTGAGTCGCTGCTCCGACGATTCTCTGGCAAAGTCATTGGGAAAGTTAAGGTGTGTTTGCAAAAAATAAAAAATCCTAATCTCTTACCCACTTTTCAAATCCCTTTGTAGAGCACGTTCTTCTCAAAACCTCAACTTTCTTTTTCTCCACAATCGTGCCGGAACTATAAAAAAATCTCCTGCACTGCTAGACTATGTATGTCATTAGTTGATTTTAATGGGAATCATAATTTCAGGCCCACCATTAGTATATATTTACATGGATATTTATGTATTTCTTTCAGTGAAATAGCTTTCAATATTGGTATATTATGAAATAGACTGTTACTATACAAAAATTATACACTTCTGTCACTATATAATTTATATATAATAGACTGCCACAATACAAAATATTTACAAATAGACTGTTACTATACAAAAATGATATATAGCTAATATTCAGTTGTTATGCGAGTGTATTCAATGTATTTGCGCTACTGTATTCATGAATACAGTAGTAAAAATCGCCTAAAAACAGGAAAATTCAGCTGTACCCGACTATATTCGCTGTATTCGCACTACTGTAATCATGAGTACAGTAGCGAAATTCGCCTAAAAAATATGGGAGTTCACCTTTTTAATAACGGAAAGAGAATCAACTAGTGTGTATCACTCCTAATTTAACTCAATAAAATCAATTCTACATAAATTTCGCTGCTGTTCGTGCTACTGTATTTATAAATACACTAAGGTAAAAAATAGGGATTACAGATGTTTAATTATGTATTCCATGTATTCGCGAGAATATAATTTTAAATACAGTGAGGTAATCCGCCTAAGAAGTAGTGATTACGTGTGTTTAATAACGGAAAGCGCAATATTGAATTATGTTCAATTTCACTCTATTGAATTCTTGTATTCAAAAAATAAAAAATCAAGAAAATAGGTGTATACCGTTCTATTCAAATCGACTGTATACATTATATTTAATTCACAGTTATTCTGTATGATATATTGTATTCAATTCACCATATTTAATTTGGCTATATTCAAACAATAAAAATCACAAAACACAGTGATATTCGGGTGTATTCAAAAAATACAGACCTTCGAAATGCATAAATACAAGCGATAAAATAATATATTTATACAAAATATAATGTATGGAGTGTATTTGTACAAAATATAATATATTTGTATCATTGTATATGACTACTTAGTAAAGAAGAGAAGAAAGTTCACCGGCGATGGCTTTTTTCGGGCAAGTAAAATACTGTATACATTATATTAAAACTAAAATTGGAGACGAACAATAATTTGGCCCTCAAATCTTCTCCGACGTAGTCATGAACATATCTGTTCGCCTAAAAGGATGAGCTAATAGTGGACGATGACACCGACGATTCTGACCCATAGTTATGTAGAAATTATTATTCATCGTTTTAAGATCTTCTGCTCTATTATTCATCCAACGATTATGTTGGTGTACACACTTTAGATTGACTAAACCTGTAGAAGTATTTTCAATTGCAGTAAGCTAGTAACCCCAGAGGATTCGGTTAGATAATTCACGCTTAGAAGCAGGTATTTTGCTCGAAGAGAGAGAAGGAAGAGAGAGAAGATAAGCCTGGCATATGGCATTATAAAGATAAAATGGGCTCTTTAATGCCGTAGTAAATAATGACATTGGTCCAAAATGCTTCAAAAATCAAGGAAATGTTTCATTGATTACAATGCCAAAAGAATCGAACACGATAATTTGCATAGCATGGCTTTTAATTTCTGAAGTCATTATTTCAAGTTTCTCCGTGTTAATCTAGATAAGAAATTTTTGTCTGAAGAGGCAATTGAGCGAATTATCTTTTTAGGAATTTAGAAATGTTCCAAAAAAGTCTCAACTTATCAACTTTTAATCATCAATTATAGACTTATTAAAATTAGCCAAGCACGTATAAAAATTGAAACCCACAGAAATATGGTTCTTTCTCTCCAAGAATCATATACAAAGATTTCATTCCATATTTTCAAGCGTGATTAGCAAAATTAGATGCAAGACGAAAATGAAATTTTATGCATGAGGTAGCAAATAAAGTGATGAAATACAAAAAATATATATACAAGATTTCAAAAATCTAAGCAAAAAAGAACTTTTTTCAATGGGTATGGTTGAGATTCATTAAAAACATACAGATGAGTCAATATACAAAATTTAAGGAAGATTTGAGGTGATTTGGTATAAAAATTTGGAGTTAACAACGAGTTCAAAAAATTCTTCTACGACACATGTATCAAACATGTATCACGCAGGTATCCATGGATATACATCTGATATACATATGATACAAATATGATACATATGTGATACACCTATCATTTTCTTCATGTTCATCTTCTACTTCGAATTTTCAATTCAGACTACCTCAAAACTTCACCAAATATCCCAAAATTGAGATTGCAGCTCCTTAAGATGTACCCAATCTATTCTAATAACACTCAAAAGAAAATAAAAGTTTGACTTTTTCTTGTTACAGTTAATTGGCTAATATTAATAATATTTTATGAATTAACTAATTTTTATAATAAATTGCTCATAAATGAACATAATTAATGTTCTTTTTTTTTTTTTTGCAGACAAATTTAACTCATAAAACTAACAGGAACAAAATTTAAATAGTGGCCTCAAAGAAGACCAATTGCGCAAATGCCAATAGTTGCACAAATTTCAAACACGAGAGCTCCCACCCTGTCTAGGCGAAGTGCATAAGTATGCATTTTTAAGCATACTATTAAATATATTCATAATTTATAATGTATTTAAAAATTAGTTAATTTATTTAAATTTCAAGATAAATATTCTGAATTTTTGTATTCTAGTTTGTTGAGCTGCTAATTTGATATTTAGAAATTAGTTTCTCAAATTTTTTAGTTGCTAATTTGAAATTCAGGACTTACGATTCAAATTTTTTGATAGAAATTTCGAACTTCAAGACAAGATATTCTGAAATTTGAATGTTGAGATTTAAACTTAGGACGCGTTATCCTAAAGTTTAAGCGAATTAACTAATCTTTACCTATAATATTGTAAACTGTGGTTATCTGGTGCCATTTCCACACCATGGCTGGCCTGACCCAACCCATTACCTCACCTCTCTTACCTCTTAGGCCTTAAAGGTGGCGCAAAGATCGATTTTAGTCTCGGGTCGAAACTATTTACTTATCGTAAAAAGATTATATATATTTTGTATTTAAAAGGGTAAAAGGATTGTATATTTTTTGTATGTAACATACATAAATATATATATATATATACACAATAATTATATATTTTTCAGTTATTATTTTAAGAACGGCGATACGGTGCTACTTTTCCGGGAGAATATAACTAGTTGTGTAAAGTTACACTTTGAGAAAGTCTAGAAAAAGCACCACAAAAACGAAGATAAGAAGAAAACAAGTACTTCGTGTTTGACTTTAGTTCAAGAAAGGAATAGGATCAGTAAGACATTACTACAAAGAAAAACATCACATTCCTCCTTCCATCCAAAGGCTTCACAAAATTTATTAAGACAAATTACTTAACCCCATTTAACTAAACCATACCAAAAATGATGTGCTTCATTTCCTATCATGGATATTTCACCCATACCAGCTTTTAATCGTTCACGTTTTCAAGAATATTACTGTCAGTCTTTTTCCTTCAAAAACTGCTGCTTCTTCCTTTTCAGCTTCATTTTCTTGATAGCCCTTCTGGTAGTGGTAATTCCTTCCATCATTTTCTTAATCTTGAAGCCCCAAAAGCCCATTTTCTCAATCCAAACGTTAAAACTGCAATCTTACAAGCTTGACGTTTTAAATAACTCAGATTCCGACGACCTCCTATTTTCATCTGTCATCTCTCTGATACTGATTGCGCAAAATCCTAACAAAGTTGGCATAAGGTATAGGTCGACGAGGTTTCATGTGTTTAATGAAGGAGTAGTGATCGGAATGATTCAAGTTCCTGCATTTTATCAACCTCCTTGTAGCAATAACTTAACATTGGAGACGAGAGTAATATTTTATTGCGTCAATGTTACTCAAATTTTGTCTAACATTTCATTGCAACAGAAGAGTTCAGCAAAAAGGGTTACGTTGGCAATCATATTTGGTGATGTTTCAGCGCAGGTGAAACTTCTCAATGTCAACTTACCCAAACTGAAGGTTTGTTACTTTTTCAAAGGACCATTTCATATGTGGAGTTAGTTCCTTCTTAATTTTAATTTACTAATAATACGGTCCTTAATTAGCCGATGATTTATCGGAAACAACCTCTCTGTCTTTATAGGATAGGGATAAGGCTGTGTACACACAGCTCTCCCCAAACTCCACGTGTAAGATTAAGCTGTGTTTATTGTTGCTGTTGTTGTAATCTCATTTTTTTACGGATGTTTATATATAATTATCGTATATTCTAGACGATTTGATAGTATAAACTTTTTTTTTCGTACTATCACTGTATATGTAGATGTTACATTCCTGTAGTAATTGTGATTTTTCTAGTACTTATTGTGTTTCTTCATGCGATTTTTGAAGTTGGCCGTGGAGTGCGCCATAAATATCGACCAAAACTATATTAAACTCAGTAACCAAGTGGTCTACAGCATGAAAGCAGCAAAATCTAGTACGGTATGGACGACTATCCTAAGATCAATTACCCTTTCCTTGTTTTGCTTCTGGCCAATAGACCCCCCTATCCTTATCTATGAAAAAACAATATAGGTATTTTTCATTGCTAATATCCTATTTATCATCAATGACTCCAAGGTTATATTGTGAGTCGGGGGCTAAGGCTCCGACAGGATCTAGAGCCCGAATAAATCTTCCGATGAAGAGTTTGAAGGGCCTGGAAGAGGAAGTCCTTGTCCAGAAAAAGAAGTTAAGTTAGAAAGTCGTACGATAGATGGTAACTATTCTTTACGGTTCGGGGGTAATCGGCGTATGCAATTTTCTGAGAATGTATATTACTTGAACTCTATTTTAATTGATATTATGAACGGCTCATAACTTTAGCATATTTTTTGTTCGATTTTATTCCTTGGGCGTTTGCAGATATCTCTTCCAATGAATATCAAGGGAACTTTCTCCAACAATTGCTCTGCATCTATTTACATCTAACGGCGCTGATGAGATAGATATACTCCTTATTAATCACAAAAAGTGTGAATGCTATTATTCATTGTTTTCACTAATTATTCTTCTTTTCTTTCATTTTGTGAAGATACAATTTTGGATGCATAGTGTATTTTTATTTGTTACCAAGTTGTCGATTATCTATGTACATTCGTAGTGGTATTTGTTGAGTTGTCCCACATCGGTGTGATTTGAGATCTTTGGTCTCCTTATATGGTCTTGGGCAATCCTCATCATAAACTAGCTTTTGAGGTTGAGTTAGGCTTAAGGTCCATTTATCAGTATTGTTGGATGGACTTTAAAGAGATTGCAAGTTAATTTAAATTTTACTTACGCATGATATTTATACCAAATGATGAATGAATACATTATATGTCTTCTATACACATTTTTATCCCTTGACCATATATAGTTAGTTAATTTGTATTTTTATCCCAATTTAATATATAAATCTAGGTAAAGTCATAAAGCTTTATGCAAATTAAATGTGATTAAGTTTTTTATGTCCCTGTGAGTCATATGTGAGGAGCTGACATTATGCGCCACGAAATGAAGAAAATTTTCAAAGATTTTTAGTAACAAAGAACTTTACAAAAAGATAAGTACTAAAAATATACAAACCTAATTTTTCTTGACAAATAATACTATTACTATTCAAGACGAAAAGAGGATTGAATCGAATACGGAAAGGTCATGGGGCTAGAACCCATAGGCACCGGACTGAGGTATGAAATGAAGGACGAGTTTCACTCGCTTCGGGCTCAAGCTTAGATAGAAGAGTCCAATGAGTCCACTAGTCCATCAATGGAAATTTGATAGAAAGCTCAAGTGAGAAAGTCACAATCCATTGAATAAGATCGGCTCAAGGTGAGAGCTCAAAAAAGAAAGAAAAATAAGCGCTTTTAAGGCCAGTATACCGATGTTGCTTTTCTTCTTAAACACAGGAGATTTTTGCTCTCGTATTGCTGGTTTTGTAGAGCTGTGATATTAGGAGGGCTAGAGGCTAGTCGACTCAATATAGAGCAATGATTAATATATATTTGCTATTTGGAGGAAAAGAAAAATGTGCGGTTTCGAACTTTTGAGACATGCATGTTTGAATAAGTCTGGATCCTCTTACAAAAGTAGATGTAAAAAGAAAAGATATTTGGCATATGAACTAATTAATGCTCATTCTCACTTCAATTATCACCTAACCATAATAATGGTAAATTTAGCCGGAGTTTAGAGCAAGTCGATAGCTAAATGACACTTGTCATTTAATCTAACTAAGGATTAGGCGTTTCAGCAGCTCTAGGAGTTCCCTTTCTCGCTTTTCTTGATCTTCCAAGCTTGAAGCTCGCCTGCTTTGAGAGAGGAGAGACAACCATTTGATGCATGATAATGGAGAAAAGTACTATATGCTTTATTATTAGTGCTTAATCATAATTAACTTTCATTTGTTTGCACATAATCGAAATTAATATTAAATATACCTAATAATCTAGCTAACTATTCCGATGGTGTTTCTTTGTTCTGTAACTGGAACTGGACAATGCTTTTGAAATTCTAGATTAGAAATTAAAACGATAAAAATTAAATTGATCAGCTCTTTTGTATTTCTTCTTCCCACAGAACTTAAACAATTAACTAAAGTAAATTAAATTAAACGAATATACTCTTGACCTTACGGTGGCGGTTCAAATAGTGTTTTATGTGTAATAATAGCTAGTCAGTATTTATAAGAGCTCTAGTTGCTTAAAAATTTCCTCTAGGTTAAAAGGGTGGACTTCACGGTGTTCAACCCTTTCGAAGAGATAGATTCGAACCCCTACTATGTCTAGCTGCCCCTACTTTGTCTAGCTGCCCCTCTTCGTATTTTATTTCTCAGCCTTTTCACAAACTTGCAGCCTGCTCCTTTTGTTCAGTCGGAAGACTTTTCTTTTGAAAAATACTTTTTAGTCCCGTCCAACAAGAGAGGTAAAGCCTTTCTATTCAAATGAGACGCACTCTCATTGTCTCGCATTTTAAGGGCTAAGACTTTCTCTCGACATCTTTCTTTTATTTAAGTCATTGATCTCATATCTATAAGCAGAGGGTCTGCGTTCACTATTAAACCATTTTTAAGGATCAAGAACTTTCAAGTTTATGGTTCGTAGTCTTGTATTTACTCCTATAATTAATTATTGCAGAAGAAGACAAGATTTTGCCCAGATATTTCACAAGAACTTAGATTGAGTTAGGGGGAGGATGAGGAGTATGAATCTCTAGAGTCACTTCAGTATATAATACTAGATGCAGCAAGAATGCGAAGAGGATGATTGTGGGGAAATAAAACAAAGAAAATGACAGCAACCCTAGAAGCATGTAACGTTAGTTATTATATAATTCGACTAGTCTCTCTTTAAATTTTATTTTTTATTAAAAAGTAAAATTCTAAAAAGGCTTGAGTTTATCTCCTAGAGTTTATTTAATTAACTATATTTGGTGTTAACACTCGGTGTAGTAAGTTTTTGCTCATAATAAACTGCAGGTAAATTTAACCGCATTTAAAATGATCCTTAATAAACAAAAGTTAATGGTTGATGATAAGGGTTTTATCCTGTGCAATACAATTTAAACGGTTAGACCTAAGGATAAAAAAAGTTTGCAAACACTACGGAATCTATTCTACCTGTTGATCAACCTGTGGCCAATATACGGTGGGAGACCAAAGACCTCAAATCTCACTGATGTGGGACAACTCAACACGCCCCCTCACGCCCAGGCATGCACTCTGGAGCGTGGACAACTCACTGATGTGGGACAACTCAACACGCCCTCTCACGCCCAGGCATGCACTCTGGAGCGTGGACAACATAAATAGGGGCCCAATATTGGTAACAATAATTGGGACGCCCAGGCATGCACTCTGGAGCGTGGACAACATAAATAGGGGCCCAATATTGGTAACAATAATTGGGATGGACCTGGCTCTGATACCATGAAAAATGGACCTTGGGCCTAACTCAATTCCAAAAGCTAGCTTTTGAGATGAGAATTGCCCAAGACCATATAAGGAGACCAAAGACCTCAAATCCCACCGATGTGGGACAACTCAACACATCCCTTCACGCCCAGGCCTGCACTCTGTTGCGTGGACAATATAAATGGGGCCCAATATCGATAACAATAATTAAGATGTGTCCGGCTCTGATACCATGATAAATGGACCTTGAGCCTAACTCAATTCCAAAAACTAGCTTTTGAAATTGAGTTAGGCCTAAGATCCATTTATCAGTAATTACATACTATTACTTTTTCATTTTTATTAAAAATTGTTTACAGTTTTTCTTCTCATTAGTGAAAGTCCTCCTAATCTATAAAGTCAATTAGGAAGGTAGATAAATACATATAATGAAGCAAGTGATATTTAAATAATTAGCACGTGAATGAATCATTTCATAAAAAATGAACGATAAGACCACTGACCCATAGGTAACGTTATAACCATGCAATGGTTTCATACTACTCTTTTTTTATGAATAAAAACTATATTCAGAAGTCTCTTTCTTTTCCTTTTCTTTTGCGTGGAGGGTGGATAGAATATGTAGGGTGGTCGACGTCAATTTTCTATCAACAACAATTTTTCAGTTATATATATTGTGTGTACAAGACTTAACTAGAGTCAACACGAAATTGGAAGCTTTAATTTGGTACGAAGGGGTCGTTTGGTAGGCTGTACTAAGTAAAATAATTCATGTATAAAAATTTAATCCGTCCAATATAATGCTTGGTTGATCAATTTAATTTATGCATACCTAATACATGGATTACTTATATCTCATAGGAGGGCTTAGCTAATACCAAGGAAACCAAGGGATTACTAATCCCTGCATTAATTATACCTGGATAAGACCCTAAAATTACTAAACCACACCTCAAACTCTTTTCCTAAATTTCTTTATATACAGAAAGAAGAATATTTAAGGGTATAATTGTGAAGAAAATTTTATACAGTTTTAAACCAAACACAAGCTTAGATTATACATTATTGCTAATTTTTAATACAATAAACCAAATGCTTGATAAAAAATAATCTCAATACTATAATCCCTGCATTGTTAATACCTGCATTATTAATCCCTCCATTACTTGTGTTCGTACCAAACCTTCCACGAGCGAGTTTAATCAAACATTGGCATGCTTAGGTAATCATAGAAACTCAGAAAAATGCACGAAGTTCTTTGTCCTTGTAGCTAATTAGTATGTAGCAGCTAGCTATAAGTAAAGCGTTCCTACTTGTTTTAGATATTCATTCTCATTTGTCTTTGCTTAGCAAGATAAGCAAAGAAAAAACTGGAACGTCTAGTTCTCTGCTTGCCTATCTCAGTAAAAGAAATTGGAACAGTCTTGGTTTTCAAAGAAAAAAACTGAGGTGAAGGAGAAGTCGAAGTTGCAATAACCATGGCAAATCATATGGGTGCAATAAGCAGCTATTTCAGTACCATAATCATGGTGGTTTTATATGTGGGTAGAATGGGTGCAACACACAGCATCCATATCAGTGAATGCAAAAGGCCAGAAAGAGGAGTTGCTCTCTTCATCTTTGGAGACTCCTACTATGATGTGGGAAACAACAATTACATCAATACTTCCACTCTTGACCAAGCCAATTTCTGGCCATATGGACAATCTTACTTCAAGTCCCCTACCGGAAGATTTTCTGACGGCCGTTTGATTTCAGATTTTATTGGTAGGCAATTGTTCCTAATTCATCTATCGTCTGTCCAATATTGGATTGACAGAATGAGTTGTTGTTTCTTATATGAGTTTGAGTTATCCTCACCTCACTAGTTAACTATTTGGATTGAGATATGTTCAGAATTCTTAACATATTCTTATGCAGGGGCGGATCTACGTTAATCGTGTCGGGTGCTGAAGCACTCATTAACCTCGACGCAAATTCTGTATAATTATATATAAAATACGGGGAATACTGGTATAAAGAACTAGCAAGCACCCATTAAACAAAAAGTCTTCAGGTGCTTTGGTTAAGAGGTGAAAATAGAGTGTACAAATATGAAGTGGTTAGGGATTGATTCTTGCATGAATCAATTTTTTTATATGGCCACTGAGTGAGCACCCACGACCTTAAAATCCTGGATCCGCCACTGTTCTTGTGTTTCTTCCTTTTATTATTGATTTAGTTGCTTGAATATAATTGACAAAAAACTGCGTGTCTTTTTCATTTTGTGACAGCTGAACTTGCAAATCTTCCAGTGCCGCCACCCTTTCTGCAGCCTCAAAATGAACAGGATTATAGCAATGGAGCAAACTTTGCATCGGCTGGAGCTGGATCTCTTGTCGAGACATTCGAAGGAGCAGTACGTTCTTTTAACATATAAAAACTAGTATCTTATTAATTTCATTTTTAAAGATAATTATATATAATTATCATTTAAATGACTTATATATAATGCCTACTTGTAAAAAATTTACTTTCTCAGAATATAGAAGTGAAGCTCATAATAAGAAAATGCAGGAGGAAGGAAAAATGCGAAAGAATTTAACGAGCTAGCTAGTTAGGTAACATTAAGGTCGTCTAAATGAAATACTTTATCTAACCACAAAAGCAAAAGGCCTTTGATCAGCTTTAAAAGAAAATAATTAACTTGCCGCTAATTGCGTTGAAATATTCTAATTGCGTCTAATCTTGCCTCATTTAATTCTAAAAATTTCATGTTTTGCATGTTATTGAATTATCACTAGCCAGTTGCAAGCATTATTGAACGGACAACTGTCAGACTTTAAGATTGTCCATATAAACGATAAGATAATAATGTAGGAGTAAGGAATGAAAAAAAACTGGTCCCCAGTATATAATTTACAGTCGAAGCATCTTTTTCCTTCCTCCTTATCCGTCTAACAATTTCTCTTGGGTTTAGCCTCGACCTGGTGGTCGGCGTAAAAATAATGACATTTGTCAATATGCTATCGTCTCTTTACTAAGATCATCATAAATTATTTATGCCTTCATTTCATTATTGCGGAAATATTCTCCCATGACACACCTAAAATATGGAGTCAAAAATATCCATAATCAAAAAAGTGTTTTTGATTGTTCCAAAAGAAATGAAACAAAAGATATGGTAACATGTTCTTATGAACTTCACTTATAAAGTAAATTTTTGTACAAGTAGTATAGAAAGTATAGATAAACTTTCTTTGCTTGGTGTAAATTCTATTAATGCGTTCATCATATTCTTCTATTTATCCCTTTCATTCAAGTGGTTGCTTCTCTTTAAGATGAAAAATATGTTATCAGTCAGGAATCTGTATGAGTTAGTGCGGTGAAACTAAAATCTTGCATTCCTCGAAGCCGTTATGGGCCATTAGCTACTTCAAGTTGGATTGGTTTCACGTTAAAGTAGGGGCCCTTTGACAATCACCACAGACCACTGATACCTCTTTCCAGGGTAAATAGTCATTTTTTCTGCTGTTGTAAATGAAAAAATCTTAGAGTCGTTTGGATAGGCTTAAAAAGTGGTTTTTCAGCAGAAATAGCTTTTAAGCTAAAAAGTAATAAGTTGGAGTTGCTCAGCTTATTGTTTTTGACTTGTTTTAAGTATTTTTTAAACTTATTTTAAGCACTTTTTAATTTTTTAAACACTGAAAAAGTTAAAAAGAACTTAAAAGCTGATTTGACCAGCTTAAAAATTAATCCAAACACCCTCTTAGAATTTCAAATCTCATAGTTGAAACTCTGAATATTGTTGTAAAATATTTATCTGTAAAATTTGAAACTCCGTGAGAGTGGCTACTTTTAGATTTCAGAGCCAGAAATGGTCAGTTGGACGCTAGTTCTAACCTCTTTCATGGGGTCTACTGTTTAGTCTATCAGTCAGGCCACATGCCACAAGCCAGGCCCAAAAATAAAAAAGCTGCAATCTTGGACTTTCGGCACATCCACACAACTGGAAAGTTGTATCTCCGGCCCCTACACACCAAGAATGCTTACTGCTACAGTAGGATTTTGTTCTTTCTTGTATGTCGGCATTCTCAGATTCTTCATTCTTCAGGTGATTGATTTGAAGACACAGTTGAACAACTTCAAGAAGCTGAAAACTTCGTTAAGAGCCAAGTTGGGCTACTCAAAATCGGACAAGATGTTGAGAAGTGCTGTTTACTTGATTGGCATTGGGACCAATGACTACTTAAGTCCCCTTTTGACCAATTCCACAGTCCTAGCTGCCTATTCTCCTTCCCAATACGTACAAATGGTCACTGGCAACTTGACTACAGTGGTACAAGTAAGCAAACAACTTGCACCCATGGCTTCATTATCTAATAGTATATGGATAGTGTAAATATTTTCTTACATTATCAATGTAGTTTAACCTGTAATAACTTGTGAGTAATCATTTTTACGCGGTTAGCAATTCACGCAGGAGATCTACAAGAACGGAGGCAGGAAATTCGGGTTCCTGAATTTGGGTGACTTGGGGTGTTTACCTGGCCTAAGAATGCTTAATCCTCCTACCAAAAATGGGTGCTTAGAAGAAGCTACAAAATTGGCAGAACTGCATAATCTTGAGCTTAACAATCTTCTCTTAGGAATGCGCAAACGATTAGAGGGATTCAGCTACTCACTTTATGACTTCAACCGTAGTTTGAAACAGAGGATGAATCATCCCTCCAGATATGGTATGCAATAATTTTAAGCTTATAAGCTGGTCTGATCATCTTACAATCCTCTTTTGGCTTATATATAAAATATATATATATAAGTCAAAATCAGTCATAAGTCGGTCATTCACAACTTATAACAGTTTAGCTTACAAACACTTTTGATTTGACTGAGGTTTTTTCCATGTGACTCCTAATATTTTTTGTAGTCCTGAAGCACATTTTCTAAAGCAGAACTCCTGTAAGCACTCCTGAATATCATATTCAACACTTTTATCCAAACAACCAAACGATAAAATCAGTTTTATTTTAATCAGTTATACTGTTGATTAAGTTGTTTAATTAAGAACTAATCCAAGACAAGTAATGAATTTTAATTCATATTCATGCAGGTCTCAAGGAAGGGAAAAAGGCGTGTTGTGGCACAGGGAGATTTAGAGGAATATATAGCTGTGGAGGAAAGAGGCCAGTGAAACAGTTTGAGGTTTGTAAAAGCCCAAAAAAGCATGTCTTTTGGGACTCCTATCATCTAACTGAAACTATTTACCAGCAAATGGCAACTGAAATGTGGAATGGGGCCTTAAGAGGACCTTCCAGTCTCAAGACTTTCTTTCAATGCCTCTAACATCATTATATTGTTAAGATGCAACAGATTACAGGATATAGATTCATTAATTATGTGACTATGAGTAGAGAGCTATTAAATTCTTCATTTGCTCCATTCTAGGAAATTTTTGTTCTTGTCATAAGCTGCAATTTCAAACAAAAAGAGTTGTAAGACAAGTCATTCAGTAATTCCTCCAAGCAACATTGATTATCTTATTTACATTAGTTTATTTCCCACGGGCCGATCCATCATTACTGTCTCAGATTTCATTTTAACTTTGTAATTCGACGTAAAAGTATAAATTTA
Organism: Nicotiana obtusifolia; assembly: GCA_002018475.1. Lineage (NCBI taxonomy): Eukaryota > Viridiplantae > Streptophyta > Magnoliopsida > Solanales > Solanaceae > Nicotiana > Nicotiana obtusifolia. The sequence goes on along the minus strand of MCJB01019689.1, from coordinate 71,084 downwards.
TTTGTCAAAGTTCACTAAAATTGCAACAAATAATAGATATAGGCTCATAACTTTACAAGTATATGGGAACCTTAAAGTTGAACGTATAGAGTTTAGATCTTGAATCTGGCTCTGACAATTCCTCCTGCAGTGATGTTGGATGTGGAGACATGTGTAGTATCTTCTTTCCTGCTCACCACCAAAACAAATACAGTAATACAAATTTTGAGAAATAGGAATTGTCAATAAGGGCGGATGCAAATGGGAAGGAGTGGGTTCACGTGAACTCATCCTCCTCCCTGGAAATCATGTATAGCACTAGTAAATTTCAGCTCAAATACTTAAATTAATGTGGGTAAACCCAAACTCAAGTGAACACTTTAATGCATTGGTAAGGAGGTGCACCTTCTACCTTTTAATCAGGTGTTCAATCCGTACTCTTTCTTCTTTTAAATTATACTTTAATTAATAAATAGGGTTAAATTTCCATATTCTGCCGCTTTTTCTAATCATATACATTTTTTGTTTCTTTTTTCCCCTTTTATATTGGTTATACGTCTTTTTTTTCCTTCTCTTTTTGTTTAGTCTTCGTTTTGATCTTTAATATTTCTAAACCAAAAATATATTTCTTAGATGCTCTCTCGAAAACTCGGATCTCTGGCGCTACTCAATTAATCGAAATTCAGAAGCTGAAATTTAACCTCCAGTGACAATCCCCTTTATTGTGTCGAAACCGGTCTTAACCGCTCATTTGAGAGAGTAAATAGAATAGTGTCGGGGATTGAATATAGGACAATAGTTGAATTGAATCGGATTCTCGCTCAAAGGCTATTCTCGAGGCACTCTTTCTCTTATAGCGGAATTCCCCTTCACTTGCCAAACCTTCTTCTTCCTGGTCCTATCGAACCAAACACTGAATACCTAGCCGTTCACCCATACTTTGAAAATCCTAGATACGCCTTTCAGCAGGATGGGTCAGTTCATGAAATAGGCCCGACACGAAGAGAATGCCGACAACCTTATCCCAGAAATTGAGTTGAGTCTTAAATTAACATGGTATGAATTATAACTGATGCTAAATCCCAAAAAGTTACATTCCTTATGCTAACATTTGCATTTTCATTTTCATGTGCTCAATTAATTCTCAACCCCACCTGCTTGTTGCACAGTAACAATAAATGAAACAGACAAGGTGGATACCCATCAGTTTTTTTGCTAACATTATCTCAATCGCCGAAGATATAACATTATCTTTCCCCATTCCCCCCTCCCCGCCCATGAGTTTAATTATTATTTATTATTCGCCCGTTCACTTTTAGTCGTCAAGTATTTTAAAAATAAATTTTTATTTTTGTTTGTCACTTTTCGCATATCAACAGAAAAATAATTTATTTTTCTTGTTTTGCCCTTAGCATTAATTACTCGTTCTAAATTATTTTTCAAATATATTAAGACTAAATACCAATTAATATAGGTATAATGATAAATTATATATTTTATTTATTATTTTTTAAGGGACGTGGAAATTTAAAATGGACTACAAAAAGTAAACGGAAAAGTATATCGTAACGAATTATAGTATTAAATAAGTTAAAAGATGATCCCGAATAGCAAAGATGAATTTGCAACTCATAAATGTGTAAATTTTTATACTATTAGTGTGTGTAAACTAAATCCTTGTTTGTTTGCCGGACAAAGGAAAAATATGAAAGTAGTGGCAGAAAGGTTAAGTTTGTTCTCTTTAGTTCTCGCTTTTTCTCTTGTTTCTTTTTGCATTGGTCAATATATCTTTTGGGGATCAGTTCTTTTTGTATTATCATCAAAAGCTATTTTTGGAGGAACAGTGCAATTTTATGTAGTTGATAAGCAAATCTGAAACGTATAACTTAAATCAACTGACCTTAAAAGATCCATACGGAAATATTAGAAGGAAGTGTTTTGAATTATATTTATTACCCGGCGCCTTCCTGAGGTTTTTTGGAAAGGCAATGTAAGGCTAAGCAATTGCTGTCAGTACGATTGTTGTCCGCCAACTGAGATCTTCTCCGTACGCTAGACTAGATTGTCAGTGCCGTATGGAAAAACTAATAATGCGAGCAATTGAGAACAGTAGAGAGAATTGAGAAAAAGAGCTTGTTTGTATAAATGAAAGGTTATTACAAAAGCTACACGGTGTCGAGGGGGAGAGACACCAGTACAGAAAAATGCTTGCTTGCTGGAAAGAGTTTTGAATGTTTGTTCCCCCTAATAATGCTTAAAATATACATGAGTTGACCTAAGAAAGCTGTAAGTGCATACTAAAAGAAAATAAAGTAAATCTATTCTATATTTACAATGAAAAGGACTTAGACTTCTACAAAGTAGAAACAAGTCCGTCAGCAGCAACTTTGTCATTAAGCTCAGGGTCCGCGCGCTGCGTTATCTGTGCGCGCGGTGTTGTGGGTATCTGCCTGTGGCTGGGCACTGACGCTGGCTGTCAGTGGGGCGACAGAGGCGCTTGCGCGCTCGTCACTTGGAGCTGCCGAGACCACGGGACCGACCGTGGCGCTGGGCATTGGGAGACTTGACAGGACGCCATGGGGCGCGTCCAAAAGATCATGGGGCGTGGCTGAAAAGTCGCCCATGACGTATTACATGCATGTCAAAAGGAAAATTGAATTCTATGTATTTTCTTCATTAACAGTAGTGTATAAATCCTTTAAATTAGTCCTTGTGCGTATGAGTTTAGTTAAAATTTACTTGCGCTTGATATTTATACTAAATTAATAAATACTAAAACATATATTATGTACATATTTATACACATATTTTTTGATCACTTGATATATATTCTTCTTTTCTTTTTAATTGATAAATTAAAATTATATAACTTTATAGCAAACATCAAATCGAATAAATAACCAAAATCATCTCCTTTAGCGGTCGTTTGGTACGAATACAAGTAATGCAGGGATTATAATACAGGTATTAGTAATATAGAGATTGTAGTGCTTGGATTATTCTTTATCAAGTGTTTGGTTCATTGTATTAAAAATTAGCTACACAACGTATAATCTAAGCTTGTGTTTGGTTTAAAATTGTACAAAATCTTCTTTACAGTTATGCCCTTGAATATTTTTCTTTCTGTATATAAAGAGATTTAGAACAGGGTTGATGGGCGGTTTAGTAATTTTAGGGTCTTATCCAGGTATAGTTAGTGCAGGAATTAGTAATCCCTTGGTTTCCTTGGTATTTGCTAAGCGCTCCTATGAGGTATAAGTAATCCATGTATTACGTATGCATAAATTGAATTGAGCAACCAAATATTATATTAGACGGATTAAATTTTAATACAGAAATTATTTTACTTAATACATCCTACCAAACGACCCCTTGCTGAGAGGAGGCAACCGGGTCATTCCGACAATCGGGCGGACCCACTGAGACCCGCTGCTACCACTTTCTGGCATTTTCTATGCCAATAATTGCTTGTCCCGATTAACCCACCTGTTTTCAAGCACGTGCGAATCCTTTGTCGGCTCAAACCTATCCCTCCCCCATCACATATTTTCCACGTCATCAGCCACGTCGCCATTACTATTTTCACCTTAGTCATTAAAAAATAAGTTATCTCATGATTAATTATTTAAAAATTAATTATCTCACACTCCATAAACATAAAATATATTACAATTTTGAAATAACAAATCACGAGATTAACTATATTACTATTTTATCCCAACTAAATATAAGATAAATATATCTCAAATTTAATTTCAAAATTTATTATCTCTTATCCTCGTACGAAACAAGCCTATATAATATCCCTCTCTTATACCTTATTTTTTCTTTTTCTTTTTCTTGCTATTTTACTTTTGGTTGTAATTTGTTGCAAAATTGGACAGAAGAGTTTTTATCACTGTGATTTTTTTTTAAAAGAGTTATGTACTTTTCACTGCTCTATTTTCTTTCTTTTTTTTTCCGGGTCTTGCTTGATATTCGACCCACTTCGAGGTCAGGATTGATTTGGGTTCACCTTACATAAGTTTTTTTAAAGGAGAATTATTATCATTTTTTTGGTACGCATACAAATTAGCGGGTCGGCCAGATCGTACTAAAGACAATGAAAAAATTTAGAAAATGAGAGATTTTAAAAAAATAAGTAAAAGCAGAATGAAAGACAGTCCTATATTGTATAACTTCGTTTAGTATCTTTTAAGAATCTAAATTCATTATAGGATGAAAATAGCAAAATAATCTAAATTCATATAGGAAGTTGCATAATCTATACTACATTAAAAGCATGAAAGACTTTAACGAAATGTCGTTCGTCTTTTTTACTCTTTTAAAATAAAATTCATACTTGACAAAATAGTCATTTGATTATTTCCCTAACATTTAGCATTTTGAAGTCAACTAAAACTTTACTTCTTAAAGTTTTCCTTATTTGAACAACTACACAAAATTTTCTAATATTTAGAATATTAAAATCAAGTACATTTACCATATACAATATTATAACATTATAATACTAAAAATATAAATGTTACGTGTTATATTTCCTAAAAGGATGTGCGTAGCATTAATAGAAGGAAACGGCTAAACTTATATTTGAAAACTAACAAAAACAGCAAAATTTTGATATTAAAATAAACAAATAATTAAGCCTTTAATTAACTGATTAAGAAAAATTCAATTCAATTATTTTTCAACTTCACCGTATTAGTAAATTTATTTTTCAAATTGACAAATAACTTTGGAAAGAAAATTTGATAATTGTTCTTCAGGTTAAAATAATCTAATTTAAGAGGAGGTAAAGATATATATCAATATGAGCTTATCATTTCACTTATTTATAATTCGTTGTAAACTAAAAGAATTTAATATTTGAGATAGTCCGCACATGACATCATTAAAAGTAAAATGAGAATGAAAATAAAAATAAAAACTTTACGACACAACATATATATTGTTACGTGGCACCTTCCTGAGACACCGACGTAAGGCTAAGCAACCGATGTCAGTGCAGTTGTTATCCGTCAACTGAGGTCCTCTTCGTACGCTAAACGGGATCGACAGTGCCATACGGAAAAATCAATGTCAAGAGCAATTGAGAATGAAAGTTGATTGCATTAATGAATGAAAGCTATTACAAAAGGCTACGCGGTGTCAAGGGAGAGAGACACCAGTACAGATAAATGTTTGCTTGTTTGAATGTTTGAATGCTTGATCCCCCTAACAATGCTTAAAAAAATAAACCAAAGTTACATGACTTGACCTATCTAAGTTGTAGAAGCACACTGAAAGTAAATGAAGTAAAACTATTCTATATTTATAATGAAAGGGACTTAGTTTTCTACAAGGTAAAAACAAGTCCGTTTGGAGCAACTTTGTCTTTAGCATCAGGGTTTGCGCGCGCATTGCTGTCGGCGCGCACGACACTATTTGCATGCCTGCGGTTGGGCGCTGGTGAGGTATCAGGATCGGCACGGACGGCACTGTCTGTGTGCGCGACACAGTTGGCATCATCATGGCATGTGCGTGTGGCATGGTATGTGCGTATGGCATTGTCTGTGCGCGCCGCACTGTTAGTATCTGCCAGCCACTGGGCGCTGGCGAGGACTATCGGCGACAAAAGCACATGCGCGCTTGTGACTTGACGCTGCCGAGACCACGTGGCCGATCGTGGTGCTGGGCGTTAGGAGGCTTGCCAGGACGCCACGGGGTGCGTCCAAGGGTTCATGGGGCATGGCTGGAAAGCAGCGCAGAACATTCTCCCCCACCTAAGTTGGCGACGTCATCGGACCCTTACCTACAAGGTGATGATTGATCAGGCTCTTGTAGGCTTGGAGGTCTGTTCCCCTCGATCTTGTGAGGTGGCTTTGTGAATGATGCTAAATGTCTTTCTGGTATGATTTCAGGCGGCTGACATGGAAGACTGAATGGATTTTCTACCAGACTGGGGTATTCACCTGGTATGTGGCTTTCCCAATGCTTCTTTCAATGGACAAGGGTCCGATGTATTTTTGCAATAGGCGAGGGTCATCGGTCCTCTCTGCAAACAAGTACTACTTTGGGATTCTTAGCATCCCTTTGTCTCCTGCTTGATGTTGGACAAAGTGAAAGTTTTGGTCGGCATACCTTTTTGCCCGCTCTTGGGCTTTGACAAGATAACTCTGCACTATCTTCAAATTTCGCTCCCATTCCTTCGAGAAGCTGGCAGCTCGAGGCAATTATGGCATGTTTAGTGCATTCACAATTTGTAGGAGTAGCGGTTGACGTCCGATAACAATTTCAAAAGCGTTTTTTTTTGTACTAGAGCTCTTTTGTGAATTGAAACACAGTTGAGTAGTATCCATAACTTTCACCCAGTTCTTCTGTGATCCGGTTGCAAATTAGCGGAGATATTCCTCCAGCATGTCATTGAACTGTTCTGTCTGGCCATCAGATTGTTGATGAAAGCTTGAGTTGTAACTCAATTTTGACCCGAGGCACCTAAAGAGATGGGTCCAAAAGTTGCTAGCATCTATGAACGTGTATTGCACGTTAATAATGACACTTGAAGATTCAAACATTTATTTATATGAAGGAACAATAAAATTTAATTAATGAGAGAAATTTTATGTCTAATGATATAACAATCATCTAAATGCCGAAAAAAAAATTTACATTAGCATAATACATGATTTTAAAATAAAAAATAACATCAAAACTTACATAAATGATCAATTTTGTCTTGTTAGTTAGATAATTATATATTATAGTTTAAAAGGATTTAATGCAATGGTATCTTAATAACACTTCTTTTGTGGGCAATGATTTTTTGTATATGTTTCCTCCTAATGGTTTGGTTGCTTCTACTTGTCGATCTTGACATCCCTCTTGAAAGTGCAATATATAATTGTTCGTGCAAGAAAATATACTGCGGTAAATATAATCCAATATTTAGGATGTTTGTCCTTGTACTTTATTTATTATATTTGCAAAATATAAACATACTAAAGATTATTTTCACACAAATTTAAAAGGATATTCCTTAGTTTCGGAATACGAAAGTTGAATTCAAGGATAAAAATATACGTAGAAGCACATTAACCATTATCATAATTTTTGCATGTATGACGTTATTGTCAAAACTTTTATATACCATATGTGTGCTATTACATAAGCTATTCGACGTATCTAAGTTTTTCAGTAGCATGAGCGCATATTTTTCTTCAAAATTAACCTATATACAATGGAAGATCAATTTCAACTTAGTCTATTATATATACGGTGACACTAATATACGTAAGAAATAAGAAACTTGACAACAAACATGGTAGAAGGCCATTTGTTATTAAAATATTTAAGTATTCTTCTTGGTAGTAATTATTGATATCATTTTCTGCCGAGTCAAAAACTAAAAAATATTTTACTTTAACTATAAAATTTTGCAATCAACCTTTTATTTAGTTGATCAGCATATTCATTTATGCTATCTGAGATATCTTTTTAATTCTATCATGTGATTTGCACAAATTGCGTTTTAATCTAATGATAGAAATATTTCTCTTATTAAATGCATTACTACTACCATTGATATTGATAACCAAGTGTTCAGGAAGAACCAAATCATCTTTTATTGGATGCTCTTCTTCGTTTCAGACATGAAGCAAGAAGACACTGACTATTGGATATGTTCTTACTTTATATTTCTTGTCAGTTGAATTTTTTTCGTTTGAGGCCAGAAGTATAACTTTGGCAAGCTAGCTTTTACAGTTTCTACTTTTATCGATTTTGGAACTACTGGTAGTATTTGACAGAAATCACCTCCAAAACCATTAATTTTTCACCAAACGGTTCATTAATTTTCAATATATCTCTAGAACTCCGGATAATTATTTTGATCGTATGACACTTAGTCATAAGTGCTTGATCCCATATTATCAATTTTGCTTTCCATATATTACACAAAAATTGATTTAAAAAAAAAATTATTATTGAGGATTCTTATGAAACTGATTTTATTAAACCTTTCTACATATTTTTAATAAGAATTTAATAGATAAAATTTTATTAATTTTCAAATCTTAAATATTAAAAATTAGGGCTATTTTGATATATTAATATTGTATTTATGCTTTTATAATAATATAAGCACTCATTTTTCTAAATTGATTTGTATAATATATTACATTCTCTAGCTAAATTAGTAATAGGACATTATAATACGTTTTCAAATTAAATTAGTAATCGAAATTTTTAAGAAGTGTATCCTAAAAATAATAGGATTACATGACTAAAGATATTTACTTTTTTGAATTTATATAAATTAGACAGCCCGAAAGTAATTATACTAATAGGATTCTTAAAGGTAATCATCCTAAAACTAATAGGATTATAAGGCTAATATCTAGAATTTTGGTTGTGTTATTTTATTATGAGTTATTATGCTTAATATTATAAGATTATTTTTTTAAACCGACATTGTATTCATGCTTTTATAATTATATAGATATAGATACAGATAGATATAATTCTATGTCAAAGAATAAAGATTTAAAACCTAAAAGAACTCAAGGCGCATATTCCAGCTTTGGTTTTTCCTTTTTTGGTATTAGTTACTTTTTCAAATAAGGAAGAATTTATAAATACCCAAAATTTAGTTGATTTCAAATTCTTAAATATTAGGAAAGCAACTTACATTATAATTATATCCAATGTAAAATATATTTTTAAAGGGTAAAAAAGATGAATGATATTTTTTCGTGAAGCGTGAGTCGTGGTCGCTAGCGATGTCTTTGGCCAGGCCCCAATATTTTACAATATGAGAGAAGAAGAGTCGAGTTGTATCTTCTACTGAAATGTTCTGTGGGCTGCTATGAAGGTGGCATACTTGGAAACTCGATCTACCACAACCAAGATAGTTGTAAGATCTCCGACCTTGGGTAATCCTATGATGAAATTCAGGGAAACGCTTTCCGGGACAAGTGGTGGCTCCAAGAGTCCCGCTTGTTCCGGGCGGTCCGACTTGTCCTTCCGGCATGCTTGACAAGTTTTCACCCACCGAGGGGCGTCATCAGTCGTTTGAGGTCGATGATATGATTGTTGATTCTTAATGTCGAGGGTAGCTGGCACCATAGGTTCAGGTCTTTTGACCCCCTTCTTTGACAGCATGGCCGAGATGTTTTTAACGGCCATCTTTATGGGTAAGCATGGTATGATTCGGGGTTTGGCCCCATTTTCTCCCATCATCAAGAGCATGTCGGCATAAGGTACCGATATGGTGTTAGTTTGCCTCAGGAATTATAATCCCACTATCAGTTCGACGTCATCTATGATTGCTATGCGTAGGTTGAATCTTCCTTCGTATGGGCCAAGCTTCATTAGCACTTATTTGGTTATTCCACTCACTGACTGGGGTAGTGAGTTGATAGCCTTGACACGACCCCTATAATTTTACACAACTAGACCGAGGCACTCCACCTGAGTCGAGGCTAAGTAGTTGTTGGTAGCACCCGTGTCTATCATTGCTCGAATAGGTCTATCGTTTACTTTCATTTCGACGAACATTAAGGTCCTCTCTTGTATGGGAGGGGGCCTCTCATCCGCCTTCTATTTTCCTTTCTTGGCGATTGGGCATGCGTCCTTCTTAGGGCTACCAGCACTGGTTCCCGCTAAGATATCAGGGATGGAGCCAACAATTGCATTGCAGGCACCTACTTGCTCTGATACTAACTGTTGCGCGGCGCCTTCCTGAGATTCATTGGAAGGGCGACGTAAGGCTAAGAAATCGATGCCAGTGTAGTTGTTGTCCGCCAGCTGAGATCCCCTCCGTACGCTAGACGAGATTGTCAGTGCTGTACGGAAAAATCAATATTAAGAGCAGTTGAGAGAAGTGAAATGAGCAATTGAGAATGAAAGTTGATTGCATTAATGCATGAAAGCCACTACAAAAGGCTACGGGGTGTCGAGGGGGAGAGACACCAGTACAGAGAAATATTTGCTTGCTGGAATGTTTGAATGCTTGATCCCCCCTAATAATGCGAAATAAAAATAAACCAAAGTTACATGATTTGACTTATCTAAGCTTTAGAAGCACACTGAAAGTATATGAAATAAAATTACTTTATATTTACAATGAAAATGACTTAGTTTTCTATAAGGTGGAAACAAGTCCGTTGGCAGTAACTTTGTCTTTAGCATCAGGGTCTGCGTGCGCGACACCGTTGGCATCATCATGGTCTATGCGCGCGGCACTATTGGCATCTACCAGCCGCTGGGCGCTGGCGAGGACTATCGGTGGGGCGACAGAGGCACATGCGCGCTTGTCACTTGTGGCTGCCAAGACCACGGGATTAACCGTGGCATTGTGCGTTGGCCGTTGGGAGGCTTACCAGGACGCCACAGGACGCGTTCAAGGGGTCATGAGGTATGGCTGGAAAACAGCCCACGACAATACACATGTAATAAAAAAATATAATCAGAATTTGTAATTTAGGAGTTCTGAACTTGTTGCTGTACTCATAACTTATCTTAGTTAATGAATTCGTAATTAAATAATTATACATATTTAATAAAAATTTTAATAGAAATATAGGATATAAATAAAAGTTCGGAATCTATACCTACGAGCTAATACAATGCCTTAGGAAATAGAAATAGAAATAGAAATTGACTTAAGAGGGTCCTAAGCACGATACAAAAAGTAGTTTGAATATTAAAAACATGCCTTACTTGGTTTTATTTAATTTTAAGCAAAAATCGAGTCAAATCGCACCATGAACACCCATGCAAAAAGAATGCAACCATTACTCTCACATGAATGCATGTTATTGTGAACTGAAATAGGCTACCCAAATATATGAAGCATATATCCCGCAAAGGAAATAAAGTATGAACTTTTTGAAAAGCTTGAAGCTATATGACAAACCCCCATCATTTGTACTAGTATGTTTTGAGACGGACAATTGGGAACTATTTACTTGAGGAAATCCCAACTAGTTGGGGGCTGTTCGCCTTCTGAATCAAACAAAGTAAGTAGTAGGGGCTTCATAGCAACTTTCATTCTAAAGGAAAGCGAAGAACCAACTTTTAGTTAGCTTGCTTTGACCGTTAAGAGTAGGTAACCCGTTCCCTATCTTTGTTTTTATTGCATTCTATCTCATCGTATCATATTCTGTTCTGCAAGATTAGAAAATATTTGTATCAATTTTTAGCTATCAATATTATTATTCTTTTAACAAAAAATATATATTTGAAGACCTTGTAAACTGATTTAAATATTATACACTATTTCTTACCGTAGAAGGAAATGGCCATATATATATATATATTTAAGCTAGGTAAGGTAAAATCAAATTTTTATTAGAATTCAGGGGCTGATCCAGCCCTATCTGTGCAGAGCATAAATTTAGGTGTAAAAATTTACTAAACTTACAAAATATAAGAGATATGAACTTATCTATACTATATTAAAAGCACGAAGGCTCTTAGCGAAATATCGTTCGCCTTTTTTACCCATTAAAAATAGATTTCATATTGGACAAAATTATAATTTATATTATTTTTTTAATATTTAAGACATTAAAACCATTTAAAATTTAATTATCAAATTTTTCTTTTTTGAAATATTTTAGAGAGTCTAATATTTAGGACTTTAAAATCGATTAAGATGTACTTTACATAAATTTCTTTTCCTAATTAAAATATGTAACATATTTATAATTAGTAGTACCAAAATTAGAAAATTTTTTAAGTCTAAATATTAACTACCACTACTTGTCGAGAAGACGCGTAGAAGGAGTTATTGGACATAAAGTTTTTGAAAATTAAGTATAATTTGCTTATGTTTTTTTCCTAATATTTAGTATCTTGAGATCAACTAAAATTTTATTTATTAAATTTATCTCTTTATTTGAATTAAGTCCTTATTTAGAATTTTGATATCAATTAAAATTGAATCAAAACCAATTAAACATTTATCTTATATAAATTATCTATATCTACATCTATCTATATATTATATACTATATTAAAAGCACGAAATCTTTTAGTGAAATGTCATTCACCTTTTTTACACTTTAAAAAATAATTTCACATTGGTTAAAAGTGTAAATTAATAATTTTTCTAATATTTAAGTGAAATATATTAAAATTTTAGTATTAAACTTTTTCTTATTTGAACTATGTAGAAACTCCTAATATTTAAGTTATATAAATTTATTTCTTAGATTTCTAAACATTAAAGGTTACTACTGTAAACTAGTCATAAGCACATTAGGACGAGCAAGAAAATATCTTTTAATAAACGACATGCTTACGTATAAAAATAATCATAATTCATAGTAATAAATATATAACATACTTTAATTATTTATTTACATGTTGTAATATATGGCCATATTAAATCACAAACCCAATTATAATATTTGTAAGTGAAACATGTTAGCAATCTGTATTACTAAAATAAATAACAAAACAGTAATATAAAAAGATAAATCGAGCCCACTGAATACACAGTGTGTTTTTAAGAAAATTATTCCCCTCAGGTATCCGAGGTGCTGAAATATTATCCTCCTAGGATAAAAATATTGATATTATCCTATCAATAATTGATAGGATCAAATATCAATTATTGATCAAATATTAATTATTCTCCGAGCTGAGCAAGCGACGACGACGGCGGCACGAGGCTTGCTTTCTTTAGTTAAGAGCTAGAAGAAGAGTAATTGTATATATACCCATCAAAAGCCTTTTCTTCTTCCAGTATGGGACAATGTTCCTTTGTCAAGGAGGGAAATTCAAGTATTTTATTTTTCCTCCATTTCTCATTCACTCTTTACTTTAAGCTAACCAAGCTTAAACCCAACAAAACATAGATAAGATACTTAAATTTATATATTGAAATTAGCAGTATATTGTACTCTAATTTATAAGATCGTTTAAATTATAACTTTCTACATATTTTTTTTAAAATCTATGCGTATTTAAGTAATATAGGAAGTCAAATAATATTATTCATGTGATTTTTAAAATTTATTCACTTCGATAAGGACTCACGCGTAACACGCGTACTCTAAAACTAGTAATTTTAAAAATAAAATGAGTACAAAGCTAAGAAATTTAAAAGTTGAACAAAAAATATTAAATTCCCCGTTTATCTTCTTGCCACACAAGTTATGTATAGTTGACTAGGGAAAAAGAAAAAGCCTAAATCCTGTGGTTTGGCTGCTGAATAGTGAAATAGGATCAAATATCAATTATTGGTCGGCATATTTATAGGTATATTCCCATTGAAAATTTGGCATTATTTTCCGAGTGGAGGGACCATAGCTTGTATATATACATACCTGATACCATCCCTCCAAGTTGTTATATAAACTCCAAAGACTTTAGAAGAAATGCTAATTAAAGTAATCATAGGTCAATTTTTATTTCACCATTAAGAAACAATCCCATTTTCAATGTCTTACGATCATGTTGTCCACAATCATTTTGTTAGCATGCCTACATTAGTTGTCTCCCCGGCTCGATTTGTATAGTTTTATACAGGCGTTTATTATTGAATTCACTCTACTCTCGTAAATTTTGGAGAAAAGTTGCTGACACCTAGTAATTTCTTAGCAACTTATAAAAATTATTGCTACATACAATATTGAAAATTGAAAGTCACGATTTTGAATAAATATATGTGCTTGATATGTGCTTGGTCCCGCAGGCAAGGGTTTGATTCCAGTTGTGAGCAGTATCACTAATTTCATATGTGCGTGCAACGCTTTTTTTCCCTTCAATTTCCCTTTCTTTTTGTAGCCTATAGATTTATCTTTCACGTTACACTTTCTTTCCCTTTTTACCGTCCCATTCATCTCAATTCTCCTTCCTTGCTCTTTATTTTTCTCTCTTTTTTATGCCACACTCAGGTGCATTTTTTAGATTCTACCAAAAGCTCTATATCTCTTAATTACGAGATAATTCTTAAAATACTGATTGAAAGAAAGGGTGAGTATGCTCTTTTGACCACAAACAGAGGCGGACCTATTATTAGGGTAGGGGTTATTTTTGCAGGTAATTTCGGAATAAATATATATATGTATATATGTGTACGTTTCTTAAATAATATGTATACATATCTTAGGGTGTGCATGTATATCCTAAGATTTTAAGCTTATGCAGCTTCATTTGTTGATTTGAGGGAGCATAATTTGACTTTTAATGCACTGTTTAGGTTCAACTCCATCTTCAGTATTCTCTAAAAATTTTATTCGATAATAATGCTCCCGTCACTTTTAAATTCTGCCTCAGACAACAAAAAATAATATAATATTTAAGATTAGAATTTCAAGGGTAATTTTAGTAAGTGTCAAGAGTAATTTAATTTCGTGTCTATTAAACATCACCTATAAAAAGGAGGAAATATATTACTCGAATTGATAACCGAGTGAAGGAAAGAAAGAAAAAGAGAAGGAAAAAAAAGACCTCCCTAAATTTTATTTTTTTTAATCAAATTTATTAGACATTGTGCCTAGTGTTAATTTTCATATATATAATCATAATTACAAAGATGAAGGGGACATAGACCTTAACTCTCATAACGAAAATGATGGGTTAGACTGATGATGTAATAAGTGTCTATCTTATAACATCGATACAGAGAATTAAAGACTAGATCATGGAGGCCTTACACAAGGCAATTTGAAAATTTCGGCATATCTTAGCTGTATATGTACAAATCAAATAAATAATAAATCTAAACAATATAAATAATATTTGCGTGTTTTATGTGGATGTAGACGCCGGAGCTCTAGTTCCCTTGCTTACCTCTTCCGATCTGAAATCTTCCAAATCATTCTCCATCTTCCTTTTTTCTCTCTTCTAAGAGTTTCTCTCTGTGTTGACTTCTCTTTTTGCTCAACTTTTCCATTTTTTCAGCTTTACTCGCTTCCATATTTTGTTTTTTTATATCTGATTTCTTTTAACTCCACAGTTTAGTGTCCAAGTTTTTTTTTCCGCTTGTGATTGATAATATCAGGTTATTTATATTTGGAGAAGAAGCTTACCAGTTAAGGTTTCTGCTAGTGAGTTGACCAGCGATCTCTCTGCTATTTTATGCTCAACTGAGATAAAGCTGCCGGTCCTGAGGCTCGGGATCGGAAAATATGGGTTTAGAGAGCAGTCTACAATCTGAAAACAATGAGCAACACGACTCGAGACCCTTATATCTCCAGAAGTTTCGGCTCTATGAGACTAGCTCGGTATATGTTTGACGATTTGATTTACTTCCTCAATTTTTTTTTCTTTATGTTATTAAACTGGAAAATTCTGCTATATGTTTATTTTCCTGTTGTAGATTGCAGGAGTTTTTTTTTCCCTTTAGATCATGTATTAGTAGCTTTTAGCATTTCAAAGATGTCATTCAACTTCGTTATTCGGTCATTTAGCTTGTTGGCCGTGCAAGTTTTCTGCTTTTTTAGTTCTCCTAATTTTTACCTACATGCTTATCGACTTGGTTTACGATTTGTTTAATTAAGATTTCGATTCAATTTTTTTTACGTCAGTTTAAAACAATATCTCCAAAGCAAATGTTAACATTCAAAAGCAAAGCATATGAATATATTTTGTGTGATGCATCTCTATAAAGATACAACCTTTAGACCATATGAAAAAAAAAAGTTACAATTTTGTTGCTTGTGGATGGTCGTTTGGATCTTACATGGCCAATATTGCAGGTTCTTGGTCTCAAAATGGAAATTTTCACGTTTGTATTTAAATCCAAATTGCTTGTCTATTTTCCGAAGGGAAATTCATTTTTCATGAAGAAGGGGAAATGATATGGTTTATTACATTGTTAAGGGAAGTGACTCGCGTGAGGTTGTTTCCCATATTGCAAATGAATAAGACTCCTCATTTTAGTAAAGCAAGTAACTAGTACAATGTGGCATCTTTCTTTATTTCTCTCAAGTTCAAACAGCAGAGAACTTGATAACTTAACAATCTCAACATGTCAATCTGTTTATGAAACAATCAAAGAGGGGAAGTCAGATGGCAAGGCCATATTGTATTTCTATCAAGCTACAGATGATGTGATGTACATCAAGCTCTTCCCTTTTAGCTAAAGGATAAGCATATGTTGTCTCGTGTTGATTCTTTCTTGATAGTACAGGGTTATTAACATTCCTGTTGCTTTCTTGTGTTATCATTGCTCTTCCTTTCCTTTTCTAAAACAAATTCCTAGAAATGCACTTTACTACCCGCTACCTTCAGCTTGTGTAAACTGTTGTTCGTTACATTGAAGATGCATTTCCTCAAAATCTTTTAGAAATGATCACAGTCCAAATTCCTTGGCAAGACGTCCAATAAGCTCCCTAATCGATCCTCCCCTATTGTCCTAGTTTCCTGAAAGAATAAGAGTGCTTAAAGAATTTGCGAATCCTTTAGCAAATTTGTTAATTGATTGTTGCATGAGACTATAAGCACTGCTAGGCCTGATTCATGGTGACCATGTTCTATCTTAACGTGTAAACATGTTTCTACTTGTCGTTGGTGTTAGACCATGTTGGATCAGAACTTGTTAAGTTACTTGAATAGAATCTGCTTAAAATGTTAAATATTTCATTTCATCCCAAAATGTTTGGCCTATCGTTTTTCTATAGAGTCAAACAAGATTTGACCACCATTTTGTTGGTAATAAGTGGAATGTGTAAAACAGAGATAGAATACTTATCTAAACTAACCTTAGGTCGACTTTGATAACTAAAGAGATGCTTGTTGCACTTCTTATTCCATCATGCAAAAATATACCTTGATTTAGTTTATTCCAAAAAGTAAAGCCAAATAAGGAATTTTTTGTCTTTCCTATGTGGTGTGTACTTTGAGATTTTGTAGATTTTGCCAATCACCAATTTAGTCAGCTATCTCTCTTCCAAGTAAGCATTTTCAAGTAAATCCTCACTTCACGTCACATGTGTTGTAAGCTTATTCCATTTTTATTTTGTACATTTCAGGACTAAGTGTCAAAAAAATCGTTTACTTAAACTATTCCTCCAGTTGCATAGAATATATCTCTTTCTATATATATATATATGTGTGTGTGTGTGTGTGTGTGTGTGTGTTTCTGTGTGTGAATAAGTTGGTTCTCTTTCTCTCATGCTGACCTTATTAACCATGTGGGATGGGAGCATATATCTGCTATCCTTAGTTATTCCTTTTTTTCCTTCTACTGATTGTACTGGATACTAGATACGGATGAAGATTATGAAGTTATTATAGCAAGTTTAATAGAGAGTTTACTTGCTTTTATTAAATTGTCACAACGGTTAACTTACTTTTACATGTCGCAGAACTTCTATATGGTTGGAAGGGATAAAACTAGAACTTTTTGGAAAGTTTTGAAGATTGACAGATTAGAGCCTTCGGAGCTAATCATGTATGAAGATTCTGCCACATACTCAGAACTTGAATGCATTGACCTCCTCAAAAGAATACATGAAGGGAACAAGTCAACTGGAGGGCTTAAATTTGTTTCGACCTGCTACGGAATTGTTGGTATGTTATACCACTAAAGTTTCATTCTCTTTCTGAATAGATTTTTTTATTTGTAATGCAACTCTTTGTTTTTGGTGGATTTTAGGTTTTGTAAAGTTTTTGGGACCTTATTACATGGTGCTTATTACAAAAAGAAGGAAAGTCGGAATGATATGCGGTCATGCGGTTTATGCCATTACGAAGAGCGAGATGTTTCCAATCCCCAATTCTACTGTGCTATCCAATATGGATTCTAAGAATGAGAACAGGTCTTTTGTCAATTCTGCATGTAAATGTAAAATGTCCATAGTACTTTTGAGAAGCCATTATAATGGAAATAACAATACTTCTAGTTTCTTTGTATCTTTATGAGATATTATCCTAGATGTGGTTGTTTCATTTTTATTTTGTTTTCTTTTATTTGGACTGCTCTGATGTTTGTAATCCTTAAACTTGTCTCACGTTTGAGGTAATCTCTGTACTATCTTGTCAATAGCCCCTGCAGTGTTTTAGCTGCGTGGACAGTATAAACGATAGCGATAACATTATAGACGAACATTTTGTAGCTATACTGTTGTAGAGTCCATTGCCAGTTTATTTCCTGCAAATTTACAGGGCAAACTACAGTGGTGTTCTGATGTTAATTTTACATGTTGAGTGAGACAAGGTACCATCAGGATTTCAGTGGCACACATGCTTGCCTTTTTGTTCATAGTTTCTTTCGTCAGCGTTTCCTCATTCTTTATATTTTTCCTTTTTAGGCACTGCATCTGCTTTATTAACTCACTTTTGCTTTTTGGTTCTTTCTGTTTCTCCCTCTTGGAATAGATACAAGAAGCTCCTGCGCACGGTGGATCTCACAAAGGACTTCTTTTTCAGCTACTCCTATCATATTATGCTTAGTCTTCAAAAGAATCTGAGCAATTGTGAGACTGGACTCACCCTTTATGACACAATGTTTGTATGGAATGAGTTCTTAACCCGAGGAATTCGCTATCAGCTCAAAAATACTCTTTGGACTGTCGCTTTAGTATATGGATTCTTTAAACAGGTATCTTTTTATTTGAAATTGTTTCAAAGGTATATATGAAACCGAAGGGAAATCTGAATTTGACCTCAATGTAGTGGAGAAGATGCTCCTTTTAGATATGATACCAACTTATTTGTTGTACTAGGTGATGATATATGCAGATTCAAAGGAACCTGTGATTTATTCTCGGACTTTAGTATTGTGATGTTTCATGTTTGCTTTACTCATTAAATGACTTGGATATTTAGCCATTGCTAGGATAATACTTTAAACATGTTATCATGTAGCTGATGTTTTTTGCAGTTGACGCTTTCTATTTCTGATCGGGATTTCGTGTTGACCCTAATTGCTAGACGTTCTCGTCATTATGCCGGTACCAGGTTCGATTGACTTTAATACTATATCCTTTTTTATCCGATGCTGACTTATCTCATCGGATTCTGGTAGATCTATTACCCCAGCAATAGTGTGCCATTTGAGTAATCTTGGCATTTATCTATAACTAAGTTGTATCGAAAGATGAAGAAAATTCAAAAGAGTGTTCTCAGTTACTTTCATTTAAATGTTCTTTGTATGATCAGATACATGTGAAGTATAAGGAGATTTTAATTCAGTATTTCAGTTAGTGATCATGGTTCATCTCCTAGTTGTTGAGTTATTTTTCCTTTTATGTTATGCAGATATTTAAAAAGAGGTGTAAATGAGAAGGGTCGTGTAGCAAATGATGTGGAAACGGAACAGATTGTGCTTGAAGATATGCGTGATGGTTGCCCTGTACAAATAAGTGCTGTTGTGCAGAACCGGGGTTCAATACCTCTTTTCTGGTCGCAAGAAACTTCTCGTTTGAATATTAAGCCCGATATCATACGTATGAGAAAAGATGCATATTTTATTATGAAGTATGCAATATACTCAATTTTCATGATTGTTTCTTTTTATAGTCTCCAGGAAGGATTTGAAGTTTGAAGCTACCAAACGTCACTTTGAGAATCTTGTAAAGAGATACGGAAATCCAATTATAATATTGAATTTGATTAAGGTGAACTTTATCAGGGAATTTGAATCCAATTTATGCTGCCTTTTCATTTTCAGTAGTCTTCTAACCTTCTCTTCTTCCCCTGTATTTGTTGTTAATTTTGAGGCTAAACAGACTCGTGAGAAGAAGCCTAGAGAAACAATTCTTCGTGCAGCATTTGCTAATGCTATTGAGTTTATAAATAAAGATCTTTCTGAGGAGAACCACTTGAGATTTCTTCACTGGGACCTGAATAAACACTCTAGGAGGTCTGCTTGGTGCTTCCGAAATTGTTATACTTTTTTTTTTCTTTTTCTTGTATGTTGGTCTGATGGGTTGCTGACAACTTGATACCTCTTTTCCAGCAAAGCTACAAATGTCTTGACACTCCTGGGCAAGGTGGCAGCTACCGCATTGGATTTGACAGGCTTTCTGCACTGTCAACTTATCCCTGCCTCAAAGTCTGGGAAATTGCTTAAATTCTCATCCACTGGGTAAGTTTGGTAATCCAAATCCTCCCAGAGAGATTTGATTTTCTCAGTTCACGAGAGTTGATAGTTCTCAAATTAGCTTTATTAATTAGGAGAGTGCTTCCAACACTTAGCTTGGGCTAAAAAGCTCAGTTGTTCTTGTGGGCTTTGTCGGCATTTTCTCCTTTGATATGTGTTGTTGTAACTTGAGGCTTAGGCAATTTGAACCTCATGCAGGTTCACATAATAACCTATTTTGTCTGGTTGAACTTTCATTTGCCTAAACAATTGAAATAACCTTTGTGAGATAACCAGAGAGAGAGAGAGAGAGAGAGAGAGAGAGTTTTCTTTGTGTAGGCTTCAATATTCTAGAAAGTGCTGTCCAAGATTTCTGCCTAGCAATTCTATGTCCTATATGGCTTTTTTCTCAGCCATGTGCTAAATTTGGTATTAACCCGATTTCTTTGTGTAGGCTTCAATATTCTAGAAAGTGCTGTCCAATATTTCTGCCTAGCAATTCTATGTCCTATATGGGTTTTTTCTCAGCCATGACAGCCTTTGAAACCTTTTTTTCACATTGATTTTGTTTCTTGCTCTGTAGCAATACTGGTGATCAAGCTGGAAAAGACCTATGTGAAGTGGGAGCTGAACCGAACTCCTCTAGTGGTGATCTATGTGGAGATTACTATGTCAAGCTTTCAACACTACAAAGAGGGGTGTTACGAACTAATTGCATAGACTGTTTGGATCGCACAAATGTTGCCCAATATGCCTATGGGCTGGTTGCCCTGGGCCATCAGCTGCATGCCTTGGGCTTTATAGATGTGGAGAACATTGATTTAGATTCAGCTTTAGCAGATAATCTAATGAAACTCTATGAAGCAATGGGCGACACACTTGCACTACAATACGGAGGGTCTGCTGCACATAACAAGGTAATTCTGCCTTGTTTGTTCACTCAAAATTCCGCAATTTATTTCTCTATCTGCTGATGGATACAGGATATTCTAGTAATAAGTTGGTACTGTGCAAGGATCTTTAAGTAACTTCAAGTCTGAGATGATTTGCAGATACCATATCTTTCAATTACAAGATCTAAGTGGTATTCATCTGTTGACTGCTGATCATGTTTAAATTGAAATCTATGAGTAGTTTGCCAGTGAAATAAATTCTTTCCTTTTCTGGATATCTAAAGTTGGAAATTCAATGTGATGAAATTTTATCTACGAATGTCTTGTTCAAATTGGCGAATTACATTCGACCAGTAAACGCACATGCCGATAAGTTCTAACGAGTCTAGTGGTTCCGTGTGCTATTCTGATGGATTTGATCAAACAGATATTTTCAGAGAGACGAGGCCAATGGAAAGCAGCAACTCAGTCTCAGGAGCTCTTTAGGACACTTCAGCGCTATTACAGTAATGCCTACATGGACGCTGAGAAACAAGATGCCATTAATGTGTACGTGAATTAGTTTCTACATAACATGTTTCTTGTATCTGTTCTCAACAGATGAAGGCAAATTAAAATAAATACATCTGGTCCCAATTCCAGGTTCTTGGGACATTTTCGACCGCAAGAAGGTAAGCCAGCTCTATGGGAATTGGATTCAGACCAGCACTATAATGCTGGTGGGCATGGATCAAGTTTAGCCATGGAGAATTCTAGGTAACCTGATCTTTATTTAATGCATATTTTTTCTAGCTTACTTTAATAATGCATTCCCTTGTCTCTTCGTCAGCGTCAATACTTCTATTAGTACAAATTTGTTGAATATTAAGTATTTTGTTATTGAAGTGTTAAAATTCATCAAGTGAATTACTATATCAAGTTGAGAGCCTTTTAAGTCTAAAGACAGTTGAGTTGTGAAGTTGCAAAAGTTAGTCCCAAGTGACCCTGTGGGTTATATATATGTGATACATTCTAGGAAAGTGAGCTGTCCCTAGTGACCAGCCTTTTACTAGCTAAAGGCTAAAACTCTGTACTATGCTACAACCATCGTCTATCACTCACTTCATCCGTGCAAAATTCATGGTTTACCTTAGTCAGTCGTGATGTACTGGAGAATTCACTTACAAAAAAATGATTAGGGGTTTTCAACTTCTGGTCAAAAGTCAAAACCCAAAAGAGAAAAATACTTTCATTAAGCCAGACCAGTGTATCAAAAAACCCCAAAGCTATTACTGAAGCCGTTTCTTCATGTGCAGGTCGTTTATTAAAAGGTCGCTATCAGAAGGAAACTTGATCTGCGGAAGCAGCTCTCCTGTCAAGGAGACTGACACAGAGCAGACTGATGACTCTGACCAACCTTTGCCTGAGAGTGCAAAAGGTGGTAGTAAGGGTCTTTCAGAGTCTACCCCAGAAATCTCAACTTGTGAAACTGATATTTCATTTACAAGGTAGCTTAGCTTAAATTTCTTTGCTGCATAGATTTGTTTATTGCAGCAGAATACATCAGTTGATTCAAAAGTCCTTCGATTGAATGGATGCTAAGTGCTAACCATTGTGACAGTTGTATCTAAATGTGGTTCTACTCCCATCGACAAAACC
Organism: Nicotiana obtusifolia; assembly: GCA_002018475.1. Taxonomy (NCBI): domain Eukaryota; kingdom Viridiplantae; phylum Streptophyta; class Magnoliopsida; order Solanales; family Solanaceae; genus Nicotiana; species Nicotiana obtusifolia. The sequence goes on along the minus strand of MCJB01019689.1, from coordinate 48,557 downwards.
ACTGCAACTTTGAATGTTATATGTTTCTTTTCAATGAAGACTGTAATGATTGTGTTTTTAAGTAATAAATTAATAGCAGGTTAGTGGCTATTATATTTATCGCCAAAATAGACATACTAATCAATTCCTCTCTCTTAAGGAGGTTCTTATTGTCTAGTATCGCATTTTATGTTTTTTAAGAGATAAAGTTAATAGCAGGTTAGTTGCTACACTATTCATGGATGCTAACCAAATGTTGTCACTCTTAAGATTCTTGTTGGCTCTTTCCAATTTCTCTGTTGCTTCCTCTCTTTGTTGAGGTCGAGTGGCGATGCTTTTTGAAAGGGTTCTGTATTTCGTTCTCGCCTTATTTCTTGTTTTCTCATAGTAAATTGGTGCTTATTTCACTTTCAATAGGTACACACCCTCAATGTCTGGTAGACAGCTTTTCCTGGATATGCAATTAGAGCAGTGTCTCGGCAGTGAAAGTGTTAGATTGCGTGAACGTGTTGATTCAGTTGATTTCTCAAATTTCCTAGATATTGAGTGGCTCTCTTCATCCGGAAATTCATGTGAAGAAGAAACATACGAGAGGTATCTTCTTTCCTATTGATTAAAGCTTTGATAGAATTGAATCCGCATACTTGGTTTTAAACCACTGCTTTCAAAGAAGTCCTGGTGGGATCACTAGAGTCAGGAGGGGGAAAAACGTATCATATTAACTAATGTTTGCTTCATTGATTCTCACACAATTATTACCACAACACTTTGCTAGCACCAAAACTTTAGATTTATGCAAACTTATTGCATTGAAATAGCACGCACTAAAATAAATTTAAGGAGACTTTATAAAGACTAGCGAGGTTCAGGCTTGACTTTTGGATTATCTCACTAAGTTAGTGACTTAATGACGCAAAAACGAAGTAGGAAGCTGATGGTTGTGTTGAGACTTCTTGCACTTCTATATATAATATAATTGTTCGGATCTACTTCAAAATTATTGACCTTTGACGCTAGGTGAAATGTTACTTTTTGAATACTCTTTTGCTCAGGTTTATTAATACCTAGTACAGGTAAAAGGGAAAATCTTAAACAAACTATTTATTGAAGGAAAGAAAAGAAACGACTGTAAACGCCTGTCTTCACAGGACAATTAGAAAAGGAAAGAGTATTTAATTCTTTTACGGACTTCTTTCCACTATGAGAAAAGAAAATAAACGACTCTGAATGTCTGTCTTCGCAGGACAATTAGAAAAGGAAAAAGTATTTAATTCTTTTACAGCCTTCTTTCCACTATTCTGATCAAATAAATTGCTCTTATGAACGACCAAGTCAAAACTAGATTAATTGCTAATGCTTCCTTGGCTGTGTTTTCAGACTTTGGTCTTTAAATTTGACACTTAGCTCCATTCGTGCAGATCTGCTATCATAAGCTCACCATCTGGTGTCGTCTCGTCAGATGGTGTAACAGTTGAATCTAAAGCTGAAATAAGCTTTTCAGCAAGTGAGTCAAGCTTGAAGGTCAGTCCACACAAACCTCCGCTTATGTAGTCATTTTTTTTGTGTGCGCGCCTGTGTGTT